>JACEVL010000544.1:1032500-1483244 GCA_020284085.1 Aporrectodea caliginosa | reverse complement strand
ATTGTATGTGTGGTTCTGATTTTCGATTTCTATAGGCTGCTTCAAGAAAATGTTTCACCAAAAGTTCTTGAGCATCGCGGAGTTTGCGTTCTTCGCCTACGCATTGGCAGTCGAAACATTGGGCTTTATGGGCGTACAGTTCTCACCCTAGGAACCACAGAAAGAAATGCCTTCTCATAACTTAACACCTGGTCAGTTGTTTGAAAGATAATATCTACTTCTAGCTGCATTTAATTTTTTTTAATGTTTTCTCTTATATAATGTGATTGATTCAGTGAAACAATCTGTTAAGGTCTCGAACCGATCTGTATATACTACCTGTACCTTGACTCCAGAATGATCGTTCTGCTGAATTGCACCAATTCTCTATTCTTCTATTAAACCATCGCATTCACCCACCATAGTCTGCCTAAAGCTCCTCTTTCAATAGCTTTTCAGGCTTTATTAATTTAAAATTAACATAAGATTTAAGATCCTCCACAAATACTCAACTGGGTCCTTTATTAGGCTCTGAGAGGGCTGCCTTTCTGGGATTGTAGTCTGGGCGTCATAATAATTATACTATTTGTTTATTAATTCAAACTGACAAGTACGCAGTAAGATTATGTGATATAGTAGTAACAGATGATAGCAAGTTTAAAAGGGGTTGAATTTAACTGTACGTCAGCCTGCAAGGTGCCCATCTGTCCTTCTGCTAATTTTACAGTCACCTCCTAAAGAGTTGAAGGCTGAGTCAGTCTTGTGGGGCTAGCGGGTATCAATCCCGCCTCCATCTGATCTTTGTGCCATTGCTTACCCATAGTCGTGCTACTGCACAGATTCTCTGTTTCAGTTCATTATTTATAGTAGGACTGCTATTGTTGTATTTGCACTTTGTCTGAAATACTCTTAGCAGTTCCTCTGAAGATTAATTGGATTATAGGCATGTAATCAATGAGTGACTACCTCATCTTACTTGCCTTCTCACTATGTTTAGGTGACATTGTGGGCCTGAGTCTGTCCCAAGGCGACAGTTTCCAAAAAGTGTTAGCTTCAGGTGTGATCTCTCGGATTACGCCATTCGCTATCAGCATTGCCTTCGATGACTCTCAAGATATTTTCGACCTCGATGACTCGACCCAGTATAGAATCATCAAGCTTGCAAATGATGTAACGTACAGACGATTACAGAAGTGAGTGGAATCTTCGTTTGTAATGTAACTATTTCTCTGCACTTTACAAAGTTTGTCCAGTAGTGATACTTTACCAAGTGTTACACTGCAAATCAGTTGGCAGTGTTTACCAATACTACTACATATAGCAACATCTATCCATTGTTTTAAGAACTAAATGATCTCTGTGGTCAACTGCAGTTATTGTTCAAATCGCCGCTGTACCCTATCAATGCATCTTGGCCCAGAGACTCTGAACATCCGTGCCATCTTCAGCTGTGTCCGTTGGTTGGTTCTTCGTGTGTGTGGGCCTGCCACTGGTGACTCTTTCAGCTTACTGTGCATTGTTTTGCGAACTGATGTAATATATTTGTTTGTAATGACATTTAACATCATATAGGCTAAGCACAGGGAGCGCCTTGGAGTAGATATTTTGAAGGGGCGCTATATAAATGTTCGGTTACTTTACATTACAAACATGGTACATTAAATCATCAAATCGCTTTTTTTCAGCCGGAGGTCCGGAACGCCGTATTTTTTCAGCTATTAAAAAATGTAATTTAAATTTTCATTAATTTTTTATTATTTAGATATCTTTATTTAATCTAAGTGCTTTCAGTGTTTATTGATATTGATATTATATGAAATAGAAATATTACCATAAAATATAACACTATAACTGTTCTGAATTTCTTGAGTTCCGGAACCTTTTTTTCTAGAAAAAAAGCACTGTTAGAGGGTATGCATAAATGTTATTTTAAAATAACAGTTTGCAAATGTTCATGTTGAGAATTGTCTGTTCTTTCCAACAGAACACTAGATCGTTTGGAAGAAGGTGCAGGAGATGGTCACCTGAAGAATGTTCTCTTTGGTCTGACTGAACCAAGCCCACCAACTAAACATCATAAAGGTGACCGTTCATACACAGAATCTCAGTAGATGTAGTTTGAATAGTTGAATGCTGGAATATTTAAGTCATTCCAGGTTTATGATTGCATTTCATATCAGCATAGCTTTGAGAATGTGAACACTCACAAATTTGGATATTATTCTAATGTAATGTAATAGAACATTTGTATAGCATGTCTTAAGAGCCTCTCAGAGGCGCTGTAGGGTGTACACAGCTATCAGTCAGATGGAAAAAGGTGTGATTTTAATGTTTGAGAAAATTCAATGTGGTTAGCTACAAGTGGAACTGTGCGAATTTCAGTAGGTAAATTGTTCCATGACGATGGTTCAATGACAGAGAAGCCCCGATGTGTGCATATTGAGATGTGAGAGCATAGAATAATGGGATCATTACGTATAGTGGCTGTAGATGCTATACAAGTGGACTGCTCCATTGGCTGTGTTCATTTTTATGTCAGGAACTGTCTGCTTTGGTCATCTCTTGGCTGTAGTTATCTGCATTTTGCAATGTAGGGCAACCTGGTTGTTCCTTTAAATTGAATTTATACTATCCATCATAAACGTGGTTGGCCCATTGCTCGAGACTACCGCTAAGAGTAACTAATGGTAAGGGTTCATAGGCCTCTAGCTTTATCTGCTGCTTCTCTCCTGTTTGATAATTATTTTGTGCTTGAGCTTTCATCAATAGAGGCTCCAGGAAATTCCATAACATAGTTCCAGTAAACCCCATTACTTGTAATCCAAAAGCCAGACAGCTCCTGGCTTGCATTTGCATGTAAATGATTATTTTATTATTGTTATGAACTTCGTAAAGTGCATCAAGTCACACTGAGATGTGGATCTGAGGTGCAGTTAATCAGTGGCCAGGTGGTAGTGCAGTTAGATATCCAAATACTTGACAGCCAGTGAGAAATAGTGTGATTAAAGCTTCAGATAATGATAGGATTATTATATTGATATGTGATGCTGAAAATTAGTTTTATTATTTCCAGAATTGGCATTTGTAAATCAGAACTTGGACGAGTCACAGAAAGAAGCAGTTCAGTTTGCACTGGCGCAGCCGGAGGTTGCCATAATTCATGGACCTCCAGGAACTGGTAAAACCACCACAGTTACGGAAGTCATACTGCAAGCCGTTAAAAGTGGCCTCAAGGTATGGTTCAAAGTCGCTTTTCCAACATAAGGCATGGATGTTAAACTATCAGTAATTGAAAGTTAATACAGTCACAACTACTTGATGTTGGTATGCATCAGCTATTAAGATCAGACAAGTCTCTCTAACCTCATTTTTTCATACCATTGGTATATGGTCTTTGGGTTTTTAAACAATGAATAATGGTAATAATAATATGAGTCAAAATTGTATAAATATTTATGATTTTATTGTTACTGTTTTGCAAGGTTCTTGCATGTGCACCTTCAAACATAGCTGTTGACAATCTGGTCGAGCGTCTGGCTGTTAACAAAGTGAAGTTAGTTCGTCTTGGACATCCAGCTCGCCTTCTGCCGACAATTCAGTGCCACTCCCTTGACGCCATCTTGGCATCAAGTGATGAGACGCAGCTTGTAGAAGACGTCAGAACAGACATTAGCAAATCACTTGTGAGTATGATTTGGTTTACGACTTACCCTTTGAAGCTAAGCTGGAGTCTTCTGCTGTGAGGTTTTTGTTGACCACATGGCTTCAGTCAGTAGTAGCATTGAAGCAAAATCACAATCTATAGTCATTTTCTGTTAGACAGGTTCACTTTGGCGACAAGGAGTCAGCGATACCAGAGGTTAGGCTAGCTGTCTCCATGGTGTGTTTTCTGTGTCAGTCTTTTTTAGTGAGTTTCTGGTTTTGTCGAAATGTCAATGCATTTCACCACCAGATCTGGATTTTCATTCATGACATGAGCTTATACGCAATGTGTGCCATCATTTTGTATTGCAGGCTGTCTGTTCTGTTAGTAGTTAAGATTTATGTCTTCTGTCATTTGTGTTCTTGTGAATTGTTTCAATTGCATAATTGTACACTGTAACCGGTTGCGGTTTGTCAACCGGATTGTTGCAGTAAACGAAAATATTATTATTATTTTTAGCTTACTGTTGAGTCATTCATGGAATGTGTTGAGAAGTTTGTTTGGATGTTCAATATTTGTGTTCATGGTAGTTCTTTGTTTTTTATCCTTTGTATATTTGTGTAAGCCATAAAAGCTAATTCTGAATGTTGGTTAAGTAGATGTTAGATTGCAGTTAAAGGTTTTAATGACTTTTTGGCTTCTTTGCTCAGAACAGTCTACGTAAAGTTCGAAACAAGGGTGAGCGCCAGAACCTACGTCAGGAAATAAAGCAGCTGCGTAAGGAGCTACGGCAGCGAGAGGATGCTGCCGTCAAGGAGATCTTCAAGAAGTCCCAGGTTGTCTTGGCAACGCTTACAATGACTTCAGAGGATGGTCCACTTGGTGGCATTGACAAGCATCATTTTGATCTTGTGATTATCGACGAATGTTCACAGGTCTGTGTTGTATGATTTTTCAGCCTCGGCTAACTTGATTTATTATTATTGTTAAGGATTCATAATCTGAAGGTCATGCTTTGTTCTCCAGATTCAGCCTAAATGGGGGCTATTTGTTAGAGTCTCCTGTGTGAGTTTCTTAAAAAGGGCTATATAATTCTTCAGATGCATATATGTACAACTGCACATACACATACATACATAGACATCAAGCTATAGACTTTGTGTCTTGAATTGCGATTGTGGGTATCATGCACAGTTAACCAAGCCTTTATCGTGTAAATGAAGGCTGCTTGCTTACTTGCTTACATATGTAATTATTTGTTAACCATATACTTTTTACATATGGTGTGATCATCGTGGTACATTGGCAATTTATTGTTAGCCATCTAACCCACAGGAAAGTCTGTCCTGGTTTTGGATTGCTTGAGTAAGATCAAGTACCGCTCGACCCAGGGACCTTGCTTTTGTAGACTGCCCCCATTGTTGAGAGGCAGGTGTATAGAATTTTGCAGTTACCTAACCTTATGTTGCCTTTGCATTGTGTGGTCTTATTTGACAAAGCATTTATGCAGCATATTTACAGCACTTCAACATTGCAGAGCTATACAATGCTACATCTGCGGTTTGTTATTAGGCTTTGGAAGCTGCTTGCTGGATTGCGTTGCTGAGGTCGAAACGATGTGTTCTCGCTGGCGACCACAATCAACTGCCTCCCACCATCCTCTCCCAAGAGTAATTATCACTCTTGTGGTCATATTCAGTTATATGTATAATATATACTGTGTTATCTTGAGGGGCGCTATATAAATTTCGTAGATAGATAGATTATAATAAATATATTTGTGTGCAGTGTGTGTTTATTTCTCTGAGAACAAAAAGTATTGAAACAAGTTTTATGACAATGCGCACAAGCATAAAATAGCCATAAGTCATCTAAGTGGTTCTTATATCAGTGGTAATCAGGATAAAATAACTTTAGATTAAATAATCAGTATCATATTCATGTAATTGTGGGCATGGTGCAGACGGTAGTGATGAAGACGATGATTAAGACGTGGCTATAAAGAGGTCCAGGCATAGCACCCGACCTTATTTGACTTGAATACCTGACCTTAATACATTGCAACTTATTCTAAAGCTGAACTTGATCTCTTGTCAAAAGAATTTTCAGTTTTTACTTAAGCCAGTTATTTTGGAAAACCTTGTTACCAGTTCCATGACTTGATACAACCGTAACCAAAATGTTACTCTATTATTATTTTTGGGCTTTTGCTCCTAAATAATTGAAAGCATGGTGGTAATGTCCTGGAGCATGTCTTTGTTGAACAGCCACTGATCTTCTGGAACTAGTAGGATCTTATCTGGGGGCACTACTGATTTGCCCGTTCTCATAAGACTTCTTTTTTCGAGGGGTTCTTTGCACTGGGATCTTCTGGTTGTACTGTGAAGGCGCTTTATAATCCGTAAATAGAACAGAATAGAATAGGTATCTCGTGTGTCATTATTATTTTTGTTGTTTGTGTTTTAGAGCGGCTAAGGGTGGCTTGGAGGTGACGCTCATGGAAAGGCTGGTAAAATCTCACAAGGATAGGATTGTGCGTATGCTAACTATGCAGTATCGCATGCACGAAAGTATCATGACATGGTCTTCACAACAAATGTACGAAGGAAAACTACTGGCCCATCCTTCTGTCTCATCTCACCTGCTCAGGTAAGTTGTGCATAATGAAACATTTATGGCAGGTGTGTCAAATCTTTTTTAATGGTGGGCCAGTGGCAATATTTTCCAGCAAGTGATGGGGCTTTGTCACCTGAGCAGAATAGGTATATGTGTCTGGGAGAGGGCTCGTTGAGCTCATCCCCAGAAATGGTTTGCAACATCTAAATCATAATTGGTGCATTTTTAGCATGCAAGCAGTCAAATTGGGCTTTCTTGATCTCCATTATCAGTCACAAACATCACATAACTTTTATTCTCAAATTGTGTAGTCTATAGACAAGGCTCTGCGGGCTAGAAAAACAAGGGTGATGTTGTCATTATTGGTGATGACTTTAGAATAAGCTACAAGCAATGCCATATTTTCAGATTTATAATTTTGATTTTGTAAGTTTTCTATTTTTATATAGTTATTGTTGTAGCCTTTCATAGAATATTGTGCAAACACACACACGCGCGTGTTGCATGCACAAATGCACACATATTGTATATGTATATATAAAATGTCTGTATTTCTAAAGATTTTAAGCATTTGCTTTTATATATTCTTATACTGTTCAAATTCATGAAAGGCAATGTAGTTGTTATGCAAAATTATTTGTTTGTTGTCTGGGTAAGTACTGCTTAACGAATTATAGAACAAATAATTGAATGATCATTTATCAGTCTAGGGAATAATTGATTGATTTATTGACTGTCTGACTGATTGATTGATTGTTTCATTGATTTATTGATCTGTAGAGATCTGCCGAATGTGAAGGAATCAAGTGAAACAGGGATACCGCTGTTATTGATTGATACAGCTGGTTGTGATCTCAGTGAACTAAGTCTTTCAGATGGCATGTCAAAAGGAAACGAAGGTTGGTAACTGTAGTCGTAAGACCTGCTCTTCTGGAGCATCATAAAGCATAGATTACGTAAAACAACCAATAACATGTATTGGTGGTAGTGTCAGTGGGTTGAATTAAGGTAATGACTGATCACTCATTTGTGGCTGTTCTGGAACTCGACTATGCAGCGCCTGGCATTTTCCATGATTGGCCCAGCGAGGGTCCCTTCCTCTTTGTTCTATCAGTTGCTTAAGACTGTTATCTTGCACATGGCCTGGGTCGGGAGCACCTCTGAGTATAGACCTTGAAGGGGCGCTATATAAATTTCGATTGACTGATTGTCTGACTGACGAATTATTGCACACCTTAGTTAACTTTACGAAACAGTCCAATAGCCATGCATCTACCGGTACTCCTTAAACTTTACATAGCGTCGCATCAAATTGTCATTTTTCAATTTTCACATCAGGTTTCAAATCCAAGGTGCATTTGCAAATCTGCTACTTCATGCTGGTAGTGTGAGAATACATATAGTTATTGTGATGGTCGTTGCAAGTATTGTGGTTACACAGAGGTGGTTGTCCTGGCGGGCGGGGCTGGTTACGGGTGTTTTTATGTGTGATCAGGTGTTTTGGGATGGGGAATGATGGTTGTATATTAATGTATGAAATGATTGATTGATTGATGTATTGATTGATTTCTCTCCAGGTGAAGCGGATGTTACTGTGGCCCATGTTGAGAAGCTGTTGTCATCTGGTCTCGCTCCAAAGGACATCGCTGTCATTGCTCCTTATAACCTTCAGGTTTGTATTTGTGTATGTACCCTTTAAGAACCTGAAACAGGTGCTTAAATTGTGTTTACGGTTACCTGTGTCCAGGTTCATTTGTTAGCTAATTATCTTTACATTTAATATCATGCCTCCTAAGTACCTGACAAATGTGCTGCGTATGTTAGCCTACGTATCGTTAAATATCAGTAAGAGTATGTGAGCAAGCAAAGCAATGGACAGACAAGTAGAAAAGTCACCACTGACAGGGTCATGCGCATACATGGAGCCCAACCAATGGCTTCCTATCCAGAGGTGTTGGAGGACGCCATGTTTAGAGGTTCTGGACCCAGTTCTGTTGATAGTGTAGATTAACAACAACTATTACAATACTCGTTTGTAGATTAACAACAACTATTACAATACTCGTAAGTTGTCAGCATTGTTTTGTTTTGAAGTTATATTAACAGAAACTATTACAGTACTCGTAAGTTGTCAGTATTGTTTTATTTTGAAGTTATATTAACAAAAACTATTGCAATACTTGTAAATTGTTAGCATAGTCTTCGTTTGAAGTTGTGTTAACAAGATATTCTGTTTGCATCATAGGTTGAACTTCTTCGACTGCGTCTTTCACTGAAGTATCCAAAACTGGAGATAAAATCAGTTGATGGATTTCAGGGCAGAGAGAAAGAAGCTGTCGTTATATCGCTTGTTCGTTCCAATGATAAAGGTTTGTCCAATAATGCAAATGTCAATCTAATTATTGGTGTTTCTTGGGTATTCCTCACTATATTTAAATGCTACTTTTCAAGCAACACAACTTTATTTATATTGCCCTCTCTCCGAAGCTCAGAAAGTTACATACAAGCACATAGGAGAAATTCCACTTCATCTAGTCATTGTATATAAAGGACTTGATGAAGGTCCCTTCATAGGAACTGCTTCAGGGAAGGCACAAATCCGCACTCCATGTTACTAAACGATCGCTCTAACCTATTTGGCTCCATGCAGCACAAGAGTTGTGATGCCGTATGATGTAATTGTTTAATTATGATTATGATTCATTCTTTCATTCATTCAGGGCATTATTTTGTACCCCTTTAATACATGATTACAGTTGTGTAGGTTATTACCCGATATCAGTTATCAGGACCTGTTGGTTTGGTGTTATTTACTATACACCAAGCATTCACTGAATGACAGTTAATTTAACGGGGTGTTTGGGATGTTGTGATGTTCCGCAGGCGATGTGGGGTTCTTGGCAGAGGACCGGCGAATAAACGTGGCCGTAACTCGAGCTCGACGTCATCTGGCTGTTGTCTGTGACAGCGAGACAGTTAGCCACCATGCATTTCTCAAGTCACTTATAGATCACTTGACACAATTTGGAGAAGTGAGATCTGCACAGGAATACATACAGGGTATGCATCTTTTTGAAGTGATCTTCATAATTCACTAATTTTTATTTACTTGATTGTAAGTAAATTTTGGTGCATTTCTGGTATATGCAATTTCAATAAGTTATACAATACAGCTGTATTTTGATATTGCCCTCCTTCCAAAGTTCAGATGTGCACATGACCATACGACAGAACATTGAAGTAGAGTGAGTTTTTAATGCAGAGATTTGAAATCTCAGATAAAAAGTGTTTGATTCAGTTGTCAGTTGTTTTGCTGACTTTCTATAATTAGAAATTGAATTTGAGTGAGTTTTTAATGCATAGATTTTATATTTGAAATCATGATCGTGGATCAAATGGTGCTTCATTATCTACTATCAGTTTAATCATTTATATGTGTTGACAGACGGGGCCCTTAACCTGGACATCAGACGTCCCGATCACATAGAAGACCAACTCAAGGCATCCACTTCAAAATCATCTTCATCCACTGAAAAGAGAAATAATTTGCAAAAATCAAAAATGGGTCCAAAGGGAACTGCTGTCAGCAAAAGGCCAGAGGCTGGCAAGAAAACGGAGAAACTACTAAACCACGATGGCGTTGAGCACGACAGTAAAGAAACAGACCGGTATGTAAATCTTACCCAACACCCTTCACGAACTCTAATGCCCTGTAGTAGTTTGTTGTACTTTGTTCTGGAATAAGAGCCGTGTAAGTTGACAATAAAGTACCACGTAATAGTGAGCATCAGAATTAGCGCTCAGAGCAGCGGCTCGATGGACCCAACTGATGCGCTGTTGATCCCTGAAGGTAGTATAAGTGAATGGGACATGTATTGTAACTTTTGACCTTTTAACCCATTCTTGTATGAGTTAGTAAATATTTGCCAACAAATGGTGCTGGTTACATTAATTTAATGAGGCTAGAATGAAAGGACTATCATACACCAATAGGATAGTTGGATAAATGAATAACTATACAATTAATGAAATAGTTGAATTTTCTTTATTCATTTACCAGCAGATCTTCGAAGTTCTTTGTTTGAAATGTGGAGAATTATCTTTCACAAAGTAGAAATCATATATTCTAATGTTGTTAGTACAGCACTGTCATCACATCCTTGTTCTTACTTTCAGTGACTGACTAAGATTCTAATTTTAACAGTGGATAATTTATTTAATTACTTAGCATAGTTCAAGTTGCGTCTGTGTTAGCTTGAATGAAACGAATATTGATTGATTGATGGCAATCCGCTTCAAGTGATTTGATTGCAATTTCTTTCAGCCTCAGAGAAGAAGAACTAAGAAAGGAATTGATCTCCTTCACTGACAATGATACCTCAACTGCTTACTGTTTTCCAGCTTCACTGACGTCACACGATCGTTATCTTGTCCATGAGGTATGATCGCGAGTAATTGTATTCTGAACATGTTCAGAACTAAACAGCTTAGATTTGCCTCTGTTTTTTACACTAGGCTATAATGATTAGCATGAACAGAATTAGACTTCAAAATAAAACACATTATTGATTACAAATACAGGCACTAAAAATACTTTTTTATGAAATCTGGTATATGTTTTATGGATGTGTTTAAAATTTTTTTGATTTGTACAAAAATTGTTTTACAGCAGTCTCTTCAAGCCATAGCGTGAGTTATGTCCTACACACAGACATGAAAAATTGTCTCCATTTCTAGTTGTTCTGTACATAAATGTGCTTTTTGGTGTCGATGATGCAAAATATAGATGAATAAGAGATGGTATGGACGATGGTGGTATGTGCTCTGAATTCCTGGTTTTATTTTTACTCATAGATTGCAGAAGAATTGGGATTGTTACATCTGAGCAAGGGCGAAGGTAATGAACGCTGCATAGAGGTCCGGAAGCTGGAGAAGCAATCAGGGTCTGAACCCCATCAGCTGGATGGAACCAAACCTAAAGCTACAACTGCAGCAGTGGCTCCATCGGATTCTTTACCGTCAGCAAATACCCATTCTGTGGGAAATTCTTTCACTCTAACGCAAACAGATGTTGATCGAAATGGAGCTGGCGAAAAGGCTCCAAGCACAGAGAATCTACCCTCACTGACACAGACAGAATGCCACCTGTGTAGGAAAAAGGTGCCAAATTCCAACATCGACCTGCATCTGCTGCGCTGTCAATCTGCATCTGGCAGCCAGAGTGGTGCTATGCCAAAGGTAAGCAAGAAACCAGAGAGCAAGTTCTCATAGGGGATACTATTAACATATTCTGGTTACGATTGGATGACTAGGGAGCTGGACAAGTTGTCTTGCAAATTGTTTATGAAATTTTCCATTTAGTTGATAAATTGCTATGTTGGTAACCTTGCTAATGAGTGAGAAAAGCTTGTTTAATAGTCATATTCCAGTGCTGTGGAGAGATTATTGAAAGACAGTATACAGATATCTTGAAGAAGAAGAAGGGCAGTGCCTTGAGCTAGCCAGGGGGTAGCCATGGATATGAAGTGTTAGCAACTTCATTTTCTTAGCCTCGGCATATGAGGGCGGGTGGTCAGTCCTCTCCCTCACTGTCCCATCGTTCCACTGACAGTGTGTGGTCGGTGTACTCATTATATCTGAGTTGGCTAGCGGTGCAGATGGAAGAGAAATCTCGAACCAAATTTCTGCCCTGGTGGGGATTTGAACCCCCAACCTTTCGATTGACAGTCCAGCATGCTAATCACTACACTAATGAGCGCCAAATATCTTGATGCATACTAAATATGGTTGTACTATAACTTCTGTTTGCTTTTGTAATTTCAGGTTCAGTCATCCAAAAAAGAGACAAAGGTTAAAACCAGCAAAAGTTCCCAACCGAAGACCGGTTCAAATGATCAGCCAGTCGAAGAGGACTTTGACTCGATCATAGCGGCAGCGATGAAGGACAACAAGACGTGTCACATGCACAAGTGTAAGAACAGCACGGCCACACTCGGCCAGGACTGTGCCTTCTGTCGACAGAGGTTCTGCCTGTCTCACCACATCCCAGAGGTTCACGGATGTGGAGACAAAGCCAAGCAGCATGCCAGAACCGTCCTTTCCCAGGAGGGAGTTCTCTACCGGGGAAGCGGTGTTCCCAGCAAAAAGCCTGACCCAGTCAAACGAATCCATCTGGAGAGGAAGCTCGATCGCAAACTGGGTGAACTAGCGGACAAGCGAAAACCAAAACAGAAAGAAAAGTGACAAGTGACAACCCTTGAAAAGTCTTTAAATAGTAGATCATGGCTTCCTTTATATTGCAGTCCATTTTAACAGTAAGGTTATAATATGGGGTTTTGGGTTTGCTGTATATCCAAAAATCCATGAAGCAGCTGACTTATAAATTTGTATATCCCTTTATCTGTTATTGAATTGTAGTGGAGAAGCGAGGCATCTTTCAGCGTTTAAAGTGGGTGGGAATGGCGTGCCCACTGCTCTCGAAATTCTTTGCTTGCATTCCCACTGCTCACCATTCAATGGAACCCTGGTACGCATGCGTTCCAATAAAACTCTTCTTCGGAGTTCCCACTGCTCACCCAAACCACTTTAACCACTGGCATCCTTTTTCCTTCCAATGTAGTTTCATAATTTCTTGTCATTTTGGGAGTTAAAGCATTGACCGATAATAGCCTATTAACCACAGGATACCATGCAATTAGATGCAGCAGTTTTCAGATTTGAGTGTTTATATAAATTATATGATTCATTTACATAACATACATTATTAGTATTATTCATATAATATATTATAATGATATATATATGTATGTATTGATTGACAGTTGTGGTAATATGTAGGCCCTATGTACACTTTTGTACAGTAAGCTGCTGTCTAAAACGAGTGATTAAATATATTTGGTATATAAGTATCCAGGTGAACATATGTATTTGTTTGTTCATTCGACTGTGCAGAAGCATACATACATATATATATATATTATATATATATATATATATATATCAAAATCTACATCATAATACGAATAATTCAACATATATATCTATCTATATCTGGCCTATCATGTATAAGACCTACAAACAAGCATGCTTATGTAGTCGTCGTCGTCGGTCGTCTGTTTGTGGTAAGTGATATAGACCAGCACACATCCATCGCCGTTGTATGTAGAACTAGGTTTGTTGACGGACTTCTTTCTGCTCTGCTTGGCGAGGTTCTCGTAAATTGCTGCTCACGAAAGCTGATCCCTTTGTAAGCGGATCTGGCCTGCCGTCAATACAGCTCGAGTCCATTCATACCAGCTCTTCTCTCTTTCAGCAGGCATGCCCGTGTCTACTTCAGCTCATTCCATAATTGTCCGCGTAAGCCAACGATAAGCCGGTCGGATTGTCACCTTGAGAATTGACTTAATGGACTGTGAATTAGAGCACCATGTGAAAAGCTGCCCGAAGCGAGATTGTTTGTTTACGCCAATATGTTTTGCTTTTACTTAATAGTAAATCTAGTCCACTTTAAACACGAGTAGGCCTAGTCTGTCACACGGGCAGAACGCGTTGTCCCGGAGAAGTAAAGGCGCTGGAAATTTAATTTCTCGGTTTTCTCATAGCCCAGAAATATATAAACTAGCCATTTAGGAGAACGTATTTTGCAGAATCCAGAAGTTTTTTTTATTAAAGTCAGAATTTAGTAAATAAATGTGACAGATCAGTGTTAAATTTGAGAAAATTGTCTCAAAATGTAGCGAAACGCGCTCTCGTGCAAGACCCGTCTTGTTAAAGCGTGTTATAAATTCCATTTGTATTGCATTGTCTTACAAATTACATAACAAATATAGTCTATACACGTTTACGTTTATGATGCGTGCACAAATTAGGCTATCAGTGAGGGCAACGCCAATCATCTTTGCACGTGCACAGCGCTTCTGAGATGTTAAACAAATGCACTCACTATAAAAGTCCATTATACATACATACATACATACATATATAGGCCTACTTACATTGCGTTGATAGCAAGATGCGGGGCCGCTCTGAGGCCAATGAACATGGCTTACAGTTGTCGCTGTTAAACGTTTCAGGCCCGAATTCCAAAAAAGCTGGCGGTTGAAATGTACGGTGGATCAATAGCCTACATGTAAGCTTAGTTCAGCAGGACTGGTGTAAGTCAGTGGGAAAGGCAAATTGCATCGGTCTACAATTAAATTATTATTGGGAGAGGATTGCTTACCTGGTGCAAATCCCCTTGTGGTGCATTGTTGCAAGAAAAGAGAGGCAATTAATGCCGTCTTGATTTTGCACTGGAGAGAATTAGGACCACGTTGCACTGCGGTCAGTGACCGAATCCTGAGTTTGATGCGCAGTGCATAAGCTCAGACGGGCAAACATCAACACGAACATCAACATGATTACATTGTTCATCAACTATTGAACTATATATATATATATATATATATATATATATATATATATATATATATATATATATATATATATATATATATATATATATATTATATATATCAGTTTTAAGAGGTTGTCTGAAACTGTAATCTATATACTGTGTATATATATATATATATATATATAGAGAGAGGTTGTCTGAAACTGTAATCTATATTATCAGTTATCAAGAGGTGTGTGAAACTGATAATATGGGCTTTCTAGGCTATATAATATAATATTATCAGTTTATGTTTAGATTTGTAGGCTATGTAAGCCTATGTTAGATAGTCAATTTCATTCAAATTAATTTTTTAAATTTAATTAATTTAACTCTGAAACGACATGTTTGCAGCACCGAGAGTGTGTCTCTATCCCGAAGAATGTCTGCAAGGTAGCGTTATGGATTGATTCTGGATAGCGAGTAGAACAGTAGGCCTACTAAGAGGCTGTGTGAAATCCTGGTAAGGGTAGGCAGTAGGCACTCGCGACATAGGCCTAACGCTGCCTGAATTCAGAAGGGTTGACTTCCAAACTCAAGACCACGTGATCGCTCTAAGTGAACTCTCAATCGAAAGAAGTCATGCTCCATTGGAGAAATCAGATTGAACTTTTAACAGATTTCAAAGTTAAACGTCCACACAGCGACAGCTACAACTGCATCCTTTGGGTTGGCGTTGTTTACGCAGGTTAATTTAATTAAATTAACTATTCAATGCGTCATTCATTCGGTGTTTAATGCATAAAAGCTTCATTCAGACAATAAGCATGGTGAAGAACGTACAGAAAGCACAGGGTCATGCTACATAGGCTACATACTAGCAGCCGCCCTAAACAGGGCCCTACTGTAATACTTGCTATTAATGGAGCCAATTCGTAGCCTGGCTATCCATAGTCGTAAAATAGGCTAAGGTGTAGTAGCTGCAGGGCATATTGTACGTAACAATATGCCCTGTGAATGAGACATAAAGCACATAATACGTAGGGTTATAAAACCAGACAAGCGACACGCTTCTGTCACTCGAAAAGAGTTGTTACGTTGATAAGTTACACGATTTATATTGCCGTATCGGACGCAATACATTGTTCGGCACCGTTAGCTCAAGGGCCTGTAAATTATAGGCCGCCTAATTTTTATTTTACTGGAGTGTGTTGTTTAGCCTATCTATGGTTGTTTAGCCTTTCAACTGACCTTGCAGGCTATTTTCCACCCGACTTTCCGCTCAGAAGTCCTTTCTTGATTTAGCAATCATCTTCAACGTGTTGTCTCTCTTTTGACTGTTACCATTGATCGTTAAATATTTCGTTCATTCACTCATTAGTTCAGTTATCGATAGGCTACCTGTTCACTCCGTTATAATCTTCTTATGCTCGTTAATTTTCTTTCGTTCATTTACTAATTAAGTCATTAATTCTGCAGTTAGTCTACTTATTCACTCCACTATAGGCCTAATCTCCTTATGCTCATTAATTTATTTCGTTCATTTGCTCATTTTTAATTAAGTCGATATAATTCATTCTGTTATATCTTCTGATGCTCATCAGTTTCCATCTATCATTCGCTTGGATTCCTTGGAACATCAGATCGCTCATTAGGCTACCGTACTGTAGAGTTTAGACCAGAGCACTTACAAGCAACAATGCCTGAAATTAAATGAACCAATCGACGTCAAGGAGTTAGGCTGCAACCGGACGTTTCAAGACGATTGGAGCGAGGTGTGCTTAGTATAACTGAACGGATTTTATATTCTATTCCCCCTCCCAAAGTCCCGGATAAAATGTTCCATGGCCAAATGTACCCGGATAGGCGTATGCTCCTGACAAACTGTTCCAACGTATAATTAGGCTACATTTAATTTAATAAAACTCCCTGGATGAAGGCAGAATTTAGGACCCAATGCACAGAAAAATTATAGGAGAGTCTTTGAAATAAATAGGCCTATAGATAGATGGTAAATAAAATATTAATTCGGTAAGAAAAATCATTTGAATAGGCCTAAATGAGGTCGGAAGTTTAATTAATGCTACTGGAAATATTGCCGCTTGCAGGAGCTTTAAATTATAGTTAGTCTGTATTAAAACTGAATTACATAGACCATACTACAATAAATTCTGTAGGCAGGGGTGGACTTGGGGAGTTCAAGCGGCCTGGGAAAAAAACAAAAAGCGGCCCTAACTTCATGACTTTTATTTTCTTTGTGCATTTTTCATGCATACCCGAGGGCCAGTGACCTCCAAAGTCATGGGTCACTTTACAAATTACATTATGCAATAACAAAAAACGATAAATCGCATATATAATTTATAATTATATATAAAATATTAAGAATGCGTCAACTCAAGTTATAAATCAATTTATTCGGACTCACTGTGATGGTATTATTGCTGTTTATAGTATTAGCAACTTCTTTAAGCCGGGTGCCATTTCGGCTACATGATCTATAATTGTGTCATTATTCAGTTCACTTAAAACATCGGTTTCTGTTGACATAAGCATAAAAGCTTCAAGGTGTGTAGATGACAATGAGCTTCGCAAGCGATTCTTAATGTATTTCAATTTAGAGAAAGATCTCTCACAAGCTACTTGGGTAGACGACAGAGTCAATAAAAGTTTATATGCACTAAAGAGATGCTTGTATGCTTGCCCATAGAAACTGTATTTATGTAGTACAGAAAAGCAGCAAACAGGACATTTTTTGCAAAATTTGTCGGGTTGTTTACTTGCAGAAGGTGTTTGTTGAGAGCTGGTGTCTTCAGTTTGAATTGGAGTGGCTTTAAATAAATCGACTAGATTTCGGCATTTAGCTCCATCTTTACCAAGAATCTTTAGTTTCTTATCTCTTACTTTCTCCGCACCACCTTTACATTTACGTTTCGGATTTATATCACTCATAACCGTAACATATCTTATTTAATTAATATTACTTATTACTAACTAACAAATTTAAAAGAAATTTTATCAAAACAAACTCAGTGGAAGACGCCGGAAGTAGAATGGAAGATGTAAATTCTTATCTAACATGGCGGCCGCTGGCTGTACGGAGCACTGTAGGTAAGTAAGTATGCATTGCTCTTTTTCAGTTAATTTACAAACCGGTTAACCGAAACTAAAAACCGGTTAACCGATGCCGCAATTTTTTGTAAAAAAACCTGTATCATCTGTACTAAATTGATTAAATTATTATATCACCGGTCCTGGCGGCCCACCGGGAATCTTCCCGGTGTCCCGGCGGCCCAGTCCACCCCTGTCTGTAGGCCTACATCTAGAATTTACTTTCTATTTAAAAGTTACCATCTAAGCTTATATCTTGAATTAGAAATTCATGCTACCCGTTCTACCGTGCATGAGTTCATCTTTTCACGAACAAGCACACGTAAACTTGTCGTCTGATCAGTTTTGCTTACAAACCAGTGAACCACCAAATGCGATGAAAAAATTAGGCGTTATGGAGTTGCAGAAAAGATACACTTAAGTGGGTAATCCCGTAGTTTAGGTTGGTAAATTATTTGAATATCTTCAATACCGAACTTCATGTTGGTAAGTAAGCAATCTACCTATGTCCATGATAACTATCGTCAATCCCGCTTCCATTTTATCGAGAATTTGTTTTAATCAATCCAGCTTCCATTTCATGAAAAAAATTAGCCAACTTCTATTTAACCCAAAAAATATTTTTCATCAATGAAACTTTTATTCAAGCTAAAGAACTATTCTCATGGGTCCAGCTTCTACTTACGGAAACAATTATTTTAATCATCCCAGCTTCTATTGCTTGAAAAACATAGTTTCATCAATCCAGCTTCTATTTACGGTAACAATTATTTCGATCAATCCAACTTCTATTTAAACACAGAAATGGTTTCATCAATCCCACTTCGAGTTAGTGAAACAATTTTTTCCTTAATCCAGCTTCCATTTTAATTTGACGATATAAAATAATTTACCAACCTAAACTACGGGATTACCCTTAAGTGCATAACGGATACGTGCATAATTCGCTTATGTGTATAGAAGCTGGCTGGACAGGTGCCGTTTTAATTCATGGAAGACAACTCCTGGTATGAGCATATCGCATAAAATTATGTGCATATTTCGGTTAGATCTAAGTGCACAGGTCCGTTATGCATCGCTGTGTATATCAATGTCGCTTAATTGCATAGGCAGCTTAGAACATTCTGACCACCTAGGCCCTATAGACAGTTCCGCACGTGGGCAGCAAACGACTCCGGCTGTCCAGCTAAGACAGAACACTGGTCCTGGACCACTTGTCCAGACCACTGTCCAGCTAAGACGAACTAATTTAATGAGTTTATTCGTTTGTCCGTAACACTGTATTATAACTGGTTGACATTCAGAAGTAAGCTTATGCAAACCGTATCATAAACAATCCGTTTAGTGTAGGCCTACTATAGTACTTTTAGCCAATTTTACACAGTGCATGTGAACATAGGCGCAACCACCTATGGGACCCGTGGGACGCGTCCCCCCAACTTTCGAACAGCTTGGGACCGTCCCCCCAACTTTTGAAAATTGTGAGGCAAACAAGAGCCCAAAATGCACTCTATTTGATATGAAATGCTCAAAATTGCGTCGGTTTCTGAGCCCCAGACCCCGATGGGGGAACTTACGACGCCCCCATAACCCCTATAGTCGTTAGGAGCTTCTTGCCTTCCGCGATCTCTCCCCTCTGTACCATTAATGCCAGTAGGGCCTAAAGTACAATTAAGGCTCTGGCCTTGGACCTACTGATTTTGTCATAGCCATTTCTAGCGTTAAACTTAAATACAGTGAAAACCATCTCACTATAGATATGCCGACGATAGGTATACTTGCTGGTCACCACGGTCAACGTCTCTTTGACGCTGTTAGAGCTAATAGGGCCTACCCTCGCACGGCTACTTTATGCCTCCTCTGTTTGGTGGGGATTTGCCACTGTAGGGGAACGTAAACGCCTTAAAGGTATTCTGAGAAAATTGACCCGTTCAGGCTTCCTCCCTGCCGATTTTCCTAGTTTTGACAAACATATTCTAGAGCTTATTCTACTCTTTTCCGTTCAATTCTCTTAAACCATTGTCACGTCCAGTTTATTCATAATAAAGTCACATTTTCACAGATCTAGATGGTTTAGGTACTTTTATATCGAAATCATCGGTGAAAAATTTGAGGTTAATAAAAGCCCAAAATGTACTCCATTTGGCATCATATGCTCAAAATTGCGTCGGCTTCTGGGGCTCCGCCCATGGCCTTCTAGATATTGACCCAGACCCCGATGGGGGAGCTTACGACGCCTTCGGCGCTCGCAATTCCACCTCCCCACTCAGACATTCTAGTAGGTCCTCCCAACTTCTGGACCGTGGTTGCGCCCCTGCATGTGAACCGCTCTTATGTGCATAAGTCAGTTATTGCATAGGTTCAAGGCAGTCCCGAGGTTATGCAATTTATCGGCGTCGACTATAATATAACAATCCAGATATGATGCAGCATAAAGCGTTGCATAAAGCTTGAACATTAATCTTGTGTAAATTTGATTTAACATAATTATGTTTGAAAATGAAGTTACACAATTTTAAAACAAACTAATCCTTGGTAATCAACACATATTAACTTTTGTTCCGTTTCATGACGTTAATAAAAGTCCACCTACTACACGTAGTAGCCTACATTTTGACCATGGGACATTTATTATTTTTGTCCATGGGACATTTATCCGGTGCTTAATTGCATACATCATTTTGATGGATATTAAATGGGACCCAAATGGGTTCTATAGGGTCTCATATAGAAATATGGGTCCTACATGCAGAGGCGAAAATCTGTACATAACATTGGGGGGGACAGACTTTTCGGGGGCCAGATATTTGCATGCATTTTGGGGGGCAGATAGGCCTAAGTCAAAACTTTGGAGGAGAGTCCCCCTCTGTCCCCCATGATTTACGCCACTTCCTACATGGGCCTGCTGTCCGAGTAGGCCCTATTGCATCCGGCTACATTTTGTCCAATTTGTCTCGTGAAATTTAAATTTCAAATCGTGATTTACACTTTCTCACGTTGGTTCGTCGCGTTGAACTTGACTGGTGTTTGCCATTTTCAAGCAGTCTCATTAGATGGCGAAGTGCCCACGTGCATCCGCTCCTAAACGACAAGCACCTGCACGTCAACCCACCGCCAATCGCCAAGTTTTGCCAATAAAGAATACCTCAAGAATGTAGATTAGACCCGATGAAGCCATACGATGGGCGTCAAGAGCGCACTCTACGAAGAAGAGCGTCTATGCTGTGCGTCTTTAGAGCAATTTAGTTCACGATTTATGGCGCCGTACAGACCATTAATTAACTTAACTTTCGAGCCTTGCGTTGATTGCGCGCATACTCTTCCACACTTACGTGTTAAGCAAACCTTTAAGCTTACGCGCATATAGGGTCGTTCATAAATGACGTCACGCGATTTTGGCCGATTTTTCACCCCTCCCTCCCCCTCGTCACACGACGTCACAAAAAGTCACACCCCTCTGAAAAATTAAGTCACAAAGCTCTGACCCCCAAAAAATTTCCCAATTTGATAATAAAACATGTTTCATATCACATTTATTGTCATTGTAATAAGTATTTAATGTGACACTGCACTCTGATGTTGTATTAAAGGAGAAATTCAGGTATTAAAAAGGAGTCGTTGCAAAGCTGATATTAGTATAAAATTAACTTGAATATTCATCGTCTAACCAATTATTACTATAGATGTTCAGAATATTTTGGAGTAGAACTCAGCAAAATGGAAAGAGTATAGAATTACCACAATAACGTATTCGGTCCACAGAATGAAAAGCTCTGGTAGAATCGATTGAGAAGAGTTATTGAAAGTAGTTGATGAAATGAGTTGAAGCGTTATTGAAAGAGTTATTAGAAAAGGAGTTGTTGAGAAAGAGTTACTGAAAAAAGAGTTATTGAAAGAGTTAATGAAAGGAGTTATTGAAATGAATTAATGAAAAGAGTTATTGAAAAAGAGTTACTGAAAGAGTTATTGTAAAGAGTTATTAAAGAAAAAGAGTTATTGAAAAGAGTTATTGATTGAAATGAGTTAATTGAAAAGAGTTATTGAAAAGGTTAGTTATTGAAAAGAGTTATTGAAAAGAGTTATCAGAAAAGAGTTATTGAAAAGAGTTATTGAAAGAGTTATTGAAATGAGTTATTGAAAAGAGTTATTGAAAAGAGTTATTGAAAAGAGTTATTGAAAAGAGTTATTGAAAAGAGTTATTGAAAAGAGTTATTGAAAAGAGTTATTGAAAAGAGTTATTGAAGTGAGTTATTGAAATGAGTTATTGAAAAGAGTTATTGAAAAGAGTTATTGAAAAGAGTTATTGAAAAGGAGTTATTGAAAAGAGTTATTGAAAAGAGTTATTGAAAAGAGTTATTGAAATGAGTTATTGAAAAAGAGTTATTGAAAGAGTTATTGAAAAGAGTTATTGAAAAGAGTTATTGAAAAGAGTTATTGAAAAGAGTTATTGAAAAGAGTTATTGAAAAGAGTTATTGAAAGAGTTAGAGTTATTGAAATGAGTTATTGAAAGAGTTATTGAAAAGAGTTATTGAAAAGAGTTACTGAAAAGAGTTATTGAAAAGAGTTATTGAAAAGAGTTATTGAAAAGGAGTTATTGAAAAGAGTTGTTGAAAAGAGTTATTGAAAAGAGTTATTGAAAAGAGTTATTGAAAAGAGTTATTGAAAAGAGTTATTGAAAAGAGTTATTGAAAAGAGTTATTGAAAAGAGTTATTGAAAAGAGTTATTGAAAAGAGTTATTGAAAAGAGTTATTGAAAGAGTTATTGAAAGAGTTATTGAAAAGAGTTATTGAAAAGAGTTATTGAAAAGAGTTATTGAAAGAGTTATTGAAAAGAGTTATTACTGAAATGAGTTATTGAAAAGAGTTATTGAAAAGAGTTATTGAAAAGAGTTATTGAAAGAGTTATTGAAAAGAGTTATTGAAAAGAGTTATTGAAAAGAGTTATTGAAAAGAGTTATTGAAAAGAGTTATTGAAAAAGAGTTATTGAAAAGAGTTATTGAAAAGAGTTATTGAAAAGAGTTATTGAAAAGAGTTATTGAAAAGAGTTATTGAAAAGAGTTATTGAAAAGAGTTATTGAAAAGAGTTATTGAAATGAGTTATTGAAAACAGTTATTGAAAAGAGTTATTGAAAGGTTAGTTATTGAAAAGAGTTATTGAAAAGAGTTATTGAAAGAGTTATTGAAAAGAGTTATTGAAAAGAGTTATTGAAAAGAGTTATTGAAAAGAGTTATTGAAAAGAGTTATTGAAATGAGTTATTGAAAAGAGTTATTGAAAAGAGTTATTGAAAAGAGTTATTGAAAAGAGTTATTGAAAAGAGTTATTGAAAAGAGTTATTGAAAAGAGTTATTGAAAAGAGTTATTGAAAGTTATTGAAAAGAGTTATTGAAAAGAGTTATTGAAAAGAGTTATTGAAAAGAGTTATTGAAAAGAGTTATTGAAATGAGTTATTGAAAAGAGTTATTGAAAAGAGTTATTGAAAAGAGTTATTGAAAAGAGTTATTGAAAAGAGTTATTGAAAAGAGTTATTGAAAAGAGTTATTGAAAAGAGTTATTGAAAAGAGTTATTGAAAAGAGTTATTGAAAAGAGTTATTGAAAAGAGTTATTGAAAAGAGTTATTGAAAAGAGTTATTGAAAAGAGTTATTGAAAAGAGTTATTGAAAAGAGTTATTGAAAAGAGTTATTGAAAAGTGTTATTGAAAGAGTTATTGAAAAGAGTTATTGAAAAGAGTTACTGAAAAGAGTTATTGAAAAGAGTTATTGAAAAGAGTTATTGAAAAGAGTTATTGAAAAGAGTTATTGAAAAGAGTTATTGAAAAGAGTTATTGAAAAGAGTTATTGAAAAGAGTTATTGAAAAGAGTTATTGAAAAGAGTTATTGAAAAGAGTTATTGAAAAGAGTTATTGAAAAGAGTTATTGAAAAGAGTTATTGAAAAGAGTTATTGAAAAGAGTTATTGAAAAGAGTTATTGAAAAGAGTTATTGAAAAGAGTTATTGAAAAGAGTTATTGAAAAGAGTTATTGAAAAGAGTTATTGAAAAGAGTTATTGAAAAGAGTTATTGAAAAGAGTTATTGAAAAGAGTTATTGAAAGAGAGTTATTGAAAAGAGTTATTGAAAAGAGTTATTGAAATGAGTTATTGAAAAGAGTTATTGAAAAGAGTTATTGAAAAGAGTTATTGAAAAGAGTTATTGAAAAGAGTTATTGAAAAGAGTTATTGAAAAGAGTTATTGAAAAGAGTTATTGAAAAGAGTTATTGAAAAGAGTTATTGAAAAGAGTTATTGAAAAGAGTTATTGAAAAGAGTTATTGAAAAGAGTTATTGAAAGAGTTATTGAAAAGAGTTATTGAAAAGAGTTATTGAAAAGAGTTATTGAAAAGAGTTATTGAAAAGAGTTATTGAAAAGAGTTATTGAAAAGAGTTATTGAAAAGAGTTATTGAAAAGAGTTATTGAAAAGAGTTATTGAAAGAGTTATTGAAAAGAGTTATTGAAAAGAGTTATTGAAAAGAGTTATTGAAAAGAGTTATTGAAAAGAGTTGCATTGAAATCGAGTTATTGAAAAGAGTTATTGAAAAGAGTTGTTGAAAGAGTTATTGAAAAGAGTTATTGAAAAGAGTTATTGAAAAGAGTTATTGAAAAGAGTTATTGAAAAGAGTTATTGAAAAGAGTTATTGAAAAGAGTTATTGAAAGAGTTATTGAAAAGAGTTATTGAAAAGAGTTATTGAAAAGAGTTATTGAAATGAGTTATTGAAAAGAGTTATTGAAAAGAGTTATTGAAAAAGAGTTATTGAAAGAGTTATTGAAAAGAGTTATTGAAAAGAGTTATTGAAAAGAGTTATTGAAAAGAGTTATTGAAAAGAGTTATTGAAAAGAGTTATTGAAAGTGTTATTGAAAAGAGTTATTGAAAAAAGAGTTATTGAAAAGAGTTATTGAAAAGAGTTATTGAAAAGAGTTATTGAAAAGAGTTATTGAAAAGAGTTATTGAAAAGAGTTATTGAAAAGAGTTATTGAAAGAGTTATTGAAAAGAGTTATTGAAAAGAGTTATTGAAAGAGTTATTGAAAAGAGTTATTGAAAAGAGTTATTGAAAAGAGTTATTGAAAAGAGTTATTGAAAAGAGTTATTGAAAAGAGTTATTGAAAAGAGTTATTGAAAAGAGTTATTGAAAAGAGTTATTGAAAAGAGTTATTGAAAAGAGTTATTGAAAAGAGTTATTGAAAGAGTTATTGAAAAGAGTTATTGAAAAGAGTTATTGAAAAGAGTTATTGAAAAGAGTTATTGAAAAGAGTTATTGAAAAGAGTTATTGAAAAGAGTTATTGAAAAGAGTTATTGAAAAGAGTTATTGAAAAGAGTTATTGAAAAGAGTTATTGAAAAGAGTTATTGAAAGAGTTATTGAAAAGAGTTATTGAAAAGAGTTATTGAAAAGAGTTATTGAAAAGAGTTATTGAAAAGAGTTACTGAAAAGAGTTATTGAAAGAGTTATTGAAAAGTGTTATTGAAAAGAGTTATTGAAATGAGTTATTGAAAAGAGTTATTGAAAAGAGTTATTGAAAAGAGTTATTGAAAAGAGTTATTGAAAAGAGTTATTGAAAAGAGTTATTGAAAAGAGTTATTGAAAAGAGTTATTGAAATGAGTTATTGAAATGAGTTATTGAAAAGAGTTATTGAAAAGAGTTATTGAAAAGAGTTATTGAAAAGAGTTATTGAAAAGAGTTATTGAAAAGAGTTATTGAAAAGAGTTATTGAAAAGAGTTATTGAAAAGAGTTATTGAAAAGAGTTATTGAAAAGAGTTATTGAAAAGAGTTATTGAAAAGAGTTATTGAAAAGAGTTATTGAAAAGAGTTATTGAAAAGAGTTATTGAAAAGAGTTATTGAAAAGAGTTATTGAAAAGAGTTATTGAAAAGAGTTATTGAAAAGAGTTATTGAAAAGAGTTATTGAAAAGAGTTATTGAAAAGAGTTATTGAAAAGAGTTATTGAAAAGAGTTATTGAAAAGAGTTATTGAAAAGAGTTATTGAAAGAGTTATTGAAAAGAGTTATTGAAAAGAGTTATTGAAAAGAGTTATTGAAAAGAGTTATTGAAAAGAGTTATTGAAAAGAGTTATTGAAATGAGTTATTGAAAAGAGTTATTGAAAAGAGTTATTGAAAAGAGTTATTGAAAAGAGTTATTGAAAAGAGTTATTGAAAAGAGTTATTGAAAAAGTTATTGAAAAGAGTTATTGAAAAGAGTTATTGAAAAGAGTTATTGAAAAGAGTTATTGAAATGAGTTATTGAAATTAGTTATTGAAAGAGTTATTGAAAAGAGTTATTGAAAAGAGTTATTGAAAAGAGTTATTGAAAAGAGTTATTGAAAAGAGTTATTGAAAGAGTTATTGAAAAGAGTTATTGAAAAGAGTTATTGAAATGAGTTATTGAAAAGAGAGTTATTGAAAAGAGTTATTGAAAAGAGTTATTGAAAAGAGTTATTGAAAAGAGTTATTGAAAAGAGTTATTGAAAAGAGTTATTGAAAAGAGTTATTGAAAAGAGTTATTGAAAAGAGTTATTGAAAAGAGTTATTGAAAAGAGTTATTGAAAAGAGTTATTGAAAAGAGTTATTGAAAAGAGTTATTGAAAAGAGTTATTGAAATGAGTTATTGAAAAGAGTTATTGAAAAGAGTTATTGAAAAGAGTTAAGAGTTGAAAAGAGTTATTGAAAAGAGTTATTGAAAAGAGTTATTGAAATTAGTTATTGAAATGAGTTATTGAAAAGCGTTATTGAAAAGAGTTATTGAAAAGAGTTATTGAAAAGAGTTACTGAAAAGAGTTATTGAAAAGAGTTATTGAAAAGAGTTATTGAAAAGAGTTATTGAAAAGAGTTATTGAAAAGAGTTATTGAAAAGTTAGTTATTGAAAAGAGTTATTGAAAAGAGTTATTGAAAAGAGTTAAAAGAGTTAAAAAGAGTTATTGAAAAGAGTTATTGAAAAGAGTTATTGAAAAGAGTTATTGAAAAGAGTTATTGAAAAGAGTTATTGAAAAGAGTTATTGAAAAGAGTTATTGAAAAGAGTTATTGAAAAGAGTTATTGAAAAGAGTTATTGAAAAGAGTTATTGAAAAGAGTTATTGAAAAGAGTTATTGAAAAGAGTTATTGAAAAGAGTTATTGAAAAGAGTTATTGAAAAGAGTTATTGAAAAGAGTTATTGAAAAGAGTTATTGAAAAGAGTTATTGAAAAGAGTTATTGAAAAGAGTTATTGAAAAGAGTTATTGAAAAGAGTTATTGAAAAGAGTTATTGAAAAGAGTTATTGAAAAGAGTTATTGAAATGAGTTATTGAAAAGAGTTATTGAAAAGAGTTATTGAAAAGAGTTATTGAAAAGAGTTATTGAAAAGAGTTATTGAAAAGAGTTATTGAAAAGAGTTATTGAAAAGAGTTATTGAAAAGAGTTATTGAAAAGAGTTATTGAAAAGTGTTATTGAAAAGAGTTATTGAAAAGAGTTATTGAAAAGAGTTATTGAAAAGAGTTATTGAAAAGAGTTATTGAAAAGAGTTATTGAAAAGAGTTATTGAAAAGAGTTATTGAAAAGAGTTATTGAAAAGAGTTATTGAAAAGAGTTATTGAAAAGGGTTATTGAAAAGAGTTATTGAAAAGAGTTATTGAAAAGAGTTATTGAAAAGAGTTATTGAAAAGAGTTATTGAAAAGAGTTATTGAAAAGAGTTATTGAAAAGAGTTATTGAAAAGAGTTATTGAAAAGAGTTATTGAAATGAGTTATTGAAAAGAGTTATTGAAAAGAGTTATTGAAAAGAGTTACTGAAAAGAGTTATTGAAAAGAGTTATTGAAAAGAGTTATTGAAAAGAGTTATTGAAAAGAGTTATTGAAAAGAGTTATTGAAAAGAGTTATTGAAAAGAGTTATTGAAAAGAGTTATTGAAAAGAGTTATTGAAAAGAGTTATTGAAAAGAGTTATTGAAAAGAGTTATTGAAAAGAGTTATTGAAAAGAGTTATTGAAAAGAGTTATTGAAAAGAGTTATTGAAAAGAGTTATTGAAAAGAGTTATTGAAAAGAGTTATTGAAAAGAGTTATTGAAAAGAGTTATTGAAAAGAGTTATTGAAAAGAGTTATTGAAATGAGTTATTGAAAAGAGTTATTGAAAAGAGTTATTGAAATGAGTTATTGAAAAGAGTTATTGAAAAGAGTTATTGAAAGAGAGTTATTGAAATGAGTTATTGAAAAGAGTTATTGAAAAGAGTTATTGAAAAGAGTTATTGAAAAGAGTTATTGAAAAGAGTTATTGAAATGAGTTATTGAAAAGAGTTATTGAAAAGAGTTATTGAAAAGAGTTATTGAAAAGAGTTATTGAAAAGAGTTATTGAAAAGAGTTATTGAAAAGAGTTATTGAAAAGAGTTATTGAAAAGAGTTATTGAAAAGAGTTATTGAAAAGAGTTATTGAAAAGAGTTATTGAAAAGAGTTATTGAAAAGAGTTATTGAAAAGAGTTATTGAAAAGAGTTATTGAAAAGAGTTATTGAAAAGAGTTATTGAAATGAGTTATTGAAAAACGTTATTGAAAAGAGTTATTGAAAAGAGTTATTGAAAAGAGTTATTGAAAAGAGTTATTGAAAAGAGTTATTGAAAAGAGTTATTGAAAAGAGTTATTGAAAAGAGTTATTGAAAAGAGTTATTGAAAAGAGTTATTGAAAAGAGTTATTGAAAAGAGTTATTGAAAAGAGTTATTGAAAAGAGTTATTGAAAAGAGTTATTGAAAAGAGTTATTGAAAAGAGAGTTATTGAAAAGAGTTATTGAAAAGAGTTATTGAAAAGAGTTATTGAAAAGAGTTATTGAAAAGAGTTATTGAAAAGAGTTATTGAAAAGAGTTATTGAAATTAGTTATTGAAAAGAGTTATTGAAATTAGAGTTATTGAAAAGAGTTATTGAAAAGAGTTATTGAAAAGAGTTATTGAAAAGAGTTATTGAAAAGAGTTATTGAAAAGAGTTATTGAAAAGAGTTATTGAAAAGAGTTATTGAAAAGAGTTATTGAAAAGAGTTATTGAAAAGAGTTATTGAAAAGAGTTATTGAAAAGAGTTATTGAAAAGAGTTATTGAAAAGAGTTATTGAAAAGAGTTATTGAAAAGAGTTATTGAAAAGAGTTATTGAAAAGAGTTATTGAAAAGAGTTATTGAAAAGAGTTATTGAAAAGAGTTATTGAAAAGAGTTATTGAAAAGAGTTATTGAAAAGAGTTATTGAAAAGAGTTATTGAAAAGAGTTATTGAAAAGAGTTATTGAAAAGAGTTATTGAAAAGAGTTATTGAAAAGAGTTATTGAAAAGAGTTATTGAAAAGAGTTATTGAAAAGAGTTATTGAAAAGAGTTATTGAAAAGAGTTATTGAAAAGAGTTATTGAAAAGAGTTATTGAAAAGAGTTATTGAAAAGAGTTATTGAAAAGAGTTATTGAAAAGAGTTATTGAAAAGAGTTATTGAAAAGAGTTGAAGAGTTATTGAAAAGAGTTATTGAAAAGAGTTATTGAAACGAGTTATTGAAAAGAGTTATTGAAAAGAGTTATTGAAAAGAGTTATTGAAAAGAGTTATTGAAAAGAGTTATTGAAAAGAGTTATTGAAATTAGTTATTGAAAAGAGTTATTGAAAAGAGTTATTGAAAAGAGTTATTGAAAAGAGTTATTGAAAAGAGTTATTGAAAAGAGTTATTGAAATGAGTTATTGAAAAGAGTTATTGAAAAGAGTTATTGAAAAGAGTTATTGAAAAGAGTTATTGAAAAGAGTTATTGAAAAGAGTTATTGAAAAGAGTTATTGAAAAGAGTTATTGAAAAGAGTTATTGAAAAGAGTTATTGAAAAGAGTTATTGAAAAGAGTTATTGAAAAGAGTTATTGAAAAGAGTTATTGAAAAGAGTTATTGAAAAGAGTTATTGAAAAGAGAGTTATTGAAATGAGTTATTGAAAAGAGTTATTGAAAAGAGTTATTGAAAAGAGTTATTGAAAAGAGTTATTGAAAAGAGTTATTGAAAAGAGTTATTGAAAAGAGTTATTGAAAAGAGTTATTGAAAAGAGTTATTGAAAAGAGTTATTGAAATGAGTTATTGAAAAGAGTTATTGAAAAGAGTTATTGAAAAGAGTTATTGAAAAGAGTTATTGAAAAGAGTTATTGAAAAGAGTTATTGAAAAGAGTTATTGAAAAGAGTTATTGAAAAGAGTTATTGAAAGAGTTATTGAAATTAGTTATTGAAAAGAGTTACTGAAAAGAGTTATTGAAAAGAGTTATTGAAAAGAGTTATTGAAAAGAGTTATTGAAAAGAGTTATTGAAAAGAGTTATCTAAAAAGAGTTATTGAAAAGAGTTATTGAAAAGAGTTATTGAACAGGTTAGGCTATTGAAATGAGTTATTGGAAAGAGTTATCGAAAAGAGTTATTGAAAAGAGTTACTGAAAAGAGTTATTGAAAAGAGTTATTGAAATTAGTTATTGAAAAGAGTTATTGAAAAGAGTTATTGAAAAGAGTTATTGAAAAGAGTTATTGAAAAGAGTTATTGAAAAGAGTTATTGAAAAGAGTTATTGAAAAGAGTTATTGAAAAGAGTTATTGAAAAGAGTTATTGAAAAGAGTTATTGAAAAGAGAGTTATTGAAAAGAGTTATTGAAAAGAGTTATTGAAAAGAGTTATTGAAAAGAGAGTTATTGAAAAGAGTTGTTGAAAAGGTTCTTCGTGTGTGCGTAGGCACGCACACACGAACCAACCAACGGAATCCCGTTGACAGCTGACGATGGCATAATTGGCATTAATGTTCGCCTGTGTGCGTGTATGGTCGTATTCTAAATTTTTGTACACTATATGCTGCATCACCGACATCGGGACACCTAGCGAAGAAACCGAAATCTATTCGTGTCATCCTTAGCTCGTCAGGCTGCGATTCATTTTGTTACATTCTCTTTAGTTTTACAGCTCGACTTATAACAATTATACGTAAAAATTAATCCACTAACAAATATATTTATACTGCCAAGGAGAATTGACAGCGATATAAACTACAATAGGCTGGTGTTTATAAAAATAATATATATAAATAATCTATGGGAAAGCTGTGGGAGACCTAGTAGTGGAGATATATATATACATATATAATATTAAGTTATTAAAAGATGTGCCAAGGACAATTATAAAAGACCCTTGCAACCGAAAGATCGTGAGGACGTGGAATGTGTCTCTAATGATTTGCATGACAATCTCATGCAAAAGGATCAATTTGCGTTTTGGAAAACATGGAGTTCTAAGTTCACTAAGGGCACAAGAAGTTCGGAATTTATTGATGTTACTAATGATATTATGCTTCATCAATAGCTGAACAATTTGCCAAAGTCTTTGAAAAAGCCTGCACAAGCAATAATGAAGCCAGAAGCTAGGAATTGCATGACGAATTTGTAGGCTCTATGCACAATTATATGAAACAGAAACAGACGTGTCAAGAAGACATCAGTCGTAGCCTATAGATCTTGATCTTGTTGCAGAGTGCTTATGTGAATTGAAATGCCGTAAAGCTGCAGGCCCTGATGGCATAGAACCGGAACATCTGTTATATGCGCACCCAATTGCTCAGTCCTTTGACTCCTTGCTTACTTTACTGTTTAATAGCATAGTGCACTATGGTTATGTACCGCAGAAGTGTGGAGGAGGCATAATAATTCCTCTTGCAAAAGATAAAGATGGTGATCTATCATGCAGTAGTAACCATCAGTTGTATTGTCTCGAGACACTGTCTCGGTCTCGAGACACTCTCGAGACAGGTTTTTGGATGTCTCGGTCTCGGTCTCGACCCCACTGTCTCGGTCTCGGTCTCGGTCTCGAGATCATTTCTTGACTTTTTGGAAACTGTCTCGAAGCGAAAGTCTTGTCTTTTTGGAAACTGTCTCGAAGCGAAAGTCTTGTTCTCTTGTAGAAGCGGTCTCCAAAGTTTTCGTACAAACTGTAGGCCCTTTTTGTTCGGAACTTCGGATTACAGTATTGCGCTGTAAAATTGTCTTGTGCCGAACGGATAACTAGTTAATCGGAAGTGCCAAACAGACAGGAAGTTTAAAAAAGCGGTGTTTCTGGTATTAAGATTTAAGAGTATTGAAAACAGCAGTCTTAAGTTTGCACTTTCAGTTCAAAATTTCCAAATATCTTAAAATGTCTCATAAAGAACCTGAAATCGTGAAATATATTCATTAAGTTTGAAATCAATGAAAAACAAAATAAATGGCATGCCGTTAGTCGTTTGTGTAAAGCCAGCATAAGCGAAACGCTTGGAACAACATCTAGTTTCACAATGTGAGTGATGTGACTTATGTCGCTAAATCGCTAATAGGCCTAGGGCCTATATGGAATTTTGTTGGTTTAAATTTTAGAATCATTTAGAAGATTTCAGAATGGTTTAAATATTTAATTTCTTTATAGTTTATACAATTCAGGTGATCGGCTGATTTCTGTGACTTGACCCTTGTATTAGACTTCAACAAGTTGAGAAAAATTGTTTCGGGACTTGGGTCCAATGTGCATTTCACTCGTTGTGAACTGTCTCGAACTGTCTCGGACCTGGTGTCTCGTCTCGGTCTCGGTCTCGGACCTCACTGTCTCGGTCTCGGTCTCGGTCTCGGACACCACTGTCTCGGTCTCGGTTTCGGTCTCGAGTTTTATGTCTCGTATACAAGTCTGGTAGTAACTATCGAGGTATTACACTTAGCTCAAATATTGCATATAGTTATTTGAGATGTGTCTTCTTCAACTATATAGCAGTGATCTGTATTCGTCTGACCTGCAATTTGGATTAAAGAAGAAAACAGGTTGTAATAGTGCAATTTATACAGTAAAATCTGTTGTTGAATACTATACAAAGCACGGTTCCACAGTCAATGTGTGCCTACTAGATATGTCAAAGGCGTTTGATAAAGTGAATCATTATGGATTGTATTTGAAACTCATGAAGAGGAATATACCCCAGCGATTTTTGATGGTTTTGATAAACTGGTACAGCAAGTGTTATGCAGCTGTACGTTGGAATGGCGTATTTTCGGGAGTTTTTGATATCAGTTGCGGGGTGAGACAAGGAGGGGTTCTATCCGCCATACTCTTTGTTGTATATGTAAACGATATTATTGTTAATCTAAGATCGAGAGAGTCAAATGGGATATCTATTAATGGCTTGTACATTGGATGTGTCATGTATGCGGATGACTTATTGTATGCTGGATGTTTGCCGCTCCAGGCTGACATAGACATGAGACAATATTCTTTTTTATCGAAGTTAATTTACAGTAATAACAAAATATTAACCGAATTGTATGCATTGTTTGCGCAACGACAGATAAGGATGCTTTGTGACAGTTATAATATACTGCAATGCTGTAGCATTGGTGACTACCGTGCAAATATTTGTCCACGATTTTTACATTTTAGTTAGTTATCTACTTTCTGTATCTGTGTTTTATTATGTTGTGCTGCCCGTTCGTGGCGAAATAAAGTTTATATATATATATATATATATACATATATATATATAATTGCAATTTGATAATGTCCCCGTATATAAAGTTGTCATGTGAGAAGTATACTTCAAAGTTTGACAACAGGAAATATAAGAACTGCAAACATCTAGGAATGGTAGGCTGTGTTGGTTACTATTTGAGTGGCCGAGTGGGTTGGTTCCCGCTCGCCGCGCCGGCGCCCCAGGTTCGCTTCCCGGTCGGGTCGGATTATCAGAGATTAATTTCTCGGATCTTTACTGCGGGTGGCTCGGTCGCATTATAAACGTGGAGTACAATACAACACACAATACAACACATCCCAATACAACTGGGGCGAAGCGGTGGTGTAGGGGTATGTTCGGTGCCTTGCAGCTGGAGGGTTGCGGGTTCGGATCCACCTCAAAGTCGCCGCGTAGGGACCCTGGGCAAGTCCTTCACTCGCAATTGCTCATGCGCTTCGGCGTGAAACTCCGATTCAGCGTTCGCGCAGTAGTCGGGAGCGCCTCTGAATGTAGTTGAAAGGGAATCTGGTTGGGGCGCTATAACAAGTGTTCAAATACAAAATACAAATACAAATACTATAGGTCTATGGTCAAAACATGACGCAGAATAGGCCTATGTCTGGTTGCATTAGTTACAGATTCTTAGCCGATTTAAAAAACTTGAAACATTTTTTCTTTATATCTGGAAAAGCCATGCATATTGTCTATTTGTAATAGGCCTACTGTCCATTGTCCAACACGTTCAGGTACGTCTCAGTAACTGCCTATAATTAATCCGTTCTCTGTGTAATTAACGGAACCGCACTCCTCTTCTTCTCCTATTTACTTTGAATTACAGAAAAATCTGTTGGGTATGTTCCGCTTTCTGACTGATATCAGTTACCCGGTATCAGTAGATCAGTTAATAGTAGAAAAAGAAACAACCCTTCAGTTATTAGCGACTAATAAAATAAATTAGTTATTGATTAATTTGCTGTTTCATTAGCGATTAAGCTAGGTATGCGAGAGGCAGGCATTGGCATGAATTAGTGTCAACTACTTAAGTTTCTTAGCCTTGGCAAGTTGGCATACCAGGGCGGGTAGGGCGGGTACCACCGGGTCATCTCCTAAGCCGTCTAAACTTCCCATCAGTGTCCGGTCAGTGTACACATTGTAGCTGAGGTGGCTAGGGCGCAGATGGACCAGAAATCTCAAATTGATATTGGAGCAATCAAGAGAGAAGCAAGTGTCATCACAATTTATTTATTTAGGATTAAAGCTAGCGAATAATGAGGAACATTTATGCATCAGTATTTGTTCAAATACTGTCTGCACTGGCGGGAATTTGAACCCCTCCCTTACAACTGACAATTAGGCACTCCAACCACTAGACTCTTTTCTGTTTAACAAACTGTACAACTAGCCTATGCCCTGTAGGCCTAAATGAAAGCGAACGCCCACCAGTGCGACCACTCTCCATTCTCGGAAATCCCAAGCTCTTGCCAGAAAAATCCCAAGATTGGCCAAAAGTGTACCAAAACATCCCAAGTTACCGAAAAGGAAAAAGATGTGATGAAATATGAAATGCGTTTTAACTTTTAACAATCACAATTCTTCACAAAAATGCCTAGTTAAGAACTCACAAAGAAAAAACCGGAGCATAACATTGAATTAACAATGTTTACAGGTTACAATAATGATAAATGTCTTTCAGACTGAACGAGTTTTTCTAATCTGATTCGCTTCCACTGTTGCAAAGTACGGTAAAAACTAGTCTGTAGACCTTATAAAAAATCCCAAGATTGCTATGCAAAATTCCCAGATCCCAAGTCGGACCCCCAAATTCCCAAGATCTTGGGAAAAATCCCAAGCAGTGGTCGCACTGACGCCCACTAATAGATTCAGATAAACAGGCGACCGTTAAAATGAAAGTGATTAGCAGACAACTCGTGACCAGGTGCTTGGCAGTAATGTGAAAGAAAAACACAAAACTAAAGAATAAGCACTGTTCACAGCCCGTCAAAACCCGACTATGACTCAGATCTCTTGACCTCTGCAGGGGCCTCTTGCATAAAACATAACTATTAGACTGGTTTATGAGAAGACAGACAGACAGACATATACACACACAGACAGACACACAAAGAGAGACAGAGATTATGAATTAGACAGAAGCGCAAATGCAAGCCTAAATATAGCGACCGGATGGCCTTGACTCTGAGCAATTGCTTAAAAAAATCCGGGTCAGGTATACCTGGTATACTATCTAACTGTTACTTAGGCAGCAACAGAAAGACACACAATAAGTGAGTAATTTTTAACGCAAGACAGATGCCCACACTTTATTACAGCAATGTATACATTATACAAACAGCGAAGTACCACAATGCGAGTAAAAAGGATACAATATTATACAGTTTGAACTTTGAACAGTCTACTTTTGTTCAGGTTTGTATTTCGGAAGCGAACAGTATAATAATTATTATTATGACTTCATCTTGTCTTGTGAATGGGAAGAAAACCAAGAGCACTGGTATTGGAGCAATCAAAGAGAAGCTAATGTCATCACAATTTATTCGTTTAGGCTTAAACCGTGAACGAATAATGCGGAACATCTTTGCCCCAGTGTTTGTTAAAATACTGATTGTAGGCCCAGTAGTTTGCAATTTTAACAGCATATCATATTATGACTGCTAGAGCCTTTTACGTCGACTTGACCTATAATGTTAAACTGAATGTATGCCATTTCCGTAAATTTGAATTTATGGCAGCGCTGTGCAGGATAAGATAGTGAGGCGATGCTTTTAAAAGAACTACAGGCTACAGCTCATCTTTCTCAAACAGTTTCCCAGCGTTATACTGTTTCCCCTAAAAAAGGCCGCAGCAGTCATAAATGTAACACATTATGAATCTATGGCTGCGACTACTAAGCTACAACATGTTGAAGGGTAGGGACTAGGGAAGTGTGTCTGACAACAATCTTTTAATATCCGTTATCGGAAGCTAGATTTAGTTTCAATTTGTTGGGTTTCTGCATTTAGTTTAGACAGGCTACAAAACGCGTAGGGTTTTAACACATCCAGGGGTTTTAGTCGATTGTGGAAAACGGGAGGATAGTAGTTTCCTCTGTTAACGACATCTAATGGCTTTCAGGGCCGTTTACGTCGCCCTCCTCCTTTTCCCAGGCTTGGGACTAGCCCTACCAGAAAACCGGCTGCTGCCGAGTTTAAATGGGGTAATTATTAAACAAAAAACCTAAATATGTAGGTAGGGTATTTATTGATGTTCCCTAGACGCTCATGATGGATGCACAGCATAGCGACCTAGGCACAAGGCAGCGGCAGCGGTGGCGTCTACATAGCAGACAGAGCGGCCGCGCGCATTGACTCATTCGCAGCCCTACTCCACGTCGGAGGCCAGACGGCTGTTCTGACCGAAAATGAATATTTTATGAGGCGCTAACGCGGTCCAAGGAAATGATCGCGGCTAACTGAAGGCATGCACTCGCAGCAGACTGCACTCAGTCCAAGTCCAGCCATACATATGCAAATTAAGACATCGTTGGAGAGACCGGTGGTCAGCAGCAGCTGCTGGTCACTCGTAGACTGACCACCACCTCCGGCCGTTGTGACGTAACGATCGTCCATCTTACCCCAGCTCCAGTCTGACCAATAGCCAGCGTCCAATTAGGCCGATGAGACACTGGCGGGCAGGCGGGCGGGCAAGCAGACACCGGCTGCGCGATCTCGCGTCTGCGGGTAGCTCCAGCTCAGCTGCAGCGCGCCCTGCTCTTTGTGCACGGGCTTGGGGTACGTGTTTCAGCTGTACGCCTCGGTGTGTCTGTCCCTGTGGCTGTCTGTCCGTGTCTGTGTCCGTCTCGAGCGTGGCTCGGATTAAAGATTTGCTCGATTCATTCTGTGGCTCATATTAACGATGACTGGTGCGTGTGCAGTGTGCATCGCTTACAGTGTAGGAACCGGGCAGACTGTCGGAGGCACAGCGAGTGCGGGAAGTAGGGCGGCCAGACATAGCCCACAGCCCGACCGTTTGTAACACGAGGGAGCACGGCCCTGTCTAGGAGCAGGAGGAGAAGGAGTGAGGAGTAAAGGGGAGGAGGAGGAGGAGCCTGGGGTCCGTGAGGAAGCATCGAATTCATACCGGATACATCATCACGCCGGGGCCAGGAAATTCGCAATCTGTGACAAAGGCCAGAAATTTTGCCGGGCGGTTCGGCAGATGTGGTCCGCTGCTGCTGCTGCTGCTGCTGCTGTGTGTGAACGAGACATCGAGCGTGTGCTGTGACGGCGCGAGATAGAAACAGGCGCGTAGACGAGTACAGTTGATGACTAGATTGCGTGGCTGCTCCGTTTAGCGCAGTCTCCAACGGAGAGACAGAGAGGGAACGAACCGCCCGAAGATAGAGCGCGTGTAGAGTCCGGGTTATAGCAGGTGCGCCATCGTCATAACCACACGTCTGTCACTCACACCACGCCGGTCCAGTTGCAGACAAGATCTGGAAAGATGAACGGTCTGAAGAACGGAACGCCGGAAACCCGTCTCCAGTGGAAGGTCGGACTGGTCAACTTCCAGAACCGTTATCTGACGGCGGAGACGTTCGGCTGCAAGATCAACGCCTCCGGAACGACGATGAGGAAGAAACAGCTGTGGATCATCGAACACGACCCAACGGAGGACGACACCGTCTACATCCGCAGTCACCTGGGACGATACCTGGCCGGAGATAAGAGAGGCAACGTCACCTGCTCCAGCGAGGAGATCGGCGAGGCAGAGAGGTTCTCCATTCAGTACCACACTGACGGGTCCGGGAGATGGGCGATACGCAATCGCGTCACGGGGTACTACTTCGGAGGAGCCGAGGACAACCTGCAGTGCTACGAGAAGCAGGCTGGTCAAGCGGAATGGTGGACCATCCATCTGGCCATCCACCCGCAGGTCAACCTGAGGAATCTCAACCGTCAGAAGTACGCCTGCATGGATCCGACGGCAGATCGTCTCCAGGTCACGGCGTTGATCCCTTGGGGCCAGGCGGCGTTGGTCACGCTCGAGTTCCGCGATGGGAGGTACTGCGTCCGGTCTTCTGACGGGCGCTACCTTCACCGAGACGGAACCCTCGTCAGTGAACCGAGTCCGGACACTTCGTTCAGCCTGGAGATAAAGTCCGGCCAGTTCTCTGGACTGGCGCTGAAGGACTGCACTGGAAAGTACCTGACCGCTGTCGGAAGGGAGGCGGTGATGCAGGCCAGGAACAAAACGATCGGAAAGGATGAATTGTTCACCATCGAAGACAGTCATCCACAGGTCATCTTTAAAGCACACAACGGAAAGATGGTTTCAATCAGACAGGGTATGTACGTCCTTTTCAGCTGGGGTCGGGTGTGCTCCTGAGTAGTAGCCTTGAATGGGTGCTATATAAATCTTCGTAATGAATGAATGAATGCATGTATATATATATATATATATATATGTATGTATATATATATGTTTGCATGTATGAATTTTTGAATACATGTGTATATTTATATTCTTGTATATTTGTATGTATGTGTGTACCTACATATGTACATATTTGTAAATTGTGTAAATGGTGCAAATTGTACTATTACATTTTCTCGTGTTCAATTTCAAATGACCTGTCAAAGCATATAATTTTATACATTTATTTTCTTCACCAAACAACAGAGTCTCTGCAGTAGGCTGAAACCTGCAATCAATGGAACACAGACCCAACAAGGCTACTTGAATAGACGCAGGTGCGCACTAACGAATAGCGATTTACCAAATATAAATGCAGTAAAAGACATTTTGCCTGTGTTACGGTTATGAAACATGGTATACGTACATAAAACACTGTATTGATTTTCTCTTAATGGTTGACCGCAAAATTCTGCCACCGACTGATGGAAGGTTTACACGGATTGGCCGCCATGTGATCATCATTGGTTGATGCTGATAGTCGTCGGACAGAATACGGTCCCAGATTAGACTCCAGCCCCCGCACCATTTATGTTCGCTGTTTTTCTCTGGCCTTTTTTGCATGACTCAGTCTTGGCCCTGGTGAATATTCCTCTGAGCCGCAGATTCAACTTTATTGACTTTGCATGCATAGTGTGTGCTTTGAATAAATAAATTTAAATAAATAAATTTAAATAAATATACTTACTTACTTACTTAGTTACTTAAATTTAAACAGATAAATTTAAGTATATAGAGTTAAATTTGCGTGACATGGGAAATTGGTTGAGTACTTGCCTTGGAAGTGGTCTGTGGGTGTGTGACTTCCCAAAGCTACACAATGTAAGCCTGTGTCTAGATGTGGAGTGCTCGACTTGTAAGTGGAATGTGTGGGTTATAAGGCATCTGCAAAGACACACACTTGTATCAGGATGTTTGTAAAGCACTGTCCAATGACCTCTTATCGTCGATTCATCACCTTCAGCAACCTCTTAGAAGCTCTTAGAAGCACTGGAACATGGTAACAGACTTGATAAGGTGCCTCTCAGATTCAGCTTATTGTTAATGCCTTGAGTGAATCCTTGCTTATCAACATTGGTTGATGCCTATTGTTTGCAATAATTATGTTACCTAAAATACATAAATTATAATAATGATAACTACAAATTGTAATTGTAGACTCCAACAGCCTAAGGTTAGCATCTGTATCATCATCATCATCATCATCATCATCATCATCATCATCATCATCATCATAATCATCATCATCATCATCATCATCATCATCATAATCATCATCATCATCATCATCATCAGTTCATGATGCCAGCCAATTGGTGACGATGGGTACGAATAAATGATGTCCTCGGTCATCTGTCAAGTCCATTGCTTCCCTTAGTGTCAGTCCAAGTGATGTTATGTCCTCATTTATATTATCTATCCAGCATAGTCTTGGTCTGCCTTTGTTTCTTTATCCTTCGAATCTTGCATGTAGTGCGTTGTATGGGGGTATAGATCAACATTCTATTGGGTCAGTAAGCTGTTTTCCTAGCCATAGGTCAGGTAGATACAGGAATGTACAGTATCTGATGTAACTGCTTGAGAGTTGTGGCAGTGTAGTCCATTAAAAATATCTCCTGTCTTGTATGGGTAATCATCTCCTTACCACTTAACATGCAGTACAGCTGAACGTGAGCATCGGAAGCATGTGTGGCCGATAAACCCAGCTGTATACAAGTTACACAGAGCAGTCCCTAGAGCAGCCAATATGAGCTCACCATGCTGTGGTCGGGTATGACAGGCAGCCAGCTTATGTGCTTCCTATGTTTTGACTTGAGTCCCCTTTGTTTTGACTAAGCACTCATTGGAGCAGGGAAGGCGCAGTCCGGCTTTTGTGTGGAACTGGGTTAGATTTATCATCCTTGTCCGTATTTTCCCTCCTGGGAGCCAAGCTGACTCATTCTATTTTTCTGTGGCATGGCCTTGATCATGAACGCCTATAATTTATAGAGAACTTCATGGCTTGATTTACTTGAGGACTATGGGGCTGTGCTATGTCTTTCTTGCTTGGGTCGGTAGTTCACCCTAAGCATATCTCGGAATGTAATTATCCACTGAGGGCATGATGAGTAATTCTAAATTCTCCTTTGATTGATTACCAAGAAACCTTTATTGGTCTTAGTTGAACTGTTCAGTCATGGAAGGTCCTATGACTAATCAGTGAGTTCCACTGAATTCCTGAATAAACATTAAACAGCTGTAAACAGTAATGCTACTACTAGTTGTTGGATTCTTGTTACAGCATGAACTGACCACTTCTGATGGCTGAATAGATCTTGATATGTTAATTTCAAGTTTTTTAATGTCTAAAAACAATTAAAACTCATACAAGTGAGGACGAATTTTAGCATCTTAACAATGAGTTGACGGTAAAAAGCATGTTGAAGATTAATTAATTAAAAATGTGAGCTATATGAAATACAGATATCCGAATTTGCTACCAGGTCTTTGTTAAACCTCAACATATTTGTCATTATTAAGTGCAGACAATCACTTACATCAATTTATGGTTTGCATGTTTTGAAAAGGTTGGAATTTGACACAATAGAGTTAAGTTGGAGCCATATACAGTTTATGTACAGCCATAAAAAGAACACATATGCATATAAACTGTTACGTAATAATAACTAAAAGCACCCTTAAACATTAAATTAGTGTCTTATGGTAAGTTGTTAAATTACTTATCAATTGCTAATAATATCCAGTAGAGCATGTCCAAACTTGTCAGCTACCTTGAATCCGGCTCCTTACTACCTCTTGTTCAGTCTGGCTTTTCCTGAAGCCATAATACCTGCTGTCCTTAAAGTTTATAATGATATAATAATGGCACTTGACTCTGGTTTTATCACTGCTGTCTTGTTACTGGATTTACAGGGCTACTTCTCACTGCCTCGACCACTCGGCTGTCCTTCAAATGCTTGAATCTCAATTTCATTCGTTCCAGAGATTTATATAGCACCCCTTCAAGATTATCTACTCAGAAGTGCTCCCGACCCAACCCCAGCCAAAGAGAGCAGTCTTGAGGTTAGAGAAGAATTTGGTATTATGGCCTCTGCCCTTCTCTGGATTTATAATTTCTCGACAAACCAATCACAATCTGTACGCCTTGGAGGCTTGGACCTAACACTTCTAAGTACTTAAATATCCTGTCTGGTGTCCCTCAAGGCTCCAAACTTGGCCCCTTTTGTTTATTCACTATACCTCTAACACTGTTCATATTGCCTTCAGAGACCGCATCCTTATACACCTTTACCCTGAGGACACACAACTCTGTATTAAAATTTCTGTAAAAGACATTGATAATGATGAGAAAATCTCAAGTAAAACGTGGGCAAGTCTGTGGAAAACTTTATGATTTTGGTCACATTTGCAGGGCAAATTAGATTAGATTACTAGATTAAAGTATTATATTCAGCCGTAGCTGTGGTGCCAGCAAACACCGACTCTGTTTAAGAACAAAGTAGACAGAGATAAAACAGAACCGGATGGTTCTCAGCCAAGTGCAAATGCCGTCATATCTGTCTTGGTTTCAACCCATAAACAGTCTGTACTCAGTGACCTTTATGGAATGTAAAGCATGTCCCGACTGGCAAGGTAGTTCATGATATCCACATGCCAACATGGTTTCAGTCTTTAATAGCTGATTGTGTATATTAACCAAAGTATAATTTGGAAGTATAATTGAGTGATTTATTGACCATTTTTATTGTGCAGTTTAGAGCAATTATGAAAGCCAGTAATTATTTATATTATAACAAAAGGCATCTCTGAATTTATCCTGTTTGCAAAACTGAAGCTTGTTGGCTAGTATAAAGAAGCTCCTTTGTGTATGGGGTAACAAAGGAATTGTAATTTAGACATGGGTGCAAAAGGAGATGAAGGGGAAACATGCCCTTGACTTCAGATGTGTTTACTCAATAGGGACAATTATCGCGGGTGTCTGTCCTCGGTCTTTCCCAGTGTTTGTTTAACTGTCTGAACATTTGAGCTTTGCAGGTCGATGGGGCAAGAATGGTTTTAATGATATTTGATTAGGAAAGAAGTCGATGAAACCTCTTTCACGTTACCTCGTTGAACCTAACTGACAGTCAACCTCTTTAAGCTGCTATTTAAGAAAAAAATGCTAATGGCATGCATATACTTCTTCCAGTAGTTGTTTTCCAACTACTGTGCTATACATCAGGCTGCAAGCATCGGGGTGAGCATGGTAGCGGAATGGGTTGCAGTTGTCTGCGCTAGCAAACCAGTATGTGAGGGTATGGGTCTTGCAGAAAGGGTGTGTGACTAACAGGGTCACAGCTGATGAGGTTGGAAGAGGATAGCTGCCTGACACTTCCTTTGTTTTGGCTGTTGTAAATAAAGCACAAAATGCTTTGTCTTTACCGTTTCCTTTGAGAAACTTTGAGTTGCCCACGATGGGGTAACACGTTGCATCACCCGAAAAGAGGATTCTGCTGCTGATCTTGGGTATTTAAAAAATGAGTACCTACGATCTTCATCACCACAGGTTTTTATGGATCAGAGAATGAACCATCTCATCACCGGCTATTAACCGCTTAGTGGAAGAAGTCATGAAGGCCGTAGCCAGAGTCTGAGGGAAGCAAGTTTGCAGGAAGTCAGATGATTGGTCTGGGGATTAGTCAGACGTTTCAGCCACAGCTGCAAGTCGACTGACTCCAAAGACTATGAATAGAACTGATACAAAGCAGAGAGTAAGAGCTTTGGATTGCAAGAAAATATGGAGCATGTAGAAATGGGGAGGGGTTTAGGGTAATGGTAACACTCTGGCACGAAGAGCAGAAGATCAGCACGGACCTGAAATTGCTTCCCCCCCAACCCTCCCAAAGGTCATTCGCCAGATGGTGTTGGTAAAATTAGCAGTAGGACGTGATGGGCGCCTTGCATGGCTGCCAAACAGTTAAATTCAACTCCTGTAATATCTTGTGATCATCCGTTCATATTATGAATTGTAATCATACTGTGGTGTGTCAGTTTGAAACAAATAAAATAAGATTATTATATTATTATTATGTATGGTTAGCAGAAGAGCATACTTATAAAATGGGTCAATGTCTAAATTAATGCTAAAGAACAAACATACTCAAATGCGTTGGTTTATTTGTCAAGCGCAGTGATATCCTTGTACTTGGCCTGAATCTTGTTGTTTCCTGTAGGCAGATGTTGCATATATATATAGGTTTTAATTAAAGCTGTCGATGTGACCCTGCAGCTAATTTTTGTTTTCAAAATAAAAGGCTCTGTTTTTTTAGTGTTTCATTTTTACAGTCGAACAAAAGATATCTATTAACATTCTAATGACTTCTGCAGGAAGTCAGATGAGTGTCTGCTATTATCAGTCACTGGTTTAAGGATACAGAGACCACACTGAGTGTGAGCGGAAGTGTGCAGTGCACTGCAGTCCTTAAGCCGGAATCAGGACTAATCAAGATGAGATGATTTTTGGCCGATTAATCTTTCAGAATTAAGTACTTAAACAGACTGTATATGCACAAATATTTTCTAATAGCTTTAACAAAACACCCCACCAACTTTTATATAAGTTGACTTGTTTCCATCCTCCAAGGGCACCCTGATCAGTTCTGTAATCTCCTGCACTCCTCACATTCTATTCTCCACCCTGCAAGTTGTGCAGCCGTGCAGCAGTTGTTTGACCCTGTGCAATGCCAACAAAAATTTTGAACAATATAGATGCATCACAAAACATCTTCTATGCAGCATCTTTTGCAATAAATAATCGATTTGCAGATATGCTGTTTAGAAACACCATACCCTCTGATCAGTTGTGTCCAATTTAGCCTATGGTCTGTTGCCACTGGCTATGTTTCCAACTGGGAATTGGTCTTGTTACACAGTGTTATCTACATTGGAGTATGAAGGAAGTGACGAATTCTGTAATTTGACTCCCACTCTGTGTAAAGATACGGTACCCTCATTCTGTTGGGAGTGCCGTTATTAGAAAATTAATTGTGAACTGAACTTCCTTTTCTTGGAATGATCTGAATTGGCAACTCTTGGACTTATCTGAATTGGCAACTCTTGAACTGGTCTGAATTGGCAACTCTTGAACTGGTCTGATTGGCAACAGTCCAGCTAACAGCTGGATGCTGAATGATTCCTTTTCGAAATAAAGACACCATTGTGCTGAACTTCTGTGCTATGTTCTCAGCTTCTGACGGGCAATATGCAGCTGGTATCTATTATGACTGATTAATTGCCTGATGGTAATGGCCGAATGAAGGCAGAATGTTCTCAGCCTCCTCTCGTGAGACTTCTGTTGGAGAGCTGCTGTGTGGCAATAACTGCTGCAGTTTCTACAAGTGCCTACCCATAGCTCGCTGCTGACTACTTCACATCTGTTGCAAATATGATGACCATTCATTGTTTCTGATCTTTAAACTATCAGGTACATAGCAGAGCTGCAGAAGCGTAGACGGAAAGACATCCAAACGAACGTGAAGACTTGCAGTCCGAGCATAACATTATTTCTTGCTGTCTGCATAGTTTTCTATTGTGATGGCATTTAATAAGGAATTTCTGGTGGGAGTGTCGAGTAAAGAGGAAAGCCAGAAAGGTTAATAGTAGGGCTGGACATTTAGCGCGTTATTAACGCGATTAATGCGTTAATTAATTGGCACTATTAAATTTTTTAACGCAGTTAACGTGATTGCCACTGCGCCCAATTATTTCTAGAAATGCGTTAAAACAATTCTTGATAAAACCGCTCAGTTTAAACTTTAAAGTAAAAACTAAAAAGTAAAAACAAGTAGTAAAAGCATATTTGTTTTTTGTTTATTGACTGCAAGCATTTATATAGTGCATATTCAACGTAACTACTCAGAGTCGGTAGAGTAGTTGTACTTGTTATCTACTGTGACATGCGTTAAAAATTAATCGCATTATTAAAAAAAAAATCGTGCGATTAATTTTGATTAAAATTTTTAATCGTTGCCCAACCCTAGTTAATAGAGAGAGGCAGACTGTATATACAGACAACCAAGCCCTTTGGGAATGGAGAGAAGAACTGTATTTCTGAGTTGACATAAATGAGCATGGGGCCACAAAGTGATAATTGTTGTGCTCATATCCTGTCACATCCATCCTGCAAGACAAAGAGTAATGTTTATTGTTTCAGCAATTATGATTTAATAAAAGTTTACTTCCTACCCTGAACTGTATGGAATTCTATAACACCCTGTATAGTGTATACAGTAATACATATATCTGAACATTTGTTTAACCAATTTTCTCTGTGCAGTAGCCTACTTTAGTGCTGTACTCAGTAGAAGAAGAGCAGTCCATTGAGCTATCCTGAGAGGCAGCCATAGGCCTGAAGTGTTAGGGACTTCATTTTCTTAGCCTTGGCATATGAGGGCAGATGGCCAATCCTCTAGCCATCTGCTCTTCCCACTGACAGTATATGATCATTGTACTAGCTATGGTTGAGTTGGCTAGGAGGCACAGATGGAGCAGAAATCTCCAAACAAATTTCGGCCATGGTGGGGATTTCAACCTCTCAGTTGGCAGTCCAGCATGCTTTACACAGTCCAGCACGCTAGCCAGATGACTACCCTTGCTCCACTGTACTCGATAGCATTAGCCTTAATATTGATCTAAATACCCCCAGCACATTATCTAGTTCAGCTGCCTTAATTGTTGCCAGAAGCACTGCCTTTGAAGCCCTGCAGATGGCTGAAATGCCCTTATGTCAGATAAATTTATCACAATGTCAGTGTTGGAATTCTAAAGCATGCTTGACAGCAGAAACACTGCAAAGTAATGGTTGTGTCAGTGATGTACGGTAACTGACGTTCAGCTGTATACAAAAAAACTGTGAGCAAGTTGTTAATGTGTAAACCCAATGGTGTGAATTGTTGCATAAATATGGGTTGGAAATATTTAGCAAAACTTGCTATGCACGGTCTTGTCCCATTCCTAAGATTTCTAAAGTTAAGGTTTGTCAGCAGAGAATGTGAATAAAACGAATTCTAGTTTATTATCTTGGTTTGGCTTGGACTAGTGAAAGAGGAAAATAGCTAAACTATGCTGTTTGCTTGATCAAGAACAACGTTGATTTCACTTTAGCCCTAAACAACTCACATTAATGCTTCACATCTGCCAATCCAGGTGACCTCTGAATTGCTCCCATTTAATGTCAATCCATGTTCTCATAATTCTGCATGAAAATAATTTTATCTTTCCTCTTAGTTCTGTTCTATCTCTTACTGCAAAAAGCCAAGAGTTCTTTAATCAGTTATTGCCTCCAGGGATATATATTTAAATTAGTAAATTGACAGCTGTCTAGCTGAAATTAAGCCCCACAACTTGAACCACTCAGAGATATTATGGTCCATGACCTTTACCTCCACATCTTTCTCCCTATTGCATTCTCACATTTCCTCCCTTGTAGGATCAGGAACAAAGTTTATGGCAAGATAACTTTCCTAAATTGCCAATCCTTAGTCAAATATTAATGTAACTAGAATGTACAGTAGGCTTAACCTTTCGTAACTCCAGTCATGGAGATAATTTATATATCTGCCTAACATAGATAAGGAGTGTTGATAAGGATGCCATGCGGTTCCTATATGACACTTATAGGGGCCATATGCATTTAGCAGAAAGTCAAATGTGTTTCAAATAGGGGCAAATGCAACAGTTATAAAATAATATGCAGTGGTAAGCAGGACAAATGCATTTATAATACTAGTCAGGAAAATGCATTGTAATGGACACAAATACAGCAGCAAATATAAATGACTTGATAATAAAACAAATGATGCAGATAGGGGTGAGACAGTATGGAGCAAGTACTAATACAGTGTGAGTATTTGGTATGGCTTGTGCAGATATTGCTGTTTACAGTAGACCAAACAGATGCTAATTTAGATGTGGAAATGGACAGGCTATACAAAGTGTCATATCAGGTTCAGGGCATGGGGTATAATATCCATATACCGTAATTATGATGCCTGTCGAATGATGGATATAGATTTGTTTCATGTGTGTGGATTGGGCATTTTGCGTTTTGCATTGTATTGATTTGGTGTTTTCCTAAAATTCTGTCACTTATACGACAGTGAAAATAGACCAGGATCTGCAATAGCTTTTTGAGAATGATTAAATATTTCTGACAATTTGATTTGTAGCATTAGGCCTAACATTATTAATATTATCTTGTGACTCAAGGTCCGGCTTATTGCTGTCCTGTTTTACTATGATTTGTTGGTTTGTTGCTGTTCATTGTGTATGAACCAAGTGTGCAAAACTGATGGTTTGTCACAAAAGCATCAATGCTTACTGTGTGGCTTCTAAAACAGATATACGCTTTCAGACAGTTCTCTCTCCAATGTGGGGCAGGATACAGTAGGGCAGGCTCTTGTCCGGATCCAAGTTGGAATGAAAATGCTGTATGAAGGAAAATAATTACATATGGTTCATGGTGGTGGATCGAGGTGAATTTGGTCTGTGTGGTTAAACTGACGTGTATCAGTCTAAGAAATTACACCCAGAGGCAGATTGGAACCAGTCTGTGTGTTAAGAGGCAACCGTCATCAGGACTGTGATGGTCTTGGCTGTGATGGCCTACTTTTCTTCTGCAGACGTTGCTCATCTGATAACTGGTTATCTCGCTAAGAGGATGGAACCTTCCAGGAAGGGATACTTGATACAACCAGATGCTGATGCTGATGGTGATAATCCATCATGTCCCTTCCCCGGCCAAAGGCCATAAAGTCTGCTGTAGGATGTGATGTTATCAGTTCTTTCTGAGTTCACATTCATTCTTTGGGCTTAATTTCAGGTCCTGGAATAAGCCCGACTTTGTGCACTGTGCACTTGCATCAATATATGAATTTATGGAAATGTATATACCAGTATGTATGTGCAGAGGCGGATTAAGGCATGTTCAACATGTTCGGCCGAACAGGGGCCCCCACCCTCTAGGGGCCCCCACACATAAAAAGATTTGTTTTCAATATTTTAGAAATATTGTTATTTGTCAAATCTAATAAACTTAGTAAAAATGAGCAAAAAATGCAGAACAAATTATTTGAAATTGCACAAAAACACAACTTTTGCTTTTATGGGCCTCTATTAAAATTTTCATTATCGGGCAGGTTCATCTCAAAATCAGCCGGAAAATGAAATGATTCAGTTTGCTGACCTAGCAAAGTCATTTGCTCATGAACAAAGAAACGAAACATCACCTCAGTACCATACTGTAACGTCTGTACGTAACAAAATTCAGAAGTGCACATTGAACCATTTCAACCATTAAGAGCCGTAGGTAGACTGGAAGAGGCAAGTTTTCAGTTTAGAGTGAACATGAGGATGTAGAGACTAGAGTTCCAGATGGAGGGATCGGCAACTGTGACAAGACAAGACCTGTACCAGGAACAACACTTTCCAGCAGATGCTGATCGAAGAGACGAGCGGCCTTTAACAGAGTTGCAGGGTCTGACCATAAGACCATGATGATCACACCCTGCAACTAGATAAGTAGGATGGCAGATGATCTGCGTGTGTTCTGTACATGAGGAGTGCCAGCTTGTAGCGGATACGCTCACAGACAAGAAGCCAGTGTATAGAGAACGAAAAGCATGTGTGATATGGTCTCGGTAAGAGAGTTCAAGACACAGTCTTGAAGCGTGATGCAGTATTCTAGTAAGAGGAAGCAGTGTGCATTCAGGGAGACCATAGAGTACTGAGTTGCAGTAGTCAAGTCGCTCACTCGCTTGAGAATAAGGCAGTGTATCAGCGTTTTCAGTTATGCTGAGTCAAGAGTAGAGCGAAGCCGTGGGATTCTCTTGAACGTGAGCTACATTTTGACAACATAGCCTAATTGATGAAGTTGCAAGCCAACAGGCTCGAAAAGTATGTCTGTGAATTCCATGACAATTTGAGCCATATTGAATATCATTGTCAATTCATAATTTGTTGTTGCTCTTAACTCGATCTCTAACTTTTAGTTTTGCTACAGCTACAAAATGTAAACTGCAAACACTGTAACCAATCAGTTAAGACAATATTGTTAGCCTAAGCCTATTATAGGCCTATTTTTATTTTCTGTATGTGGTAAGCCTGCAACAGTTAGGCTTTAAATTGGGTACTGTAAATACTGTATTCTTTTACCATGAATCACTCTAATATGTTAAACCGTAACAGATCAATCAATCAATCAATATTAATTTAATTCAATAAATCCAGCTGTCATGAAAGCAACTGGTTACAGGTAACACCAATTAGCTGTAAAGTCGAGCCTGAGTTAGTCAAGACAATTACAGGGTCGATTATGAGACAATTAATATATATCTTTGAATAAGATTCGCGGAATGTAGTTACGCTTGTCCTTGGAGGGGTGGGTGAAATTGTGCATTCCAGGACGTAAAGATGTAGCCTATAGCCTACTTTAAGTTAAAGTCTTTAGCACTAGATTGGACAATTATAAACCCAATTGATATTGTACAAAAAGAAAGAAGGAACGAATTAATAATAGAAAAATGTTGATTCGTTGAATATGACATGTTTCATGTGTCCTTTTGTTGTGATTTTGTGCACTGGGCCCCCACAGTTTTACTGAACAGGGCCTCCACATTGGTTAATCCGGCCCTGAGTATGTGTGTGCGTGTGTGTATGTGTGTGTATGTGTGTACATATATTTTATTGTTCAGCTCTTTTCTGGAACCTCTAAAAGGTAGCATGATCTTGTGAATAAACCGGTTTATGTAACTAAACTTATCCTGTTGGCTGGACTTTTTAGTTGGTACAGCTATGATCTGCTATAGCAGTTATGCCCAGCTTCCGTATCTATTTACAGGATATGCATAGCCCTCATATGGTGCCTAGAGGCCCTAGACGATCACTTGATGTTCTTCCGTGATGTATTATTATCTCCCCAATCCAACCCTCAGTGCCACATGCCTCAATACATCAACTAACGAAGGCACATAATGGGGATATTCATTGCAAAGCACTCTTTCTATTCTGATTGCAACATAAGAGCTGGCTGGTTGAAGCTATTCATTAGGGGCTGTATCCGTCTGCAAGCACTGAATCTGTTGAAACAGATCAAGTCACCCACATTAGGCTCCCCTAAACGGGTTACTTACCATACCATGCTTAAGTTATTTGAAGCTGCACTTTATATCTGTTAGATAGATTGCCATGAGTTAATGCCTTTGTACGTTTCTTACAAAATATAGATCTATAAATAGCCAGACATACATACATACATACATACATACATACATACATACATACATACATACATACACACATGCGTATATACAAGCATACACACAAACATATATATAGAGGAACATAGCAAGCAGGAAATTTCCTGGTCCAGCCTTGCCTTGCATTTCCCGATTTGGCATACCGTACAACAATCTAATTGCACTCTAGGTTTTTGCTTGCAGCATTGTTTGCCTAGTGAAAAATTTGAAACTTAAAACCTCTGTCAGCATGCTGTAGATATTTGATTGGACCCATATAGTCCGTATACGAGTTCCGTATGGGAATATGAGTATGGGTACTGCCGTGGTTGGGCTGGGAGCGCATCTGAGTAGGTTTCTTGATAGGTGCTATATTAAATTCCTGAAATGAATGAATGAATTAAATAAAATGTTAGCAGAGGATCTGTTCTGAATTATTTAAATTTACTGGAATTACTGCATCAGGATGTTTCTATTTTCTTTCTTTTAGATTAAAAGTTTTTTTTACAGTTTTAACAACTTTAAAGTATTGTTTTCTTATGCCAGGTGTTGATCCAACTGCCAACCAAGATGATGAGGTAACTGACAGAGAAACATTCCAAGTTGAATTCGATAAAAAGGCGGAACAGTGGCGCATTCTAACAGCCGACAACAAGTACTGGAGTCTCGAAGCTGCTAGTGGGATACAGGCCATCGGAAATGCACAGTTAGTAGGCCTATGCTTCAGCTTTTGAACTGCATTCATAAATGTCAATTTTTGCTGTGTTGATACAGTTACCGAATTATTGAATCACCTGTGTAAAAATTCAAAGAGGAGCAGACATGATAAATGTTGATGTTGACTTACAAATATATGGAGGTACGGTCTTCAGGTATTTGAGAATATTAGAAATGTTTACTTGTGCAGCAAAAACATCCTGAAAGCCAGTGAATAATTATGATAAGTGTCGATGGATGTAAAAAATTCTAATTCGGGCAAATTTAAGTGAAGATAGATGTCTGAAGACTGCTCTATGCAAGGCACTTCTTGGAGTTCCTTTAGAAGCAAAAAACAGCAGTACAGTAGGAAGTTCAGGAAAGTATTACAGTAAACTTTCTTGCTGAAGGAAACTGACTAACAAAATTCGCTTGAAGTAATCTTTCAGGAATTTGGGACATCTCAGCCAGCTGCAGTCTTCAAAGACACACTTAGGGACCTGTGATTCACAATTGCAGATCCCTAGACACACTGTGGCTTTGGTATAAAGATCATGTGGCTTAAGGACAAGGAATAAGATGACCATAATCTGTCAACACAACAAATATTCCATGAATTGAGTACCTAATCAGAGAATGTATACAATTTAGAAAGATGCATCCAATTAAAGCCAACGAAAGACCAATGCAATTTTGAACAGCATGTAAAGTTACTCCATACAGATCACTTGAAAGTAGTTAACAATACAATTATCAGGGGTGAAGGTGAGGTCCCGAAATAAGTGTAACAAATGTGGTCACTGAAAGCAGATAGCAGCTGAAATGTAGATGATTGTGATAATTGATGATACCAAAGAGAAGACAGATGTCTGACAAGATTTTCTGAGCTGGATCCTGTTAGTGTACAGTGAATGCTAACAATCGAACAGTGTTTACAGTAATGGACAATGGTTTGCAAACCAGTTGTTCAGATAGTATCGTGAACTGTCATCTGACTATCTACATGGTCAATGTTTGTTTTCCATTTGCATTTAATAATTAGGCAGCTTAATTGTCAGATGATCCATACAGTTAACATGAAACCCTTTTATGAAATACTTTTATTATTACATTGAACAGTCGCGAGTCATTTGTCAAGCAGGACATCCTGTTATCACACTGGTTTCGGTTTGTGCTGCTGTTGTTCTTTGCTTCATTATATGGTTGGTGTGGAAAGTGCATATGGTCATACCATGGCCAGTCATGCACTCTCAGATCAAGGGAATGGTAGTTACCCGATTGTTTTGTTGTGGTCTGTGATTCATGTTTTATTGTGGTTTGTGATTCAGCTGAAAAGGCATGTTCCTTTCGAAGTCTGTGCCTTCAAGGCACGTTTCTACGAGGACATTTATAAATTAAATCTGCCACTACCTTACCTTATCTTTTTAACCTTATTTGATCTTATATAGCCAGAAGCTTGCAAACATGTTTTTATTATTCTACAGATTTTCTACCACTTGTAGTGGCATTGTATTTGAACTGAATCATCAGGTTTTCTATGCTTTATCTGTTCTGGCCTTCAGCCATTTTACAATTTCATAGCAGTGCACAATGCTATGACATGTAACTTTAAGCATAGTACTTAGTTCTTCCTGTGCAGCACATCTGGCAATGCAACATCTGTGCCCATCTCTGTGTGCATTGCCAGTATTCTTGACCCATACCAAGGTGTCGTCAGTTTCTCAAATGGTCAGTGGCCAGTTCTTTATTGGTTTTATGTTCAGATAAATGTTGTTATGAGACCGTTGATAAAGAATTGCAATTCTGTTGCATAATTTATTGCCTGACAAAGTCATAAAATTTATAGGCTTCATATGCTGTACCGCTGTACAACCTTACTCCTGTTTGTTGAATAGGCTCAGCATACCACAGCGCTCTGGAGACATACTTGACAGGTGCTGTATCGAGTGTTTGTGTGCGTGTGTGTAGTGGTTGGTTATGGCCGAGTTCTTTCACCGCTGGTTCAGACATTTTGTGCTTGGCTTTGCATGCAATTGGTTCTATGACATCCAGCCATGAATCTGCAGAAAATTGTTTTATAGCAGGACAGAAGTGCTCTTGTCAGGCAGCATGTGGCAGGATTGATAAATTTCCCGAGTGCTGTTTCCACTTTATTTGATCATGCATGTCGTTCAGTTATTCAGTCAGTGTGAGAATTGTAGAAAAAAGACTGGGGTGGGTCAGACTTTGATCCAGGTGGAGTGGAATAATATTTTACCTGTATTTTGCAAAATGATGTCAGCGAAATTTGAAAGCAGCAGATTTCAACGTTAGCAGGTCTGCACGTCAGCTCGAATCAAAATCAAGTCCTTTGTTGAGAAAATAAAAAAATGCAAAAGAAAGCTTAAAGAGATGACATCGCCAAATTTATTAGTATACAATTCACGTGGTCACAATAAGCCAGAGCATTACTTCATTAGTAACACACAAAGTGAATTGTGAAAGAAAATGCTAAAAATTAAAATATATGCACAACTGAGGGGGTTGGAAACGACCCCTGGTGTGTGCAATGAAAAATTAACCGTGAGTGTCCTAAGAAAGACTAGGGAGTTGAACCCCAAGCCACGACAATTCTCACCCTGGTTATTCCTTACCAGATGACATGCTTCGGAAAGGGTAGTGTTGGTTTGTTTGACTTATCCCCAATTAAAAAAATAAAATTATTTGATGTTGTTGATACATGTAGTTGTATGTTGTGAATTATGCTACCTTTTAGGAGCGGAAAAGGTCTGTTCAGCTTAGAATGGCTGACTGATGGAGCGGCGGCCATCAAGGCATCGAATGGCAAATACCTGACGGCACGAATGAACGGAAGTCTGTATGCTGTCAGCGATGAGGTCTCGGACAAGGAACGGTTCCTGATAACCATAATCAATAAGCCGCGACTTGTGCTTAAGTGTGACTATGGATTCGTCGGTCTCAAGACGCCAACAAATCCAAGATACGAGTGCAACCGTGCAACCTACGACTCTATTATACTGCAGCATGGTGGCGACCAGACTGCGGCTTACCATCTGCAAAGTGAGAGACTTGGTTCAACGCTCGCTTTCTGACTGCTCACTAATTTAGGTGCAACTGTAATGTAATGTAAAATAATTAAGTAAGTGTGTTCTTTATTAAATGCTGGAAAACGCATGGCACTGTACATACAAAATAATATTATCAAATAGTATCAGAAAAGTTAGTAAATAATAATTGAACTAAAAACACTGTGGCCTAGCTCTACAACATCCTAGCCAGGAAACCACGCCTGGTGAGGGAATCAAATCTAGAAAGAACAGTTATGTGAGCGTGGGTGCTGTTGTATGTCCGTTATTGAAATCTTGGCTACACAGATCCCCAAAGGATCACCCCTGGAGTTGTTTGATCTCTTGGCAGACTGAGAAATTCAACAACAGCAGTTTAACGATTGGACGACCTTTGTTTTTAAGTTCATTGGTTGAAGATTGAAGATGAGCCCTGTAATTTTACACTTGAGGTGAAAGCCAAACTGATACCACATGGCCAAAATACCACCCTGTGCTTGAAATGCATCAAGTCTGATGCAAGTCATGCAGTTCATTCTTGATCCATGTGGTTCAACTTGTTCAAATTCTTACTTCATGTGTTCTTTGTTGTTCAAGTCTAAACAGTCAAATCTCCTCTGTTTCAAATTGCTTATACATCAAAGCCTGCGTTCCGTTTCGTTAAGTTTCTAAATTAGCATAATTGATAAGTCCTTATATTCACTAAGCAAACCTGACTATAACAAGTGGAACACTGTGGGAATATCAGGCAGCGTGGGACATGAATGGCTACCCGCCTTTGTATGCCGAGGCTAAGCAGACGAATCGTTAACACTTCGTACCCATGGCTGCCTCATTGGTCTTGCTTAAGGTCTGCTTTAAATGCACTATACAAAGTCCAGAAACATAAGGGTTTGGCTGTTGGTAAAACTAGCGCCATATTGTTCCATCTATAACAGTTTTGATTGATCAAATGGATGAAACTTTTCTGTAATTGTTGGCAGGTCACAACGGAAAGTACTGGACGGTTGATGGTGATGGAAACATGACTGCCGACAGCGTGCAACCAGTGCCGTTCATATTTGAGATGAGAGGTCAGTCGAGAATGACCATCAAATGTCCAAATGGAAACTACATCACTGGAGAGCAGAATGGCATCATGGCGGCCAAAGCGAACGACCTGGAGAAGGCAACCTTCTGGGAATACTAGGACTAGCGTTCTGCTCTATGACACTGCCAACATATTACCAATACTCTCCATAAACTGTGCATTTTGCACGCGAAAATCCTAATATTTTGGTCTTTTATAAGGGACAAAGACTGCTAGTAATTGGTCGTTAGGGACACAATGCTTCTGAAAATAATTAACAAGTTTTACGTTTGATGCCTGCTTTTATCGCACATACATATACATTTGTCTAGCTTCTTTATATAAACTTGACCAACAGGTAATTTTCAGGACAACCTGAACGTATTTGAATAATTTCTATATTCTTGGTATTACTTTATTGTATGCAATGAATGGTTTTAAGTCGTCAGTCTAGACACTCGGCTGTCTTTTCCAGCCATTTCAGTCGATGAACAGACAACAGGATATTCTCAGCGGCTTTTGTGTTTGTGTTTCTGTTTGTCTGAAGTTGTTACTTTTTTCTTATGCCTGTGAACATGGTCTCGACTTAATATTATGCCTAAGTGTATTAATTTAATAACTGGTTGCACTGTCATAGTATTATAAACAAGATCTGTTGCTTTCGTATATAAAATGCTTTGAAAAGTCGGAATTTTACGGTAGTCCGTTTTGTGCTTTGTTATATATACACTGTGTCCACGATAAAGTAGATCACTAGACTTTGTTAAATATCTTGGTCAATTGTACTATTATAGGTATTAAATTTGGTGCACATGAACTTCAGTCTATTCTATCTATACCCTGCAAATTGTATTACAATTGATGCAACGGTTACGAGGATATACCCTTATGAAATTGGGTGGTTGAGGAACCAAGTTACCAACACGTAAAACGCATAGAATTACGTCATTTTTCTGGCTACCGCAGGGGATACACAGGCTGTTGTTTATAAGCGTCATTTTCGGAAACAATTACACTACGAGACCTTTTTTACGTAACAGTAGTTGGTTGTAAAGAAATGATTTTCAGTGCAGAGGACAAGATTTTAATCAAGGAGTTGAGAGAGACGAAGGGGTATGGCGTAGGACAGTGGTCACCAACCTTTTCTCGGCGAGGAGCCGCATTGCCAAGTTTACCAACTTTTGGGAGCCGCCATGATTTTAGGAGCAAAACAAAAAGTTTGTTTGCATATAAACGCTTTATCAAAAATGAAGCAATTTTACTAGCCAGCATGCGACAAACAGGGTAGGCCTAAGTCTGTGTGTCGACTAACTTCCAGAAGTCATAAAATGTCTTGGACATCAGATGTCGTTGCTTGAGTTCGATATTTTTTTGTAATTGGATAATTTCCAGCTAAAATTCAAAGTCTGTCACACTGCAGTGAACAGCTGTGTTTGAAATCGTCTCTGGATCTGCATTGAAGGGATTCAGCACAAACTGAAGCAGCGGTTCTGATTTAAGGAAATCTGTAAACCTTTCTTGAAAGTCTTTATGAAGGTTACTACGCAAATTAGACAACCGAAGTGCTGCCTGTTCAGAAGCTTCTTTTAATTCATCTGCTATCGTAGACGTTGGCAGATCAAGGGCCATTTTTCTTCAAGTTAGGAAAATATTTCATATCATTTCTAGCTACCGATAATTGGAAGAATTCCAATTTCTTCATAAATGCGATAACGGAGTTATACAGTTCAGTTACAAAAATGAGTACCCTGCAACTTCAAATTCAGTTGGTTAAGATGCCCTGTAATGTCACTTAAAAATGCAATTTTATTTCGTCACATAGAAAATGCCATTTTCTGGAAGCTCTGGAGAGCCGCCACAGAACTTTTGAAGAGCCGCATGCGGCTCGCGAGCCGCGGGTTGGTGACCACTGGCGTAGGAGACTCATTACAGAATTTCCAATGAAAAATTGATCCCTAGCTGGTGTCAGCAAGCTGTTAAAAAAGATTGCCACAACCGGATCAGTTGCAAGGAAACCACGAGACGCAAACAAAACCATGGACGCAAACAAATATCAATGCTGTCGGAGAACTGGTGCTGAGTCAGGATGATCAGCCGCGCACGCATCTGTTGATGCGTTTTACGTGTTGGTAACTTGGTTCCTGAACCACCCAATTTCATAAGGGTATATCCTCGTAACCGTTGCATCAATTGTAATAAAATTTGTAGGGTTTAGATAGAATAGACTGAAGTTCATGTGCACCAAATTTAGTACCTATAGTACTACAATTGACCAAGATATTTTACAAAGTCTAGTGATCTACTTTATCGTGGACACAGTGTATATATATATATATATATATATATATATATATATATATTGACATTGAGAAAGTTCTCTTCACTTGATTATTCTGGGTATCCATTCTCTACGCTCTGTTCAGCTTGTCATGAAACTCTCTTCACTACATATCATCTCCATTCAGCATACTGATTCTCTTCACATGTGTCATTTAAGAACAAGTCATCTCGATTCAGCATTTTGATTCTCTTCACATGTCTCGTTTAAGAACATAAGTGAAGAAGAGAAGTAGATAAGTAAGTAAGTATATTCTTTATTGACCAATTGCTAATTGCACTTTGATGTACAGACATCTATTATACACTGTTAAAAAGTATTAATAATATAATAGAAGAGTGTCTGTCTGTTTTTAAGTCAGCATTCCTGTTACACAAATTTCAGCATTAGTACCAGCCACTTCGCTAAATGGTGACAAAAAATTACACAACGCGTGGCAACAAAAAGTTTACACAACACGGGTGAGTACTCCCAGGCCAGGTACTAGAGAGTGACATGGGGAATTTCCCCGCGGGAAAACCGCGGTAGCCGCGGTAAATCCTGCGGTAATGGGGACAACAATTGCGGGAATACCGCGTGGCAAAACTCCGAATACCGGTCCCAAATTCTATGACATTGAAAAGCGTTGATTTGAGAAGAAATTTTATTTATATGAAGCAAAAGAAATATTAGGAACTATTTTCAATCAGTGTTTCATGAAGAACTAGTAACTTCAGGCTAAATGTGGTAGTTAATGGAAAGCATTTGGAGATAGCAGCCGAACACATTGTGTTTGTGCATGTTACGCCACTGAAACTCCACCAAGTAGCTGGCAAACAGACCGCGACTCGTACCACACTGATAGCGTAGTTTACGCTTAGCCCGCATCCAAAGCCCTTCAATACTTTCCGTGTGAATGTTGTGGTCGTCAGAATGTACAAATTCATTGGCATGAATAATAACAGCGTGGTCATAGACTCCGTTATTCAGTGCACCGACATTTTGATAACCACGCCAAGCGTCCGTGACGATCGTTGTGCCTGGCAACACATGATCACTGATGATGCGCTCAAGTGTGGGCGCATCTCTACGGGCAACGACCTCCAGCCAGCATCGTCCGCTACCACGCTCAACCAAACCAACAACCCACTGACCACGACGTCGTTGGCCACGATGATATTTTCTGCGCAAAAAATAACTTTCGTCCATCTCCACGAACACAGACTGACCGTCATCATCGAAGCCTCCCAACATTTGATCAGTTGTATGAAACCATTCATAGCATTCTTTACGGAAATAGTTGTTATAATTTACAATAGTGTCCCAGCTAACGAGACTCTCGAATAACATCACATGTTTTGACTGAACTTCGTGTATCCAGTAGTACATCATCATAAGTATCTGTTCAGTTTTTAATTCACAGTTAGCAAAAAAGGAACCAGTTCTAATGCTACTGCGGGTGTTGCATTGGCGACAACGCCAGGAAAAACCGTCGCTACATTCAGCTCGACCGACTAATGACATTGGACGGTGACACGTTCCGCAGTCCACGTTGTTTCGGATCAAGCGGTGTCGGGCGAGCCATTGCAACCATTCACGTTTGTCGGACATAATCGCATACAATTCTCGCGGAGTTACTTTCATTTCCGCGACTTCGGCTGCTGACAAAACGTTTGCATTGATATTTATTGGAGCTGCTGGTCTACCTGCCATATCTTACGAAATTTCTTCAAAACATTTGAATTTCTCGAAATAAACCGGAAACCGGAAATGTTATCCGTCGTGCTTGGACATTTCACGAAGTAAGTAACCATTTCACATACATTCTCAATGTTATAGAATTTGGGACCGGTATTCGGAGTTTTGCCGATTTTTTTATTTTCTGCAGCCTACTAGTCAGAAATAGTCAGGACTTGATTAATGAAAACTGTCGATAAGATAAAAACAGACTAATGCAGTCAGCAATAGGCCTACAAATATCTTCATAAGCTAATAATTATTATTTTTAAACTTTCAATTGGTGTAAACTTTTCGTGGGGAATATGATGTCGTCCTGCGGGGGATGGGCTGGGGATGGGGTGAAAACCTGCGGGGATGGGGACAAACCATGCGGGGATGCGATGACTTGCGGGGCGGGGATGGGGACGAGATTGTCTCCCCGCGTCACTCTCTACCAGGTACCTTCACGAACTTCTCACCATCTAACCATCCCACTCTACGCGATCATCCTCCTACCTCACTCGTCATCCAGTAGTCGCCTCAATTTCTCACTCCAATCTATATACATGTAGGCCTACATTTAACTTGTTAGACCTCGACTTTTGGAATATGATTTCTCTCCTGAATTCCGCAAATGCTCCGTTCCACCACCAATCTTGTCGGTGACCCGCCATCATCTACCTCAACCTCTTCAAGCAATCCTACCCTGACCTATTCAAACCTCCGCCTTCCAGGCTCTCTCGTCCTACATGAAACACGTCGCCTTGACAGCCCTCTATAATGTCTTAACTCCTTGGTCTTCTAATGGCCGGACATAGATCGCCACTAAGTCTTGGTATTTGTGGACAACCCCTCTGACACGACGCAGCGCTCGTGTATAATCTGGTGCCCTGCGCTTAGCCTTTAAGTAGCGCTTAGATGTACGAGGTTATGGTTTAAGTAAGGAAGTAAGTAGCGGTCATTTCCATCTGACAAGCACCCACGCATCAGAGACCAAGTCGCTGATTTCAATAGAGAGCTACTACCACACATGATAAGCCCAGAGAAAACTCCAATACCAAAGGAGGCCAACAAGGAAGCAGATATTGAGACTGAATGTTTTTAAAATGTTGCACACGAGCAACTGACGACTCATAAGATTATTCTGAATTCTCAAGTTTCTTAACCTGCCCCAAACATCCTTTAAGTTACTTAGCTGAGGGGTTAGCATAAAAGCTAAGGGTTTTGAACCCAACCCTCTGACAACTAAAACGCTGGCGTAAAGTTTGCATAATACTGCATTGCAGTTCATTATAATAATTAAAGCAAAATCGACGAATAATAATTATTATGTGTAGCATCCTGTGCGAAGTCGATAGGGGCGACATCTGTTGGTAACGAAGTTTTCCGGAAATACAATTTTTGCACGAGTGTCCATTTCTCTATACATAGGTTCTTTGTTAGACTGGCGCTGGTTCGGAAAGTTTTATTTGTCTGCAAATCCAGCCTAGACTTCTAAAACTTGAAATTAGAATCGTCGAAAGGCTGTAATCCATCAAAGGTGATGTAGTTAATTGTATTAAAAACGCAGTGGAATTGTTAAGTATGTGAGTAAGGTTCTTTGCTAACGCCATCTTTCTCACGTTGGATAGAGTTACGCCTGCTCATTGCTAAATTATCCATTCGAGACCCGAGCAAAATGCAAAGTGTATAGAAGGACAAGTGTGCTCACTCCCTATTTTACGCAGTCCTCTGCAAACTTGTGTTTAGGGGTCCCTATTTTCTGGCACATCGCTATATACATTGTGACTATGTATAACAAGAGGTATCACCGCAGCAGTAATAGGCTTAGTTAGCGAAAATAAATAGACAAATGAAAAGTTTTAAGGTAAATTTACAGCTTAAATGTTCATGTTAATTGTTCGAAGGAAACGTTACAGTCACTTAACTGAAAAGTTCTGAAGAGGTAACACGTATAGCGCTCGGAGATGCGCTGTAAAATGTTCATGAAACATAAATTATTAGTTTGTCCAAAGCGCTCACGCCACATAAATTCGTCCAAGTAGCTCGGAACCATGAGTTTCTGCATCCCGTTCGTCCGTTTGAATATAGACTTGGCCCATTTCCAATAATTTTCCACATGGCTCGTATGGGCAGTAGAAATCGTATCTACGAAGTTTGTACTGTGTGACAGTGTAATGTGTGTAGTTACCCAGAAAGTTAGACCCGGGTAAACCTAGCGTCATCAAAACACGAAAATACGGAAATCACGAAAACATAAACTAATATTTCAGAAATTAGTTATTTAAAGCCGATATAAAAGGTTAAAAACCGTAACAACTGCAGTCTATTGTTAACTAGAACATCCAATAGAGACAAGCTTATTTAAAAGCCAGTGACTACCTACGTTAGTTGGTAACTCACCATGGTCCATATAGCCCCAGGGTCCATGCAACCCCAGGTTACCCTACTTGAACATTAATTTTGGTAAACCCAAGGCTGGAAGGATCTCTTTTAGAATGAACTTGTAATATTCTTAATATCGATATAGGGTACTGTAAACTATACTTAGTAACTGAAACTTGGAGTAATATAATATTATTATGTAAAATCCCATTCTTCGATAGATAATTTAGTAACTAGTATAGATGATTCATTAATGTGTAGCTAGCATCTCCTTAGGTAACAAGATACATATAACTAATGTAGCTACCAATTAGTGATAGGCTATAGCACTACTAGGGCAGTGTGATTTTGAGTGATTTAAGTTGACTGTCACTCTGTGGCAGGTGGTTTTGGAACGAAGCACTAACAGTCTTCCAAGCACCCCAACAAAGCTCTTCTTGCATGGCTATGCAAGTGGAACTTAGACTACCCTAGCCTTTAAAGAAGTGCATATGACATAGGAGAGCAGTGAGGAAAAGCAACGACTTCTTGAAATGAGTAAACATTCCAGTCCTCAACTACTGTGAAGCAGACATAGCATCTCATGAAACCTATGAAACCAGTAAAATAGCTACTCACCGGTTTTCCCTTGTCAAGAACGTCGGGCTGACAAGTGTTATTGAGGTAGTGCACCAACGTCAGCTTGTTGTCATTGTCAAGAGCGGTAAACACTTCCCGGCGAAAAGGCGACAGTCCGGAATGCAATTTTCCCCTGTAGTACGTTTTTCTGCAGGCTGGTTGTTTATAAGGTAGATTATGTTTACCGCAATTCAGCCACCGATAGCCATCTTTCTGCCATGGTATTTTGTGTTCTCCGCTGTAGAGGAACATCTGACCCGGTTGCGGTGAAATAGCGGCGTGGAAACTGATTTTTGCGTTGTCTGGTTGCTGAAGAATATTTAAAACTTCAGGGACAGACAGGAGGTTTTTTGTCACGCCGTACACAATTGCAGAAGGAGCTGTATGTGTCATTTTCTGCAATGTTATCTGCACTGGAAATAAATCACATACCAAAGTAAAAATTTGGAAAGCACCTGTCTGTGTTTGCCGCAGGTAAGCTTCTTATTGGGCTAAAGGACTCATGTCTCATGCGTTGGCTATGTATGGCACAATCAAGCAAAATATAATTTTATATTGTTTGCCTTTAACTGAAACTAGACTATTCACAAGGCCCATTTAAAAGGAAAATTGTTCAGCGGAACATAGCTTGAGACAAACATTCATAGCTCTATTAGTGTGCCTTTTGTCTTTTGTCATTCCGAAATGCAATACATAGGCCTAAGTGTTCAGAAACGTAGGCCTACATGTACACGTTATTGTAATAAAAATAATAAACAGCCCAGAAATAGTTGTCGCAATTGTCAATTCCGTAACAGTGGCTTTACAAACCATTTTATCAAGTAATTAATTAACTGAATAGCTGCCAACGTAGAATACTTCAGTATATAGTCTTACCTCTTTTATGTCCGTTGATTTTCGGCTATTTGTGTGTCGAGCAAAAGGTACATGGAAAGTGAAGCTGGTAACTTCTCAACGACTTTCCTATCCACTAAATTATATATGAGAATTATAGTAGGCCTATACAATGCTCGAATGCAATTTTTGAAATGGGCCGTTGGAAGGGCGGATGCGTTTATATATAGGCCTACACCGTGAATGGTAGTACTGTAACACAGACATGTCTAAGAGAATGTTATATGGCGGCCTCGTACGCTGTGATTGGTTGACCTAAAATTAGCACGGACAATATCACAAAGAGGGCATTGTGTCTTATGACGCCGTGAGAGTCGGTTAGGCTCAGGGTTAGTGTAGTCATTAGAAAGCATAATATTCGTCTCATATCCCTTCGTATGCATTTGGTGGCCCTGAAAAGGGCCGTTTTCCGTTCCGTGTCAACACGCCAGCTAGCAAGGGTAGCGCTCCGCAATGTGGCAGATAATGTTCAAGTAGGCGATGTTTATTGTCAGCCCAAAACGTTCCGCCACATAAATTCGTCCAAATGACTGGGTACCATATCCTTCAGCGTACCTTTAATCCATTTTAAAACAGATTTTGCGCGCTTCCAATAGCCTTCGACGTTATTGGTGTGAGCACCTGTCACCGATCAACAAAATTCTGGCTGTGGTTGACCGTGAGGTGTTGATAATTCCCGGGCAGATTCGTGATCCCACGATAAGCTGCCCATTCATCGGAAATCACAATAGAACCAGACACAACAACCCTCTCAATTATGGGCAAAAGCATAGCCCAATCCCTTTTATCCACATAGGTTATATAACATACTTTTTCGGTCACGCCATACGCACCAAAAACCCAGTTTTGTGGTGTCCTGGCATTTCGGCCTCTTTGGTATTTAGCCTTGACAAGAAGGGATTCGTCTATTTGGACTTCTTTCCCAGGGCCGCCCAGCTGAACAGGACTGTTTAGCAATTTCCAAGAACAAATATCGCGAAAATATTGATAGTAATCGACCACAGTTTTCGATGAAATGTCGATGTGATTCACTGTGGCGTCCACTGGTGTTTTCGCAGACCAGAAATTAATTAGATACACAAACTTGGTTGGCAATAGATGTTGACCCTCCAGGAAACTGTCCTTCAGGACAGTTTGCTTCTTGCGACACTTCGAACATCGCTACATGTAAGTGATGTAACCGCATGACCGCATTGATTCTTTGATAAGACTGCATGCGTGACTGTCCTTCAACTCCGACTACTTCTTTCAACACTTTGAACTTCACCAAATGTAGCCACATACCTTCGATGATTCCTTGATCAGAGTATATGGCTGTTGACATGGAACGCGTTGTACCTCTCGATGAAAAATTCTCTCTCGTTGCAGGTACTCTGTCACAAATATTCCATCCTTGCAAATCTCATGGATTTTGAAAAGATTCATGTTGATAATCAAGGTTTACAATAGCTAAGAAAGGTTCAAAATCTCCATGCGAGTGATATTCCATGTGCTATTTAAGTCGACCAATCGGAGTGAAGTAGAACGGTTAGACCAAAGATACTGTATATTAGCGGTCAGTTGAGGTCTATGAAACTAATACAATGCCTCCGGTACCTCTAGTTACGCCCGTCTAACAGGGGTAATGCTCCGCAATGTGGTGGAGAATGTTCAATTAAGCCAGGTTTATGGTGCTCCCAAAACGTTCGCACCACATAAACTCGTCCAGGTAGCCTTGAATTGTGCCCTTTTGAGCACATTCATCCGCTTGAACACCGCTTTAGCCCTCTTCCAATAACATTCTGCGTTGTTCGTGTGAGATCCATCAACGGGATTAACAAAGTTTTGGCTGTGATTAACTGTATGGTGCGTGTAATTTTTGGGTAAATTCAGTATGCCACGGTATCGCTCATTTACAAAAACCTCCAAAATCATTCTTTGTAGTAATATCTCGCAATGTGGATATATCAGGCGTTAATCTGCATTAATTCCTGACTCCAAATATGAAATCTTATGCTTGTACCTCAAAAAGAGAGGTCCGATATAATTATCGAGTCCGGAGCGACAACCCTTTCGATGATTGGTAGCAGCATTGCCGAATCCCTTTTGGTGTAGCAAATTTTTTCAGTTGCATCATAGGCCCCAAAAATCCATTGGTCAAGATGGCTTAAGTTTCAGCCTCGAAAATGCTTTGCTTTCATGAGTAGAGATTCATCTATTTGCACCTCTTTGCCTGGCCCGCCGAGCTGGACTGGAGTCTGTAACAATTTGCAGAATCATATGTCCCTTTAAAAATGATAATAATCTACTGTGATATTCCAGGATAGATCGAGACAAATTTTTTGCTGTGGTTGACTGTTCTGTGCATGCAGTTTTAATCGCGATATTATGGGCAATAACATATCCCGGTATGCCGCACACTCATTAGAAATTATTACAGAAGCTGGCGCTACAACCCTTTCAATGATGGGCAATAACATAGCTGCATCCCTTCGTGAAACCTAAATAATGTTGCCGATCTTATCAGCTACGTCATAAGCGCCAAAAACCCAGTCCTGCTTTCTAACTTTTGACCCTCGATGGTATTGGGCCTTGACAAACAGCGACTCGTCTATCTGAACCTCCTTGCCAGGTATGGACACTAGTACCCACAATATGAGAAAAGCTGTGCTCTTTTCTTTTGTTCAGGCACAATAGTTGCCTTGCCAGTTGGCTTATCTAAGGTGCCATGACACCCAGATTTCTGGCAGGAAATAACATATTTCCTGGCATTCCAATGTTTTAACGATGTCCTGCTAATGCTGATTATCAGCAGGTTGCTGATGGGGCCAACAGTCAGCCACTGTAGGCTGTTGCAAAGTCGTCTGGATGGAGCCATGCTCATAAGCTGCAAACGAAATGGTCAGAACCTTCAACATCTGTTTAAGTGTTGCGAGATGAGCCCCATGTGTTGGCCTTGTTTGTACATAGAGTACTTAATTACAATCTGGTGTTCGGACATTTGAAGAAACATGACATCGTTTGTTGACTGCTGAGTCGCTTCATTTTCCCTAAAAGTGTCATGCTGCTGGCAAGACTAAGTCATGCAAATACCTGAAAACACTCAATGCAACGAAATTAGAATAGCTGTCAATAAACCTGTCATAGCAACCAAGTGATGAAAGCAGACGAAAATAAGGTGGTCAAGAAATTATTACATAACTGGGTGCCACAACTCTTTCAATGATGGCAATAACATAGCCGCTTCCCTTCTTGAAACATAAGTAATGTTGCTGATATTTTCAGCTACGTCGTAGGCACCAAAACCCAGCTGTCCTACTTTCTAACTTTACCCTCGATGGTACTGGACCTTGACAAGTAGCGACTTGCATATCTGAAACTCCTTGCCAAGTACTGACAGTACTGTACACTAGTACAGTCACTGAGAAGTAGCTGTGCACTTTTCTTTTGTTTGTGCACAATTGTCGTTTTGCCAGTTGGCTTATCTAAGGTGCCATGGCACCCAGGTTTCTGGCAGGAAATAACATATTTCCTGGCATTCCTAATGCGTTAATGATGTGCTGTTAATGCTGATTATCAGCAGGTTGCTGATGGGGCCAACAGTCAGCCAATTGCATACTGTAGTATATTGCAAATTCATCTGGCCGAGGCCATGCTAACAAGCTGCAAACGAATTGGGCAGAATCTTCAACGTCTGCTTAAGTGTTGCGAAATGAGCCCCATGGAATTGGGACTCCGAGGACGGTGTCTTCTGTGACACAAACTTACTGGCCACTCGCAATGCCAAAGACGACGTACAGAAAGTGTACGATGCAGCTTCCCGGTAGGACAGATTCACACGCAACGGATGCTGCGGGCCGCCTCTCCGGCCCTTGTTTGTACACAGAGTACTCAATCACAATCTAGTGTTAGGATGTTTGAAGAAACTTGAAATCGTTTGTTGACTGCTAACTCGCTTCATTGTCCATAAAAAACGCTGCCTGCGAGACTAAATCATTCAAATACCTGAAATTAGAATAGCTGTCAATGAGCCTGTCGTAGCAACCAAGTGACTGTAGTCGTGTCTCTGCATAATATCTATAACTATAGCTGATATATAGTTAAAATGTCGAGAACACAATTGAAATGTTTTGAATTGCCTGAGATTTGGATGTCACTTAGTTCTTTCCCCGCAAATTGTGCGACCTGTCCTGTGTCTAGTGCCATCATCAATCTGCTGATTTTGGCCAGCTCAGTGGTGGAATCTTGGGAGTCTGTAAACGTTTTCCAAAATGTTGACGTCATGACCGAGATGGTTGGCCAACCACTTCATTTCTCCCGATGTGACACAATCTGTTTTAAAACAAAACCATGAGCCCCATGACTATGAAGGGGATTTTTTCAATATCAGGCCATAAATTATATACTCATTGCTGAAATACATTGAAATAACATCAGATCATGAGGTACCTATTATTTGGAGAGATATATACACACAAACCTGCCATTCATACAACGCTTAAATATATATATGGACCCATTGTAAGCTACCGTACTCAACAATACATATCAGTTTGGTGTACTGTTTACTCAGTGTTTCAAGTTGCTTACTGCAACATATGTAAAACACTAGATGAAGAAAGTGGTTACCTGTCATGTGATGTCCAGGGACCTTAAGGGCTGGCATGCTTTGATATTGCTCTAGTTTAACAGTGATAATGTCGAAAAATTCCCAAATTATGATAACATGGTAAATGGTCGCAAAGCCAATATAGTTACCTGTGAAACAGTTGCGACACAATTTCTCAGTCGTGTACGGTGTATCAGCTTAGGATGTGTCACCTGTGCCACTACAGCGACATTGTGCATGACTTGCCAACCATTGATGAAATCATTGGTTGATGGAGTGGTAAAAAAGTACACGTTGCTTGTTGGGATACTGCAACAGTCTCTTTTCTCTGCCAGTAGTTCCATAGCAGAAACAACGTTTGGGGTCAGAATAAGTGGAACTCTTCTGCCACCAACAACTTTCCCTGAAAGATGCACCATATCAATTCTGATACAAATGAAATAATCACAACAGGATATGGTGAATAAATTGCATTGTTATGTTATTTAATTGCGAGAAGCGATCACCTGGACAATAGAGACACCTAATTAGAATTCATAATGAAGTAGAAAACAGAACACTGTTGGAATCCAATTGGCTTCTTGAAGGTGGGCTTTAAAAACTTTTGCAACGACTAAATTAATGACTGAATTCATTAAACACATCTAAGGAAGCGTTCGTGCAGAGTTTACGCCGTGGAATAGTTAATGAACAGCTGGAAAGCATTACCATTGAAGAAGCTTTTGTTTCAGAGGTTTCAGCAACTGGAGAAGGGTGTCATTTGCTACCTCTTGCCATTTTGGTCTGTTGAAGAAGGTATTTAAAAGCAACTGCAGTTTCTCCTGCGCTTGTTAAAAATTACTACATGAGAGTATACAATGTCAGACAGCTGCCTCCAATAGCTGTAGGTGGGTTGGCTTTTCAGAGTATCAGTAAATGCAATCAGCACCTTCTAGTATTGTCTGTGCTTAATAACGTCTGTGGTAAGTTTCAGGATATCCGGGTTGTTATATCGCCTGTGCTTCAAAGTAGTCAGTGAAGCAGACAGTGTCTTGTTTCTCCATTCACTACGATGCAGGTTTAAAAATGCATCAGCTTAATTTTCCATAACCTTGTCGCCTGTACCCATAGATTGTTTCATTTCTGTGCACTTGACTAATATGGTACCACGTTTCAGTCCAAAGCTTGGGTTAATACACAGCAGTCTTCCCATGTCATTGTCAGTTGTCTGTCGCAGATCAGAGATTATTTCTACTTGCAGCTTAACAGGGTGCTACCCCGAAAATCTGCCATAATTGGCAGGTTGGAATGAGATCTGGATTGGTATGGGATCCTGAGAGGTAGATAACATCTTTGCCCTCGCAAGCTGCCTGCCTCTGTGTCATCGAAACTGTTGCTGCAGTCCATTGTCATCAGTGGTGTGCTCCTCTCCGAAACGTTGCTGTTTTCATGACTTTGCAAACTGTTTCAGTGTTGAGCTTGTCTCCAGGCTGTGTTTAGTTGGAAGTTCAGAAGCTAAAGATCTGACTGTACGGGTCCAGGTTCTTGTGTGCCTTGGCCATCCGACTAGTCTTTTTTCAGCTCCGCGGGGGAGGCTGGCAATCAAGGCTTGGAGTGCCCTATCACACCATGTGAAGTGTCCATGCAATTTATATTCGTAGCCGCATGTTAAATGTGGATCACATGTAAACAGGTCTCCACTGTAGTTATTACACATATTTGAAATCGTGTTATAGTTTTAAGTATAACAATAGTTGATGAAGAGTCCAAAGTTTTAGTTTTAAGTATAACAATAGTTGATGAAGAGTTTCTCAGCTGTATCCACGATTATTTATGCTAGCTAGCTTGGAGTTCAGTTTCAAGAACGTTTTCAAAGCATTTAAAATATTTCAAGGCACAATTACTTTTTCCTGATTACAGTTCCTAAGACTGAAAGCTTCTGGATTGCCTTTTAACATATGCCTCTGACTCGAGCTGTCACAGGCCATGGCCAGTGTCAACAGTAAGTTGACCCAGTTTCTGAAATTTGGCAGCATTGGTATATTGTGAGTATTCTAAACGTCTGCCTTTTCAGCTGTTGGTCATTTCTAGACATTTCTTGATGGTGCAGTTGGTGTACCTCAATATCCTTCAGAAGAAACGTGGTGTCTCATTTTTTGTTGGTTCCACAGGATTCCTTTTGGCTGTCATGTTTGCTTCAACACTGATTCTCTGATTTTATGTTGTCACCCAGCTTGTGTAAAAAAATTGCGTTTAGCTGCTTAAAGGTGTGAGCAGTTTTAGGTTGGCATTAGTGATGGTGCTAAGATAGTGCCAAGACAATACATGTATGGGTGCAGACAGTTGTTGTAATTCTCTTCTCTGGAATTAGGATTGAGTGATGTTGTAGCTATGTTCATCGCTAATAGTCCTTAACAAAGTATGTCCACACAGACTTTTAGGCTCTCTTAAATGTAGACATTCAGAGTACGTTCCAGACTTTAGTAATGCATATCCAGTGGTCACGGTAGATGGACATAATCCCTCTGGACATAATGCCCACATATAATTCCCAGGCTAGGACATAATCCCCTTATGGCTTAATTGAACCATCAATTAATGAATATGAAAGCATAATTATTGGCTAAAGCTGTAGTTTCCATGCTATATACCGGTAGTCCGAAGTCAACTGAATATGCCTAGTCATCAAAATTTGTCTAGAAATAAACGATGTGCCGAAGTCCATGCAGCATGTCCTCAATGGATTTTCTTCCATCTCACCGATCTTGGCATAGCTGCAGCAAATGTGCCTGTAGCTGCTTGGTGCTGCACTTTACTTGCTTTTTGGACAGCTGACCTCGAGTACCTGCAAGATTGTGGTGCTAACCATGCCCTCATCCTCCTTCAGCGCTCCCATAAGCACCGACAGTGTTTATCTGTTGTAGAGTGCAACTGCCCATGAGACAAAATCTTCATACACTTTCATCATCCACAGTTTCCATTCTCCATGGTCTTCTTTTAGTTCATAAAGAACGTTGACTGTAAAGGCTGCCTTAAATATTACTGGCATTGTCTGTGATAACATAATTGGCTTTTTCATTTATTCCAAACTGTTCTGGTTTCTAGGAAGCAGTTTGCGATGTTCTCTCCTGTATGTCTTCCAGTAAATTGACGACATTGTAAGAGATATGGTAATAAAGCCAAGCCCTGAGATTGTGCAGTCACGTCCGTAAATGATTGCATAGTCTGGTTACGCCATATGTCAACAGTAATGTTCACTGCTGGCACAGATGCAAGTTTTAAAATCAGTTTATTCTTCAACTTGCTGCCGTGCTCTGGATATGTTTATCAGTGAGAGTTGTACTTGCTGAAGCTCATATTTACTGTCAAGCAGGCCACAAGAATGTTTGAATCTGCCTGCATTAGTTGGAAATTGCCACTCTCAGGTTGTAGTCCGAGTTGTTCATGTTGCAATTCAGTTTGTACATGTTGTTTTTGAGTGTGGTCAGTTTGGAACTAGCCTCTGGAAATGACGGCAAAGTGATACCAGCATCTGGTGAGCAGCTGAGTTAAATATGGTCATTATCTAGTCCCTCAGTGCTTTGTTAGAATGGCCAGACATATATTATCTAAAAGATTTCTTGTCTGTCAAAGTGTCGCTGTATATTCAGATTTTCAGTAATGAGACTTGATAAGCAGCAATTCATCTAGGTGTTCTGGGTCTAGTGTTGTACGAAGATCTGTCATCATGTGATCAACTGTGTTGAAAGACCATTTACTTTTATCTGAGATGCTGGTATTGAAAACACACTTCCAGCTATAGCCATAAGTTTTTGAAAATGAACAAAATTTCCCTTAAAAATTTGAGGGAGTTCTGTTGTCACTGTCGAATGTCATTTGGCAGTATGTATCAAACTCGTCATTGTTGCCACTTCCTCCAACTGAGTCAGTACCAGTGTCGGTCGCTGACATTATATCGTTAAGCTACATATAAGACAACGTGTGCTTTCCAGTCCGTGTATTCTGCGACTGAGGCCTGAAGCACGATTGCAACTACGTGTGTCCGTGGGCGTCACCGTCCTAAGTGTCAATCACTCTATATCTGGCCAGTCATCGCGGTACAGACATCAGGGTCACTGTCTGATCCGGGGTAAATCAGAATCAGTTTGGTCTTATTGTTCGATGGTTCCAGTGAACCACCACTAGTCATCTATGCAAACATACCGTGTACATCCAGTTGAATGCAATCAACTTCTGCTTCCATGCTCAGTACTCCAGGATGTTTTCTGAATTCGGAATTCAGGATGACCACAACAAAGTTGTACCAAGTCAGTTTCCCAATACACTTGTTGTCAATTAACCAGGCTAAGTTGCTGCATAGATTAGAAACCCATCTTGGCTTGGAAAACTCTTCCTTCTTTGTGAGATTGAACACATCTCATTGATTGGGAAATAGGAGGATCTTGATTCATTAAATTAACTTGGCCATCCATACCATAGTGCTTGATGGCGCTTTTCCATGAATTTTAGTATTGGGTGTCTTAACACAACCATTGTCATCTCAGTGCTTCACAAAATTGCCACGTTTTGACAAATAGCATCTTCTAACAATGGTGCAGGTCAATTCCCTTTTCAATTGCTTGGCATTTCAGTATCATAGGAATTGCAGCTTTTGGTCAAAGCACTGACACTTGCTCAGTTGTTAGGTGGATAGCATTTCACAATAACTTGGTTTCATTCAGGTGATAATGGAACTGCAGTGGCCATGATAGGCAGCACACTGCTAGAATATGTTGTTGGATAATTGAAGAGAGTTTTGACATCAACACTGTCAATTTTAGCTAACTCTAGTATCTACCAGCGTTTGAGCTAGCATCTAACACCTTCACTCTTGACCACCTCATTGGTTGAAAGTCAGTCACAGACATTAGGACAGTTTGTGTTCAGTTCAGCTGCTGTTGCCGTGGGAACAGTGGTACCTTTTGGTGCAACAGATTTAGTAAAGCCAGCAGAGTTCCAATTGAACAAAGGTATCCTTGGTACAATTCATGCTGTTTTAACTGTCCGACATTACTGTGTTTTCTCAGAGTCTGAGTGCTGTAGCTAGCCTTACTTCTTTACACTTTCTTGCAGGCTTTGCAATAAAATCCTTCATAAGTTCATCACTGTGAGTGTCACGACCTAATCCCACTTCTGACACCAGAATGTCATGGCCTACTTTGCAGGAAAAAGGAAACGAATAAGCTCCTTGTCAATGTAAGTTCAGGACTGTAACATCACCATCTTCTTTTAAGTGTTTGAATCGGCTTATCCAGATCTGACAGTGTTGTTTTCTTAAAATGGACCAGAAACCTTCAATTCTCTGGTTGGCAGTGCTCTTCCCATAGAAAAAGCTGCTCTCTCCACCCAAGCTATCTATACATACCATCACAGCGCATGAACTGCTGCAGCAATGCGACATGAGAGTTCTCAGTTCCCATATCTGCTCTGATGTGCATAAAACAACCACCTAATCGTCTCACAGATTGCATGAAGTATCCTGCAATTAGTTTAGCAGTGCTGCTTGTATGGTGTGCCTCCAACCATATTATATTTCTTGAGAATCCGTCTATGCATCCATTAATGCATATGCCATATGGCATCAGTTTGTCATATGAGTCTAAATGCCACACAAAATTTGCACCTTTTGACAAATAACATCTTATAACAATGCGTTCCTTATGGTGCAGCTCAGTTCCTCAGGGGTTGAGAACTCCTAGATGTCGGACAGTTTCTCTACTTATAATGAGTCCTGCATTTACACGTCTTAGGTGCATCATTCTATTGCCAAGCTGCTGTGCACATGTTCTCAACTCCTTTATCACAAAAATTGTCACTTTTGCTGTATCTGTATGATGTTTATGACGAAACAACTGTAATCCACTCAAGTGACGCTTGAGCTGCGTCACACTTATAATAATGCAATGTTTCACTGTTAACGCCACCTGCTTCGCATCCTGAGCAGGATACAAATTCCAAATGTTTTCAACAAACGTGTATGTCTTGCGCCAATAATAAACTTTGGTTCCTACTAGCAATGTGGGTTTTTCAAATGAGCAGATGTGCTTGTTGATGTGTATGGTCTATCAACGTACTCGTTCCAGTCGAGGGCAGCAAAATTGCTTTGTAGCTCATACATTCTATTTCCATAATGGATCCATTTGTCAAGATAGATAAGACAAACATTGTTAAAGACCACCACATAAAAACTGTCGTGACCTTGCACATAATCTTCAGCATGTTTGTAAACAACCAACGACCGAAGCAAATTCTGCAGCATCGTAACCACAGCATGATCGGAGAGAATTCGCCCTTCAATTATGAACCCTGGCTGTCTGCAGGATGACGTTTCGTAGCACATGCTGTGGTTATTTTGAAAATGAGGGATGCATGACTATAAGAGTGCGCAGTGTCTGGGCATCTCCATTGCAATGGTCAATGCACCAATAAGCATGGTTCCGAATGGCAGCACCTTTATCAGACAGCTCAGGGTGCCACATTTTGCCAATGTTTTTCCAGGCCCCTTAACCAATTTTTTTTACACCGGCTGTTACAGGGTGGGTACAGTGCCAGCGATCAGTCTAATTTCTGGCCTGCTTCCTCTCACGTAGACTTGTTGATGGTCATGTTACGATCATTTACATGATTGGCTGTTTTGATGTTGCTAACATCCAAGCTGTTGTACATGAGATCAAAACCCACTGCTTCATGACGCTGTGTACAGCTGTCCTCATCACGATTGATATGTTGGATGTCATTAACTTTGTGTGTGTCTTCAGCCCTATAGCATTGTGATCCATGTAGTAGCTGTTGGTCCTGCAATGATGTCATGCATCAGTCATTATCGATATGATGCCATTAGCTGCCAACGACGACTCCTCAGCCCTAGCACCATATACAGACTGCTTCCATAAGTTACGCAAATGGCGCTAAATTTTACCGAGTTCTTACAGAAATGATCTGACAACAGTCCGAAACGGCTGAATTTTCAAAACTGTTCGTACTGTATCGGTGTTATACCAGAAGCCAGATAGCTCAACATTATCCTGTGGTTGACTTCGTATTCCTTTGCTTTGCAGTCTATTGTTGATGATGAGCACCATTTCAAGGAGTGCTTTTTGACAAACTCCATATCCACTGACAACACTTGACCAGTGTATGTGTGTCCATGACTGCACGGAATATGGCTCATGCATGTGCAGCAGTGACTTGAGATGGCTTCAATCAATTCAACAATACTGGAACACTGTCCAACAAAGTACTCATGAGTGGCCTCCAAAGCTGTTGCTATCGCTCGATCGCCGTGATCCATTTGCGAAGCTTATCCATCAACATGATCCTTGCAGAAGGCATTGTAAGTGGCTGCTGCGGACACGGAATTGTTGAAGAGCGCATGTACATAGATAAAAATTCATAATAATTTTCACCAGAACATCTTTCAGACTTTTGCATCCCAATGCCAGTCGAATGTCCTCACATTTCTGTTCAAATTGCAGTTTTCACTATCGTGTTAAAAGTTAGGTCAATGTCTTTTTTACAGTAGTGTAGTTGTAACTCTTCGTTGACCCATCAGACAGACGTTTTCTAACTGTGTGTTGCCAACTGCAACACCTGCTGTCAGTGTGTGCGGTATATTGCCTCCCTCTATACTTTGAAAAAGTTCAAATTAATTATACTGTACTAATGAAGCACAATTATTGCACTACACACGAATGATAAGAAATAAATCCACTTGGCAAATAAAGCAATTATTAAAAAATAAATCCACTGGGCGAATAAAGCAATTATGAAATCGAGCACTTGCAACGAACAGCTTCTGATCTGTGTTCACCGTAGGCGAGCTGAGGCCATGGTATATGCCCCTGTGATCAGGCTGTTCGAGGCAAAGAGGAATCGATGGATGGTCAACTCCAGGAATCTTGGTAGATTCATTAAGGTGACCGATTCCTGCGTCCATCGGGTCAGCGCTGTAATCTGTCCATTTCTTGGATATTTTTCTCATTGGTGACCTCAACATGTCCACTCGTATCTCATTGGTTTAACTTTGCCTCCAGAAATCTAAACTTCTTCAATGCTGGAGATCCTTATGTTTCATTTTGAATTGGACCTGAATTAGTTGCCACTGATACAGTTGATGTTGATGCTGCCTGAAGTTGCTTGTCGATTTTCATGCTTGCAGCAAGCCTGCTATCTCTCAAGTTAAAAGACAAACCACAACAGTTGGATCCAACTATGAGGAAGCTTATAAAATCAACGAAGTGTGGGTTTAATAATATTTCGAAACGTTGATTTAATTTTCCCAACATCATTGAGTATTCTTAAAAAATGTTCTTATTTAACTTTAGAAATTCTGGCTTTGTGTAAACAAATCTGCCTTTTGGTTGGAACTGAGTTAAATGGTACTGTAGATTCAACAATGACGGGATTACATTTGAAAGAGAAGATGCATCTGTTTGGAGGATATCAGTTTGAACAGCAAACGGTTCCAACAATTCCACAACCGTATCTAACTTCAACCACTCGCTGGCTATTACTGTGTCCTGGTTCAATTCTGACATTACTTCGGTGACTACCTTTTTCAGAGGAATCAACCGTTTAACCATCTGATGTGTACTATTCCATCTTGTTGTACAGTCTGAAATAATCGTCTTTCCACTTCGCATTCCAATCTTTTCCATAGCAACTGATGATTGCTTTATTATTTTTACCTGATGTCTTGTTTGCCAAGTACTCAATTGTATTTGTCCGATTTATACACATCTTTAATAACTAATTGGAGTGAATGTCCTAAAGAAGGCATTCGTGGTATCTTTGTGCAGAAGGCTGAATCGTTTCATGTCTGTACTCGTGAGGTGTCAGAAACAGTCTGTAGCTGTGTGCAAAAGGCTGATTCATTCTATCATTACAGGTCATCCTGCGCGTTCAGTTTCATATTTCGTCTTCCAGCCATCGTGTGGCGGGGTGGTCACCTGCCACCATTGCTGGGCCGTTACTGGCTGAACCCCTGCCTCCTTCCACTGCTATCTCCACCGACGGGTCTTGACCTCCGCGAATTCACAGTTTCAATTTATCTACATGTACCTGAGCGACGAAGGGCGCAGTTAGCGTGGTTACAAGGTGGGCCATCTAACTTATGCTTGTATGCTCTTCAACACTAGAACAAACACTGAAACAAACCAAATGTCTGCCACAGTGTAAGGGCCTGTCTGGCACTCCGGTAAAACACCATCTCTTTCTATCCTCTCGTACTAGATATTTGGGCAGAACTTGATCGCCAACACTAAACTCTTGTCTTTGATGTTTTTTTGTCATATTGTTCCTTTTGAATGGCATGTGCTGTTTCAATATTGGAGGCAACATTAGCAATCATGCTGTTCTGAATAGCTGGCATAGTGTCAATTTTGCTGGATATGGATTGATCACTGTCAAAAGTTTCTTGATCCTTGGAAGTTTGGTTGTGCTGCAGTTCAACTGAAAGTACAGATTTCCAGTTGTACCCAATTTGGAGTGGAGTCATTTTGGTGGAAGAATGTTTGAATGTTCAGTTTGTGAACAGAACTGCTGGCAAGCATTCAACCCAGTTGGATCGACACTCAAGGATTTTATGAACGAATCCTTGATAGTGCGATTCTATGTAGCTCAGCTGATACTTTTTTAAACAAACTCTTCCTTGATCGTTAATTTGTATTTTCACACAACCATGTTGACATATGATATCCTCAAACAGAAACTTTGCAACACTTTCACACAATGTTTATATTTAGCACACGCACTATATCACTAATGTATTGCATGGAATCCAGATTTCCATGGTCACTTACCATGGTGAAGAATGTTGCATTCATATGTTGGTATTTCCTGTTCTTACATAGTACTGGCTAACCTAAAATCATTTGGCGTCGGTAGATTGACGTGGAATGCTGCTCTGTCTGCAGCTTTTGTGCCAGGTTTTGCTCCGTCGGGTGAGCAATGTCAACCGCATTGTTAAACGGGTTATGCCAGCCTTCAATGGCATTCTTATTCCATGGCAGCTTATTAACCCTTTGCCCGCCAGAAAATTTTTTACCCTTACTCTGGCCTCCGCCAGGTTTTTTTGGGGTTTATGGCCGATTTCACCCATTTAGGGTTTAAAACGTTATATCTCATCAACCGCTCTACATAGAGCTAAAGTGTGCATATGAAATTTGTTTAAAATTGAATTCTGAACAAATACATTATGGTTATATGGTTGTATCTGCTTGTTTTTTTTCAGATACAGCAGTTTCAATAGTCGAAATAGCTGAAATCGTCATTATGACGCATCAATAATGACCAAATGTTCTTATAGTTCATCATAAAAGACTGTAGATTATATTTATCTCTGGTCCTTTACAAAGTTATCAAGTTTTATACATATAAATATACATAAACAATATACAAAAGTGTTATTTCGTTTAATAGGCCAGAGCCTAAACGTCTCACTGTTCTTGTTTCTTATTATTTGTGGTACTCTGAAGTACACTTTGCCTTATAATCCAACAGAGTGTGGTACCGTTCAAAACAAGGCACTGCACACATTGGTAGCCTACATTGCTTGCAACTAGTCTGAGTCTGGTGTCGCTTTACGCTCCGATCCGAACAGACTTCACAATCTGGACGTGAGGGTTTGCCACTGGAGGTAGTAATGGAGATATTCGTCAAGAAATGTCTCTCAACCAGTCGACCTGGTGGTGGCTGAGACATCTTGCGGCCAACTCTGGTAACTGGTCGCTCGTAGTCAGCAAGCAGCCCTCGTACAATGTTCATGCGGAATTTTGTGGGATCGAACTTCAGGGCTGGGTGTAGTTGGCGATATATGACACCGGCGTTGACTACACACACTTCCAGAAGGTAAACAAACAGCTTTTTCCACCATTTCTGTTGTCGGTGCCTGCTCCGGTTATACCACAGAAGCTGATCAGAGCGATCAACGCCTTGCATGTACTGACTATATAATTCGATCGCAGCCGGCTTGTCAACTTCACGCGTGTGACCAGCTGTGGACTTCGTGCGGACAGTTTTTTTTAACATCAAAGTACTGTGAATAGAAGAAAGTAGGTTTACTTGCTTTCGATCGAACCAACAGATGTAAAGAAGGCCATCACCATCTCTTTCTGTTACAGCAGGCCCTTCTTTCTTCAGCTTTGTTTTCTTTACCTTTTCTGGTACACCAATGCGATTTATCCGCAGCGTTCCACAAGCACCGAGTTGGTTTGTTTTGAGCTCGACAAACAGTGATGGGGAGCTGAAATAATTGTCCATGTACACATGGTGTCCAGTATTATACAAAGGTTGGCACAAGCTAAGCACAACCTTCTTCGTAGCGCCAACTTCTGCCACTGCCTTCCGACCAGTGTACATTTCTAGATTCCACATGTAACCCGTCCTCGCGTCTGACAAAGCCCATGCATTGAGACCCCATTTGTGTGGCTTGTTGGGTTTGTACACACTGAGATTTGTGCGGCCTTTGAAGGCAACCACACTCTCATCCACACTAACTTCACAGTTTGGGTGATAGGCGGTTTTCCAGGTGGTATTGAGGTGAGTGAGAACAGGTCGAACTTTGAACAAACGGTCATAGGATGGGTTGTCCGAAGGCAAGCAGTTCGCATTGTTGTTGAGGTGGAGATAAGTAAGAATCAGTTCAAACCTGTTGCGTGTCATGGTCGATCGCAGGCCAGGCATTTCCAGGATGTTGTCGGTGGTCCAATAATCCTCGTAGCTTGGCATTTTGACCAGTCCCATGACGAGGATAAGTGCCAAAAATGCCCGCATGTCGCCGTCCGTAACATCAGTCCATTTTCTGTCACGTGCATGCGGTCCGAGTTCTTTGTTCGCAATGCACTCGGTGGCAAACCGATTAGTTTCGACGACCATGCAGTCAAAAAATTCAACTGAAAAAAAGTGTGAAAAAATTTCACACGCAGTCGACTCATCGTCGTGAAGAAGCGGTCCGATACGTTCGGTTAAATCTTTTAACCAAATTTTGTCATAGGCTGACGCGACATCACATCCCAGCCTAGCCGACGCAGCGGTACTGCCGTGAATTTCGCCCTCAGACTCGCTTGAAAAATCCGATAGATCGCTAGTGTGGACGCTACTAACGGCACTAAAACTTTCACTGTCTCTATGAGTCACCGTATCAAAACCTTCAAAGTCTTGATCCGAGTCCGAATCTTCGAAAATCGCATGCGTAACGTCGTCTCCGCTGGCCATGGCAATCAGTAAACATCGAGAAAACACGAGAAAATGGCCGTTGTTCGACTCAAATCTTTCCGCTCAAATATCTCGGCAACTATCCCACGTGTGTACGAATGGCCAATGGAAATATTGTAGCCGATTTATCGCTCTAACGATTGGTGCATTTATTTATATACGTTAAACGCTGGTTCCCTAACTTGCAACCGCTTTAGTAAGCCCACCGACAATGTCGCAAATCTGCACCTACGGCGCGCGTGGAACGTTTTTCCCGTGTCGCAAATTTGCACCTCTGGCGGGCAAAGGGTTAAACACCCGCTCAAATTGGTTCCAAAGACCAACAGGGAATCTTGGATCTGACCTTCAGTTTCCTCGTAGCTTTCCAATGAAATTATCCTCGAAATAAAGAATTAACGGATCCAAGATTCTATATTCTGGATCTTCTATGAGAATTAAAGTGATGTACTACATCATCGAGCAGAAATAGTGGTGCCAAGTCTAGGATCCATTTAACTTTTATAACAAAATCAGGTTCCACATTATATATGGCCTCCATGCCAAAATCTTGCAGCTTGTGTCAGATACATTGGCCAAAATGGAACGTGTATGTATACTAGACTTTATGTCTAGGGAAGTATACTACTACTATACGTATACTAGAACCATAACCTGGCATCGTGACATCTGGAAATGTCTGCTTCAATGCATTTATCACAGCCAATTCAAAATCAGTCATGACTGAAACAGGACTTTGATCCTTTCTCAGTGTCAACAGCCGGGTAAAGAAATGTATGGTCATTTTTAAACCGTGCAGGATATACACTTGACAATTATTACTCCGTTTGCAGAAATAACTACCATCATAATACAGTTGGACTTTTAAAAGAACATGATTTTTATGTCCTTTTTCCAGGGAATTTTTGTCTAGAGACTTTTTGTCTAGGAGCATTTCATCCTGAGACTTTTGTCTAGGGACATTAGAGCAGCCTTCCTCCATGCTATCGCTGTTGGCTGCACACCAATTGTTTTCAGACTTGCTAATCTTTTCCCTGCACCAGCATATTTGCCAAAACGATGCAGCGCCGGTTGTATTGCTGAAGCTATTGAAATAGTTTCCGCTTGTTTGCAGAAAGCTTCTAAAGCTGACCCAGCCCCAACTGGGTCATCTTGGTACATATCCCATAGTTTGGATGTTGCTTTTTCAAAGTGATCCAGAAGTTTGCTGTCAATGGTAGGAACATTCACTGGGAGACTTTCCCCTGCAAAGGTTACATCAAGTTCCACAGTAGCACTGGATTTGCTTCCTTGCCTTGGACCTAGCATTGAACTTGAGACATCACCCACCAGTTTCAGTGACACAATCCAACTTTCTGCAATTGGAACAACATCACCAATAGCGACTCAATAATGTCAATGCGTAAACCCAATGCTTCCTGGTGTTGCCCCATGCAGCAGTCAGTCGTTTAAATTTTTCCGTGGGTAAAAGCATCAGAGGGACGTATAATCTATGAGCACTAATACAGGCCATGGCAGTGATTGTTTCTCCTGTCTCAGCACTCACTATCATCCCAAGTTGCTTTTTGCCTTTTTGTGACAATATCTTCTCCCTTCGATTCTGAAGAGTTGACATCGCAGTTCATCAACAATATAGTTGAGACTCATGTCTATCTTCTCCTTTGCTAGAACTTTTGCCACGTTCTCATAAAATGTAGTAACTTCATTTCGTCTGAAACCCATAACTCTGGCCTTGGTCATTAGCTCTGGTCTACGAAGAGTAATCATTGGATTTTTCTTTATGAAACCCACAAACCAGTCATCTCCAGCCATTTTCTTTTCAGCATTTAACCTATGCTTGAAATGTTCAGCAATAACCCAGTCATGATCTGGCAGCTGAACTTGGTACTCTAAATGCATCAAAATAGGCAATTGCTTATTGGCTTGGCTGCAGGTAATACAAGTAGTTCTCCAGCCGTTCCCTCTTGGCTCAGAAAAGTTGTGCAACGTTTTCCCATTGCAACACTAGCTGTTTCAAGTGAGAGACTGTGTGCGTCTACGTGATTACGTTGTTCACTGTTGACTGTCTTAAGAAGCTTCATAGGTACAGTACTTAGATGATGTGCAGATTGTCGTAGAATTCGGGGAAGCAGACACAAATATGTTCCAGATCAACTGATCAATGCTAAAACCATGTTTGACTAGGGCTTCGTGTTAATCATGCAACGTTTTGCAGCTGGCCTGCATTTCTTTTCTTCACTCATCTGAGGCTGCTCCAGCTTCAACTTCTATTCTTGGTCTTCCTATTTTCTGTTAATAGATGTTCACTGTTTGGCCAGTGTCCTGATGTTCTTCAGTACTGTGAAGAACTCCCTATTCATCTTCGAGCTTCTCTCTGCTATCTTCTCCCAAGGTATCGCTTTTCTTCCTTTGTACATTTATATATATGCAGGGGCGTCTATCCTCCCAAAGTCATTGGAGCAACTCCCCCCCCCGCTCCCGTTCCTGCAGCCACTGTAACTGTCTGTAGATTATGTGATAGGCATTGAACTATGGACGGTTACTTGAGGTTCTTCTCCAGTTTATCAGACAACAGTGCAAATCGGTCAAAATGTGCGTAACAGAATAAACTGATTTAAAATTTAAAGAAACTTTCTTACTTAGCAATAAGTGTTTGAAAATGAAAGAACAAAACTATGAGAAATGCCCGTAAGTGTACAGTGAGTCATGTCTATTTTGGCACCTTGTATTAAGCTGAATAATACAATAGACTGCCTACCTTTTGTATTTGAAACCATGTTTTTCCTTGCAGTGTCTCTTCCATTTGTCCCCACGCACCAACATGTTGCAGCAAACTTCTAAGCATTGCAACTTTGCAATTCGCTTTTCTCGTGGCATTTCACTAGAATACTGTAATTATCTTATCAGTAGGCTATTCGCAATAACGATGGCTTAGACAGGTGGTAGCCAACCTGTGGCACGCGTGCCATTTGTGGCCCGCCAGCCTATGACGAATGGTAGGCCTACGGAGGACCTTGGAATTTTCTGAAAAATTATGCTGGGTAGTTTAGTTTAGAATTTATCTATACAGAATCTTAGGCGCCTCCGTAGCTGCCAGCACAGGGGCTCTAATTAAGTCGGCAGGGAAGAGGTCAGCGGCAGGGTCATCAGTCGGCAGGATGTCAAAGTCCAATTTCTCCACAGCATATTTCTGCTATGCAGAGATAAGAAGCCCAACTTGTTCCCAGTGAAGGATCGTAGGATCCAGGCCCACCGAAGGGAGGGGGGCAGAGGGCAAATGCCCAGGAGCCTAATGCCTTTTTAAATATTACTGACACTTAACCACAATACGTTTAACTTCAAGCATCAATTATTTTACTATTACCTTACTGCATGGTACGATATTATATAAATTTAAACACCCCCCCCTAATTTCTCAATGAGATCTTCCCCACCTATTTCTTGGGTGGAGCATTTGCTCCAAGGTTTACATGGTGTAGACGCCCCTGTATATATGGACATATATATATATATATACACATACCGTACATGCACACACACATACATACACACATATATACACAGTGTCCCTTCGCTTACACCATTCTTCCTCTCCAGATCTCGATGATCTTTGTTCCTACCTCCTGTTGTATTGATTGGTAGCTGAGTATGTTTGGCAGGGAGCATTCTACCCCCAGCATCTGACATTTTTGGCATATGGTGTGGCTGATGTCCTTTCTGCAGCACTCGAAAAGAAGGTGTTTGGTCGTGTCACGGACACCGCACTCTTCACAGTTCCCGTCAGGGTGCTTCCTCATCCTGTATAGCCAGTGATTCAGTATGGGTCTGTCCATGCATAGTTTGGTGATCTGGACCTCCTGCCTCCGCGGTGTATCCATAATAACAATAATAACAATCGATATTACAGTCGCTCAAAGAAAGTATTAGAAGGCATTCCAAGGTGAGACCAGAAGGGACGAGAAGTCCCATTAGCAGGGTCACCTAGTTTATTGTAACAGAATTCATGGTGGTATTTCAACAGTTTCATGATTCACCATTATATATACACATAAGTGTCCCTTCGCTTACACCATTCTTCCTCCCCAGATCTCGATGATCTTTTTTCCTACCTCCTGTTGTATTGATTGATAGCTTAGGATGTTTATCGGAGAGCATTCTACCCCCAGCATCTGGCATTTTCGGTGTATTGTTTGGCTGATGTCTTTTCTACAGCACTCTAAAAGAAGGTGTTTGGTCGTGTCAGGGACACCGCACTCTTCACAGTTCCCGTCAGAGTGCTTCCTCATTGTGTATAGCCAGTGATTTAGTATGGCTCTGTCCATGCGTAGTCTGGTGATCTGGACCTCCTGCCTCCACGGTGTATCCATAATAACAATCGATATTACAGTCGCTCAAAGAAAGTATTAGAAGTTTGAAAGCATTCAAAGGTGAGACCAGAAGGGACGAGCAAAAAAATAGGAAAATGCACACAAACTCTACAAATGCAACTGACCGCTGCCACATACGGCGCGCCTCGTCCCATTAACAGGGTCACCTAGTTTATTGTAACAGAATTCATGGTGTCATTTTCAACAGTTTCACGATTCACCATGTTTTGCACAAATATACCATTCATCATTAGGGGGATTAATTAATATCAACTTTTCCTTTGTCGCTTGACATATAGGATTCTACCACATCATAGCAATCAATTACAGTCGAACTCCATCTACATTTCTGCAAGCACTTTGCCTGCTTCTGGATGTTGGCTTTCTCCAATTCGGCATCACTTGTCTTGTCACTGGAGTTCAGGTGAGATCCATAGTGATTGTGAGGTAGTTTCAGCTGGATAGGTCACGTGACAATTGAACCATGCGTCGTTCCACAGCATTGTATGCAGAATGGCCTGGTGCGTGACATGCGATAAGAAGGCACGATAGGCTGCATCAAGCATTTTTCAAATCTTTGATTCTCATCTGGGGCGATATTCATGGGACAGGAGTAACTCTTATTCCCAGCTTAAATCTGGCCTACGCGGGAGTAGTGGGCTATGTCGGTATTCATGAGACAGGCTTACTGCTTTACCCTGGGAATAACGCTACTCCGAGTCTGAGGTAGGAGCAAGTCCTCTATTCCCAGATTAGCGACAAACAAAGATGACGACCCTTGTGTTTCGTCGCGTTTGATGCAATTTAAGACGTGAAAGAGTGTTTTGGGAGCGTCGTAATCCGCTAGATTCGATGGATGACGACGAACTTTATGAGGCATTTCCTCATCTCTGAAGTTAGCCTTCCAATCTCGCTTCTTTGGGATCTCCACGTCGCCAAATAATTTTTACTTCGAATAATTCGAAACGATCTTTTAAGCCAACTGATTTCGGCCGATTCCTTTGTTTCTTGAATCCACCGCTTATAAATAGCCACGCGCATGCGCTGTAATCCATAACCACTTAAATCATTACAAGTGTATTTTCAGGCGGGGAAAACATCGCGTCATGCATCGTCTCGCGAAGTTTAAGCCGAGAATAACTATTCCGCTCGGTACGCCGGGTTCATGAATACCCACAACAACTAAGTTATATTCAGAGAATAGTTATTCACGGCGTAGGCTCTATGCCCGTCGTAGCTTACTCCTGTCTCATGAATATGGCACCAGGACCACCGTCCACTAACTAACGATAGGTTTAACTGTTTTTGTCAGTGCACTTCACAACTGAAAAGCTGGATTCTGTTTGAGTGCTTAAAAATCAGTGGCGTGTGTCACTGCTGTGCTGTCATTGTATTTTCCACAAGGCGTGATCTAGACTTTCTGTTGGAGGTGATTGCCCTCCCCCTCCCCTGCAAAGATTTTCTATTGGCTCCAACCCAATAGCAGAGCTGATTCCAGTCCAGGTTTTTCAGTCACTAGTTCACCATAACTATTACAAAAGCTCTTCACTGTTGATGACAGCGATTCCACGTTTAAGTTCACAATTTTTTTGGCAACATGCAAGTAAGTTCCCAAGATAACAAGGTTTGAGCAGAAAATCTCATTTCTAATTCACATATCACTGAATCCAACACAGGAATGTAGATTGATCTCCTATAATACTCTTCTGGTGTTGAACATGGAATATTAGCTCTATTCATTTGCCTTTTCACAGTGATTCAAGGTAGCTCAATTGTAACATCTAACGTGGACAAAACATCGGAAGCTGTAGCAAATGTGGCTGAAAATTCCTCACTGCAATTAACACGATGTTTTTCGGTATGAACAGAAGATCAGTGACAAGACTAGCCACACCAGTTAAGTCCACAGTTTTCTTCTGGAACAATATTCCATTCGGTAGATAACATTAAAAACCGACAGTTGGCAGTGCTACTACAAACTCGACATTATGTCTGGCAAGTAGCAATGTCTTCGCTTTGGAAGACGCTGTTGTTTCATTCCATTCCGATATGTATTCTAGAGCCTCAATTATTTTCACTAGTTGATCATGAAACTGCGTCAGTGATTCAGTTCCTTCCATCCAGTGGTTTGCACATGCCCTATAACTGTGTGTCTACAACATGAATTAGAATATGGTTTCACTTGGCTAAAGTGGTAAAGAAAGACAACTTCCTTGTGTATAGTGTGAACGGAAGAGGTCTTCCACTATGAATGAAAATGGCAGTGGGGCCTGAATATGATGCATTTCCAAGTTTAATAATGCATGCAGCATTAACTTATAGTATCAATTTATGATGTTCCACTCATGATCTGGCAGCTGAACTTGATACTCCAAGCAGGCCCGTCCCAAGGATATCTGGGGCCCTACGCAGGTTTTATTTTGGGGGCCCACCCATTGGGGATTGGGACACTTTATAAACGTTGCCTGAGAAAGAAGACTGCCCTGGCCTGACTTAGTCTAAATAGCTTTATTGAGCATTATGGACAAAATTAGTATGATATTAGAATTAGGTTTACCAAGGCAAAATTGTATATTGAATTTTATGGGTTTCCTAAGGTAATATTAATCCATTGTATCACATATAGGCTATAGGTCTCTCACTGAAAACTTAAAGCACTGCTCTTTCACAAAATCAAATCTTAGGCTATCTTTAAATCTTCTCTTCCACTTTCCTCCCGAATCGCTTCATTTCTATTACCACCACCCATGCATGCACTAAACACAGCAGCCGAATGTCTGCTTGCCTGATCCTTTCGATCTTGACCCTCTGCAAATCGTTTATTATATAGGCTACATTTTAAAATTTTGACTGAGCACCTGGTTCCCATGACTTAGCTTTTTTGGTCGCTAAAGAAATCTTTAAATTAGGGTTACATTTGCGATTACAAGTATAGGCCTACACTGCGACCAAAATGATTTTTTACGTAGAAGAAAATAAATTTACAGGAATTTAGCCATCTATAATGCTGTTTATAACATTTTCTGATGCACATACCGTGGTGTTTAGGCTATGGCGAATTGCTTAATTTGTTTATAAATGTGATATGCAGTCTCAGAAGTGAGAGTAGTGTGAACTTGTACTTACATGTAGAGTCAAACTTTGCAGCTGGTGACTTAAAAACGACAGCTTTATTTATCAATTTTATTTAGATCTATCTAAAACTTACTTATAATCCTGAGATCTGTATTACACTCCAATGGGGTCTCCAGATTAACTGAAAACTCTGAAAAGCCCACACACGGAATACTATGCATTTACGTATATCAATCTACATGTGTATATATAATTATATATTATATACATATACACACACTCTGTCTCTCTCTGTCTCTGTCTCTCTCTCTCTCTCACACATACATACACGCACACACATAATAATATTATCACAGCTGTAGGCCTATTAGTAATTTGCTGCCCGTCTCTTATTAATAATATAAACGAGAAATCTCAAATCTCTGCAACGAAGGCAACATTCCTGTAACGCTCTCCCACTGTATGCTTTTCTGATTTCGCTTCTGTCAGGTCTGCGGCCTGTTCATAGTTCTCCCACTGTTCGTGAAACCGTTCCCAGTTGTTGGCAATGTTGCTCTCTGTAACCTTCAGCGGTTCGTGAAGATGCAGATTCGTATCCATGCTCATAAATAAGTATGTAAGCATGGTCTTTAATACACCATTTACAAATGCACAATGGGACAACAGTTATATAATGATAATGATAAAACATCGAAGCAATAATATTAATAATAATGTGTAAAAAGTTAAATGCTAGTGAAATATAATTAGTAACTGTACAGTATCCTAGTGATAAATCCCTTCCAGTAAGGGGGTCAGAGTGCAGAATAGTACGGTTGTGCGAACGAGGTAATATTAGACGACAGAAACGAGCGGCAGCCTAACCTAGGCGTCCATCCTCAGTGTCCATCCTTTTATCCATGTCTGCTATGGTTTGAGCTTTTGGTTTGATGTCTATAAGGCTGAACTTCTCATACTCCTGCTTCGACTTATTCGATTATTCAAGCGAGATGGTTCACTTAATCTAACTCCATGTAACCAAATTCCCTGTCCTTGCATGTGCTCTGTCTGAGACTCCCACGGTGGGTGCAGGGGCTCAACCAGAACATTTTCCTGGGGGGGGTGCTCATATTGCAACTTTGCAAGCGCCGAAGGCGCGAAGCTGCGAATAGCGGATCTGGGGGAGCGTCGTAAGCTCCCCAGCGGGGCCTGGGGCTCTGCCCCAGAAGCCAACGCATTTTTTAGCAGTTGATATCACATGGAGCACCTTTCAGAGCAATTTAGGCCATTGTTTGCAAGCTCTGTTTCTGAGCGATAAAGTCAGGATCCATGCCCAATTTTTGTAGTACATCCAGAAGAATATCTGAGAGTGCTTCTCCAGTTGATGACTGTGCCTCTATCACAGCGGTTATATTCTCTTCCGGAATTCCATTCTTGTCGTTTGTGTATCTAATACTGATTGTGACCTGCATTTTTGTGCTTGAATCTGTTGTTTCATCCATTATTACACTAAACAGTTTGTTTTTCTGGATTATGGGCTGAAGTATTTCGTCAAAGACTAGTGATCAATCATTTGTATGAAATCATTTTGAATTTTCCACGTCATATATGTTGCATTCGTTGGATATGCTGACATGAATTTGTCAAGATCTGGCATAAAATCTCTGAAAGTGTGCAGAAAACTTTGAAAATTTCCGTCAGCTTCTGTGTGTCCACGAAACGATATGTTCCGTTCTTTTTCTGCATCACTGCATTTCACTAGCTTTTCTTTAACTGTGTCTTCACCATTTTCGCTAACAGCAATTATGTTGTTGGCATCATTGTAGCTCAGCGCATGTGGTCTGCTGAAACTTCATGTTTTTTCGCTTTTTCTAAAATCTTATGCCAGCTATTAACTTTTCCTACCTTGAATTCATCGCTCTTGCCAACAGACGACTTTAGAAGCTTGCAGTAAAAACACTGAGCCTTGTCATTTTCTTCACTGTAATCCAGACACTTGAATCTGTCATACCAAGAATTCTGAAACGAACGATTTTCTGTAATTTTCGGAAAGGTCCTTGAAATTTCCTTGGTCCATTGCGTAACATTTCCGTTTTACCAGCGGGCAAACAAGACGAAAAATTGGCCATGGAGACTGACTCAATTGAAAACATGAAAATTATGTAAACTATTACTAATATCAACGTCGGTAAGACTTAGAAAGTTGCTCAGCGACAGATTTAGAAAAATGTCAGTGACCCAGTAGTAGTAGCATGTGCCAAATGAATGTAGGCCTACGTGCCTGGTAGGAAAAGGCGACAACAGAGTCGCAATCGTAATCGTAATCTCCATACAAACGAGCAACTAGATGCATCTTTGCTCTGTAATGATCACGTGGCATACGCGGACTTCGTTGCGTCTTTCTTTAGGCCTATTTACTCCCATATTAATACCCTCAGGGGTGCTCGATAGTGTTGTGGTTAGCGCGCTGAACTGAGATTGCATAGCAGTATCAATGCTGAATATTGCACAAAACAAATAAAAGAATTGCCACTCGAATGAGTCAGGCTTCACAAACCCAACAAGAGAACATCACACCCTAGGTGCTAAAATCTTAAAATATATAACCCAAGTGCTTAATCTATGCCTTGGAATCTTGTTCCGAAAAGGATTTGTTTCATATTGGGCTCTCAGTTAGGTTTTCAGTGGCCTTTCCCATGCTGGGACTTGTACTGACATGTGAGTGGCTGTTGAAGAACTTGCTGTTATATCCCTGGTATTTACGGATGAAGTCTCCATGCACTGCTGGAAGTCTGCACAGAATAACACATCTTCTGCGCACTCCCAAAGTGCAATCACAGCCATTTGGTGGCGATCCTCAGAGGAAACTGCTTGCACTGTCACGTGAGTAGCTGACGAACAACTTGCTGTGGTATTAACGGATGGAGTTTCCATGGGCTGCTGGAAGTCTGCGTAAAACGAAACATCTTCTGCAAGCTCGCCGAGTGCAAGGACAGCCATTTGGAGGATATTGGTGGCATTGATGGCATCAAAGCTCCAGTGTGTTTCCAAACAGCAGCTTGGTGCTTGGAGAACTGTGTGGACTTACGGCCTTACAGGTACATTTGCCCAGGCTGCCATCGTCGTTCGCGTTGTACTCAACAACGCAATTGCGAACATTTTCTGAGCCATTTGAAAGCAGCGCCCTCGGTGGCCATTTTGTTAGAAATGCAGAAAAAAGCCAAAATAGGTCACGCTATTTATAACTCGTGCTTCTGTTGGCTCCTCAGATCATTGAAAATTCCAATGTATCGTTCTGTGGCCTTAAGAGTAGTTCAGAAGGATGCCCCACACTGTGTTGCATATTTTTTAGTTTTTGTAAGGCCAAAAAAAAATATAGGTGTGTTTCCGGTAAAAGTGGTTTTAAAAACTGGGTAGGTAGGTAGGAAAAAAATTTTATTTTGTAAAATATTTGTATGCAATGCTGCATCGTTGTATAATAATAAACGAATATATCGTCATCATATTTCGCCTTGCTAAGACCAATTTTGCTCTAATTAACGGTGCCCTTATTTACATACCTCTGGCAAGGAAAGCAGTGTTATCAATGTCGCAAATCTGCACCTCTGGCACGCAAAGGTTAAATTCATGCGTCAATAAAAAAAAATTTGTTTGAAAAATTAATTTAAAAAAAAAAAATTTTTCACAAAATTTTCCCAGTCGGGCCTAAAAAAGTGACTCGGTCGGGTTACCGGAAACACAACATTATCTTTTCTGGCCTAATGATCATCTGCATCATGTCACTGGTGAAGAACTGAGAAATGTAATGCTAAGGGACTGTCAGTCTGCTCTGGAGGATCTGGCAGGCAGCCTTTCCTCTTGGTGTCTGTTACAGCAGGATGCATATTACGCCAGCAGAAAATGAATTCCCTCTTATTGCATCCTCATGAATTCCCCTTTTCCTGTTCGTCCCTATTCAACATCTGCTGCATTCGTATCTCAGCTATAGGGACATCGTCTTCATCATGATGTTATACCGGCAGATCAATTCCAACTAATACATGTAACAAGTAAATAATGTATTATGCATTTCTTAAACTGATGCACAGTGGGCACGTCATTAAATACAGATGGCAGAGAATTCTGTTTGGTTGGTCCAGGGTATACCAGAGAAATTGTTGGGTGTTAGTGTGAGCATATTCCGTATGAAATTTGTCTGAGGATCTTGTGTAATGGGCATGGGTGAAGGAAGCATTTTGTTAGTGGACTGATACATAAATATACTAATTTGAAGTTTAGTGATGCAATAAAGTCTCAATATTCCTAGGCTAACAAATGCTGGTGCTGAACTAGCACGTGTAGGAAGTCTACTATTTGAGCGTATATAGTGTCGTTCTACTATTATCAGTGTACCATGTAAGTCTAGTAAGAAAGTCTACTGCAACACTCTTTATTGTCTAAACACCAATTATACACTATGTAAGCTACACAGAGCTCGTGACTCCACCACACGCACCGACTGGTGATAATTGCCGGAACTGTCCTTAAATACTCCCACGATGACGACGATGGCAGCCTAGCCCGGCCAGCCGCACATGCATGCACCAGCTCCTCCCATGATGACACTACATGGTCAGTCACAATAAAAACCCGAGCCGCGGGTTTTCGTGCAACCCAGGTGCGTGTGGAGAACCAACAAATAATCAAGCGCGATAACAGTAAAACAATGAAAGTTCAAATCAACTAGTAAACAACAATCAAACCGCAATAACATCGTACGTCTCAACCAGCATAATCCATAATGTTGATAAACACAAGAAAGCTAACATGACATCAGGAAATAATGTACTCAAACGCGAAACTAAACGATAACAATAAAGTTCGGTTAGCAATCACAACCAACACTAAAGAAATAATGTAACCATTATTGTAACGCGAGTGGAACATTGAACTCCGAACTAGAAAGGTAAAGTTTAACAGAATAACGCTTTGTCGGTCCAATAATGTTCTCCAGTCGTCTAGCTGCACCGCAAGTAATGGGTAGCGACTGCGGCAACAAAATACGAATTTGTGACGGTTTATGTAAAACTGTAATGTGCCACTGAAACCGTAATTTACGTCCCAAACAACGACGCGAGAGACTAATGTGAGAAATTGCATTTAGCAGCGACGATGTCATAATCATTCAAAGCATATCGCAGCTCGTACCAGGAAATGACAACCGCGTCTTCTGTGTTGAATATGTGCATAGTTAAACGAACCGGCTTAGCAGTCGACGTTTTCCCACAGTAGCAAAATTTCCGAACAATCCCACTTAAAAATATGAACAAAAGGAACATGATCACCGTAATCTGGAACCAAGGGAACTCTGCATAACCCAATGAAACCGTGGAACTGGATGTGGTAACAGTTGGTGACCGTGAAAAATCCAAACCGGTGGAATAGAATTAGCTTGTACGACCTGTGGTAGCGCCAATACAATAGCCGACAATCGATGCACCCTAATCACCAAATAAATAGTTACTATAGTAAGCAGAGTAATCAGAACGGATCCAACAGGTATAATAAAAGATTGTGAAGTAGAGTACCATGGAGAATCCGTATTACCTAACATGTCAAGTTGATCTCGAAATATGTCTTCCTTTGACTTAAATATAACCTGCCCGTCCTTGACAGACTGCATAGCTCTAGCAAATTCTTCAGTCAACTGTTCATCAGCCGCCGTGGATGCATTTGAATGAGTTAAAAAATAGGTAACTGTAGTGTAACTTGTTCAGCCACTGTAGCATCAGCCTTCAATGTAGCCCAGTCCGATCGACCAAAGAACTGTTGAATGACAGCCAAGTTAAGCTGGTGCACCACTGTATGCGTCGTGTTAAATAGGTCAGCCTCCTGGCACGAGGCAGGGAAAATATACTGATCAGTAATCAGTGTGCATTCATTAGGGATGGAAATATGACAAGAAATGCATGCTGCGATCCGCTTAGGATGTAATGTAGGACAATTCAACGTCATGTCAGATAAACTATTTTCAATGACTGCAAATACTTCAAACTGATATGATCGGTGTAAACTGTAAATGGAGAATTAGCCAAATAACAGTGAAATTGTTTGATTGCACATATCATGGCCAACATTTCTAACTCCGTGACCGAATAAGCTCTCTCACAAGCAGTTAAAGACCTCCCCCAAAAGCAATGGGGTGTTCCCTAGCAGAAGCATCTTCCTGAGCTAACACAAAACCTATTGCTTGGGAACTTGAATCACAGTTAATTATAAATGGCTTAGTCATGTCAGGATAAATCAGTACAGGTGCAGTCGTCAACGCCTGCCTCAATCGAACGAAAGCTTCTTCGCAGCTATCATCCCATACGAATTTCATGTCCTTCCGTAGCAATCGATTCAATGGACTTGCAATGATCGAAAAATTAGCTATAAACTTGCGATAATAAGATGCAAGGCCTAAAAATGATCGTATCTCTTTAGGAGTCCTTGGTCTTGGATAATCGCGAATGACCTTGACCTTCGAATCATCCACAGCCACGCCCTGAGGAGATAAAACGTGTCCCAAATAAAGAATTTTATCCAAACCAAACGAACATTTTCGAGGATGTAACTTCAAATTAGCATCATTGAGGCGGTCAAAGACTTCCTGCAAATGAACCAGGTGTTGATCAAAATTTTGACTATACACAAGAATATCATCCAGGTAACACAAGACAGACTTAAAATGTAAGTTCTGAAAAACTCTGGACATGAGTAACTGAAAAAATGATGGCAAATTTTTTAATCCGAATGGTGCAGCTCGAAATTGAAACTGACCCTGATGTGTTATAAAACTCGATTTTTCCCTCGAGTCAGGGTGTAACGATATTTGGTGATAACCACTTCGTAAATCCAACAAACTGAAATACTTAGGCTTTGCCTCTGTCACAGCATCAAAAATATCCGTTAATTGAGGCAATGGAAAACTTATCGGTGCGGTGACAGCATTGAGCTTTCTATAATCAACACAAAAACGAATCTCTCCGTTTTTCTTTTTTACCAACACAACAGGCGAACTCCACATACTATCACTCGGTTCAATCAACCCCGCTGATAACATTTTTCCTGTCTGTGATGCTATTTCGGCCTTGGCAGCAATAGAATGTCGATAAGATTTTTGGTGGATGGGTACGGCGGAACCAGTATGAATCGAATGTTGAGTAAAGCTAGTTCTGCCAAGATCGGTCAATGATGCCGAAAATGTACCTAAATTGGCTTTCAGAAAATCCTTCAATCTAACATTCTCATCCGCAGACAAGTTATCAGAATGATAATTGATTTTAAGGTCGTCCAAAGATCTTGATTGTTCAGTGCCAGTCAGTTTATTCGCATTATCATGATCATTAGAGGATGCGTTATCATGTTTTTCTATTGGCACCCTCAGACCGTCCAAGGGCATTGCATGATTGAAATGTGTAGCGTTGGTGCGTGTGGTTGGTGGTTGTTCCTGATTATCACCAGAAAACGATGCCAACACATCTGAAAGAATAGGTTCCACGCACGCTAACGACTTATGCCGCGACAGCCAAAGTACTTGATTTGTTGGGTTCAAAACCTTGCAAACAGCCGTTCTTTTAGAAGAATCAATGGCGCTCCTTGCACAAATGAATTTACGTTTTGCCTCAATCGGAAATGGTTCAATTATCGATGTGTCAGCCGAATACTTAGCCGGTAGTAAAACTGGCACTAAAGTTTCAGACAAAGGTGGTAAAACAGTTGCATGCAGAGTACAGACAGTGTTAGAACGAACATTAGAAGTTGACAAACGAGTGGCAGTCAAATTATCATAAAAGGTGACAACCTTTTCATCAAAATCGATCCGTGCCCCACTCGCCTCCAAAAAATCTAATCCCAATATCAAACTGTACCCCACCTGTGGCAGAATCAATACCTCACAAGGAATGCTCAACCCCGTAATCGTTACAGTAATTTCCGCTCTACCCTGTACCTGCACAGGATGACCGTCAGCCAAAAACACATCTCTATTGTCTTCCTCCCTCAATGGTTTTAAAGGAATTTTTAGTTTTTGCAGAAATGCGGCACTCATGCAAGACACACTGGCCCCAGAATCAAGCAAACATTGTACAGTATGATTCCTAATCGTGACAAAAATTGTGTTTCTATGCATCGTAACTTTATCAGTCTGCCCATAAATTCTGTCCGTGTTAACGTTTATCCCGCCCGCCGCCTGTGGACGACGGGAAGCGAATTCCTATGTTTGACTATAGCGCCCCCTTGTTGACCTGCACACAGACTGTAAATGACCTCGCTTAGAACACTTAAAACAAGTAACCCCCCGGGCGCGACAGAAGTTATTTGAAGTATGAATACCTCCACAATTTCCACATGTTGGCTTGGAAGTTGTGCGCCAGGAGTTCAGTGGCTGCGAACGGTAAGGCGGTCGTGGTCGCCACGACGGTGAATCATGTGGTCGATTATTCTCCGAGTGTCCTGGATAAGACTGCGCCGATGGTGGATAGCCTCGTGAAGTCGATGTCGCGTAGATCTCGAGACGTGGTTCCAACACTGGCTTAGGTGACTGATCAACGAACGTGACATGATGGGGTGAAGGCGTCCTGCGTCTCGTAGAATTAATCGCTGCGACACTCGTAATCTGTAGTTGCTTTAGCTCCTCGCGAATAGCGGCGAGCTCGGACACAGTGTGACGGATATGGTGATCAGTGTCTGATTGGTCTTCCTGCGACAATTCCGTCAATCGTCCCCATTTCCGTAGCCCCTCTATTGTAGTTAAATCATGCTGCAGAACATGCTGTCTAATGTTCGAACGTAGACCGTTCAATGCCACGAGGAACGTCTGGCCAGCGTCGACATCAAGTTTTTGAGCCGCTTGCTGGACACTTGTTAAGAAATCATCAACAGACTGGTGCGGTAATTGTTTGAGACTCCACAAGTCAGCAGCGCGTTTCCAGGCATCCGTTGCTTTAGGTCCGTAACGCAGGGTCAGAGCGTCCCGCAAGGCAATAAAATTCTGACGTGTTGCCTGCGACTGCGTGTTAAACCACACAGCTGCTCCATTCTTAAGCAGAAGCGGTAATGCTGCTAATTTCTGCGCCCCCGACATGCCTCGAAACGTTGACCATAGTTCGAAATTCTTCAAAAACTCAAGAATGTCTTCCTGCTGATTTCCCGTAAATGGTGAGGGAACCAATGTATTCCCAGCCATTTCAGAGTCAGATGATATTGAGTCAGCGTCAGCACCGTCGTCAGAACCGATAACAGCGTTGCTTGATTGCGGCGACAAAACGAATGCCGGAGACGTAGATAGAAAAGCGTCTGCAGGCGGTGTGAGAACCTGTGGCGCAGACGTGGAGGGAAAAGCGTCAGCAAGCGGTGTGGGAACCGGTGGCGAAGACGTAGTGGGCAAAGCGTCTGCAGGCGGAGCGAGGACAGCAAATGGAGAATCAGTGGGAAGATTCAAAGAAGATGGCAGCAACCCAGAGAAGCGTGATCCCGTTGGAGTGGAAATTAGTGTCTTACCGGAACGAAGGAAGTAACGGCCTGTTGTTTGATTGTCCGGCCCACTCATCTATGTGATGTTCTAGGAGTACGGTGCGTGTGACGAGTGTCTGTAGTCAGATGATCAAGAAACGTTGTCTCGAGAGGTACGGAAGCGACCTTTTCTTTTGAGTTCTCCACCACTTATAGTGTCGTTCTACTATTATCAGTGTACCATGTAAGTCTAGTAAGAAAGTCTACTGCAACACTCTTTATTGTCTAAACACCAATTATACACTATGTAAGCTACACAGAGCTCGTGACTCCACCACACGCACCGACTGGTGATAATTGCCGGAACTGTCCTTAAATACTCCCACGATGACGACGATGGCAGCCTAGCCCGGCCAGCCGCACATGCATGCACCAGCTCCTCCCATGATGACACTACACGTATAGCACATTTCCACAGTGTGATCAAGCAATTTAGCGTTGTAATTAGATGCCCAGGTGATATTACAGTAACAGAGTTATGGACAGATCATGGAATAATATAGTTGAATTGATATGGTTTTTTGGTAACAAATAGGAAATGTGTGATAATATCCCAATGCTTCTGGAGAATTTTTGGGCAGTATGAGGTATGTGGTCTTTCCCTGTAAGGTGTTGATCCAGGAATACACCTAAAAATCTCGAGGATGCTACACCCTTCCTGCAAGATAGCCATGTCGCTGATGCTAACAGTCAAATTACAATCACCAGGAATGAGATTTGTTCAGCTGCCAGGCATTAAGCTTTTTCCAACTTTGCTTTTTTGCACCTGAGCTCTTCTGATTTGATTTTCATGTCATGTGTCCACAATCTACAGTTTTTAACCAGCAGCAAGCTAGCCATTTGATCATTGACAGGTGCTTGATCTTTGTTGGCTGGATCTGCACTGCAGCTGATATTTGCTTCTTCTCCTTTGAGCCAGCAGTGGGTTTAGCCAAATGCAGAATGCACGAAACTATTAAATGCTATGTTTTTGTTTATGCTCGCAGACAGCTTAGTCGTACGCTGCATCATTGTCTTGTGAAGTTGACATTTTTCACAACATCTGCAGTTGTCTTTGTTGCCATTTTATGATCTTGCCATGAAATTACGAGAATTATGAACTTAGTTATAAGTATTATGTCATAGCCCATCATGGATTGATTATCTGTATGCCAGATCTGCACAAAAAGATGAAGATGGGCGTTGTCCATGAGACACGGATTCACCGAGCTCGGATTCTCCGATTACATCCTTTCTACAAAAAGGCCAACAAGCAATTCAACAGAGGTTTGTGCAGACATGGAAGTTTACTTTTGACGAGGTGTGTGCTGTGAACTAGATTTGTTGTAAGTGAATTGTTTATCATAAAAACTGATAGTGTTGATATAAGCATCGAGTCTTTTAAATTGTTTATGTAAACTAGAAATTTAGTAAATAACAAAAGGCTATCAATATGCTTGATATACCGGTAAATCATAGTCAGTAAAATATAACAGCCTTTATAGTTCATTCAAATGCAGAACCAGGACTTGTTTATTAATGAACAGAAATCTGAATAATAGCTATTTCTCTGTGTATGTAATTTGAGACCCTTTATGGACTTTTGATCTAATTACATTATGTTGTCCCGAACATCATGTTACACTTGATCAGCCAGTTAACCCCTTTACCGTGGAGCCCGAGTTAACTCGGGCTGCGTAATCCGTTCTCATACCGTGGAGCCCGAGTTAACTCGGGCTACGATAGTTAGTCCAGGCAATTTGCAGTTAGACCTGGGCAATATTGCTTCCGAAGCTTTTTAAACGGTTTCCTGCTCGGTTCCCATTGCAGAATAACATATCCAAAATCCGACAAAATCCGACCACGGGATCACCCCCAAAAGGCATTTTAAACCAAGATGGCGGACAATATTGGCGCCAACACAGAAAACAGTATATATCAGGTCACAGGTAAGCTACAATAACAAATGAAGTACTAAATTTAACATTATCAAGGTCAAGGAATCGATCTATCGTAGTGGCGATAGTGTCGGAATGTTACTATCCAAGATGGCGGCCAATATTGGCGCCAAAACAGAAAACAGTATATTTCAGGTCAGAGGCAAGCTACAATTACAGTTGCAGTGTCGAATATAATATTTTCAAGGTCAATGATTCGATCTATCGTAGTGGCGATAGTGTCGGAATGTTACTATCCAAGATGGCGGCCAATATTGGCGCCAAAACAGAAAACAGTATATTTCAGGTCAGAGGTAAGCTACAATTACAGTTGCAGTGTCGAATATAATATTTTCAAGGTCAAGGATTCGATTTATCGTAGTGGCGATAGTGACGGAATGTTACTATCCAAGATGGCGGCCAATATTGGCGCCAAAAAAGAAAACAGTATATTTCAGGTCAGAGGTAAGCTACAATTACAGTTGCAGTGTCGAATATAATATTTTCAAGGTCAAGGATTCGATTTATCGTAGTGGCGATAGTGACGGAATGTTACTATCCAAGATGGCGGCCAATATTGGCGCCAAAACAGAAAACAGTATATTTCAGGTCAGAGGTAAGCTACAATTACAGTTGCAGTGTCGAATATAATATTTTCAAGGTCAAGGATTCGATTTATCGTAGTGGCGATAGTGACGGAATGTTACTATCCAAGATGGCGGCCAATATTGGCGCCAAAAAAGAAAACAGTATATTTCAGGTCAGAGGTAAGCTACAATTACAGTTGCAGTGTCGAATATAATATTTTCAAGGTCAATGATTCGATTTATCGTAGTGGCGATAGTGACGGAATGTTACTATCCAAGATGTCGGCCAATACGATAAATCGATTCCTTGACCTTGAAAATATTATATTCGATACTGCAACTGTATTTGTAGCTACCTCTGACCTGAAATATACATATCTTCGTGTTTTGGCGGCCATGTTGGCCGCCATCTTGATAGTAACATTCGAACACTATCGCCACTACGACAAATCGATTCCTTGACCTTGATAATGTTAAATTTAATACTTTATTTGTGATTGTAGCTTACCTATGACCTGATGATATATACTGTTTTCTGTTTTGGCGCCAAATTTGGCCGCCATCTTAGATAGTCACATTCCGATACTATCGCAACTACGATAAATCGATTTCCTGACCTCGAAAATACTATATTCGACACTGCAACTGTAATTGTAGCTTACCTCTAGCATGAAATATACATCTTTTTGTGTTTTGGCGGCCATGTTGGCCGCCATCTTGGATAGTAACATTCGAACACTATCGCCACTACGATGAATCGATTTCTTGACCTTGAAAATACTATATTTGACACTGCAACTGTAATTGTATCTTACCTCTGACCTGAAATATACATATTTTTGTGTTTTGGCGGCCATATTGGCCGCCATCTTGGATAGTAACATTCCGACACTATCGCCACTACGATAAATCGATTCCTTGACCTTGATAATGTTAAATTTAATACTTTATTTGTGATTGTAGCTTACCTATGACCTGATATATACTGTTTTCTGTTTTGGCGCCAAATTTGGCCGCCATCTTGGATAGTCACATTCCGATACTATCGCAACTACGATAAATCGATTTCCTGACCTCGAAAATACTATATTCGACACTGCAACTGTAATTGTAGCTTACCTCTAACATGAAATATACATCTTTTTGTGTTTTGGCGGCCATGTTGGCCGCCATCTTGGATAGTAACATTCGAACACTATCGCCACTACGATGAATCGATTTCTTGACCTTGAAAATACTATATTTGACACTGCAACTGTAATTGTATCTTACCTCTGACCTGAAATATACATATTTTTGTGTTTTGGCGGCCATATTGGCCGCCATCTTGGATAGTAACATTCCGACACTATCGCCACTACGATAAATCGATTCCTTGACCTTGATAATGTTAAATTTAATACTTTATTTGTGATTGTAGCTTACCTATGACCTGATATATATTGTTTTCTGTTTTGGCGCCAAAATTGGCCGCCATCTTGGATAGTCACATTCCGATACTATCGCAACTACGATAAATCGATTCCTTGACCTTAATAATGTTAAATACCAAAATATTAGGACAAAAAATTTTTGAAAATAATTCCACGCTGGGTGAGAGTTAAGAAAAATTTAATTCCACGGTAAAGAGGTTAAGCTATTGGTTTAACTGTTAAATATTCTGCTAGTTGTGTAACTATAAATGAGATTATTGTATTAGCAAAGTTGATTAAAAATGCCAATAAGCCAGCCGTGTTCTTTAGCGTCCCTACCTGACCCTTCTCAACTGACCTTTGACTACTACGATGTTTAGCTACTTCAAGCTTGCTATGTTTCTTTTTTGCTATGTTTCTTTTGTTATGATGTGGTATGTCAATAAACGAATTGAATTGATAAAGAACTATTGTTGTTTCAGATCCAGTACAATACACAGAAGCCATTGGTCGTCGTTTGATTCAACTAATGATGGCTAAGTTTCACTATGTTTTATGCGACAAAGACTCTGCTGTTGCTGAAACTAACATAAGAGAAACAAAACAGGTTTGGTTTCCGGTTGTTTCTAGTTGTACACAGAAATTGTAATTGAGCATTTATATAGCACCACTTCAGGAGCAAACTATGGGTAATCAGAGGTCCTCGATTTGCATTCTTAGAAATGCATCATGTATGATGAGTCTATATATCATTTGACTTTTCAAAAACAGCTATTCCCGCTGCTCCGTGCAGCTGTATTTGGCAGCGATAGTTACACCAGCAGACTAGTGTTTCTGATTACTACATTTGTTCGCTGAGCTGTAAACTGTAGAACTGACATGCATTAGTTTTTTTGCTAATTGCTCTGTACATAGATTCTTGGCATTTATTGGTCTTCGTTTTCAACTATCACCTAAAATATGCCCAACGAACTTCAATTAGAAATGCACTTTTAACTGTTCCAAATCATGATAAACTGATTTTATTTGCTATCTCAGAACTATGGGGTAATTTTTGTTTTTGTCTAGCTTTATTGCACTTGAGAATTTAAAATACAGTGTAAATATCTTGCACATTGCACAAGTTCTTTTAGTTTCTGCAGTATTCCTACAGTCTGCTTTGCTGTCCACAGTGCTTCATGCCATAAGTTGTTGAATGGCTGTTTGCAGAACTTTTATGAAATTGATGAAAACCTTCTGGTTGTGTTCAACTACATTGTATTCATTGATCCATTGCTTCATGGTCTGAACCTGGCTTGTTCTCTTCCCAGTGCTGTCTGTTACTACATACTGTATCATTGCATATTTTGACTAAAATCAGGATTTAATGTGTGCTTTGCTCATTGCTGTTCCAGTTAAAATTTATATTACAGAAAATGATTAAAAGTATTAAAGAATCTGTTTTCTGTTCAGCTTTTTCAGAAACTAAGGCAACTGCATCCCGAACGTTGGCAAGGTACACAACCAGTACTTGTTGATCACAGTCAATGTCGAACTCTTGACGACATCTGTTTCTCTTTTCACTTTCTTCGATGTTGGAGGAGCTGACTAGGACAGGCCAAGCCAGGTCTTTCCTGTCTGTTGACACAGTCCCTATGTGACCTTAGTTACCTTCTGTTCACAATGTACGTTTCACAATACTGTGATGTTTGTAGTGACATTAGCGAACTTCTGTGGCAGCTTGATAAGCCGTCAGCCGCTGATGAACTGTTGAAGCGATTGCAGTTCATCCACTTACGTTGTTCACCAGCAGAAGGAAGCTTCAAAGAGATCTGTGACCGTGTGCAGGATTTGGATCTGACTCTGGATCTAGATGCATTTATAACGTGCTTGCAAAAGATATCCACGCTTAAATTTTCAGATGATGGAGCACATTCCTATGGAACTGTTGTTGATAACGCACACAAGCTATTTAGTCATTTGACTATAAACGATTTTGAGGTTGATGCTAATTTATTGGTTAAGAACATTTCAAAAATGAACGTAGGTTCAATAGGATGGACTTCGAAACACTGAACATAAGAAAATATTAACATGTCTTTTTGAGTTTCTGTTGTTGTTATGATGTTATTATCCTAAAGCCAAGAACAGCTTTCCAGAAGACTGGACAGCTTACACCGGATTCCCACTCTTATGGAAAACCTGTAAAGTCGGGGAATGTCAGGGAATTTTAGAAGTGTCGAGAAAGTCAGGGAGTTTCATTGTTGGTCAGGGAAAAAAACCCAAAAAATGTTGTCTTCAGTAACATTGACATAGTTTGTTAAAGTTTTTCTCGAATGTAAATTGAGTATTGGGTATTTTGAAGAGCAGCTGAGATCGTGTTGGTAAGCCTATTCATTTTGTTGAACTGAACTTTTCAAAATGAATAAGTGGAAAGGGACCAGTATATAATATTTAAAAAGTTTTATTGTTCAAAAGTTCGTTAATAATTGTATCTAGAATTTTTTGGAAAGTAATCGGGAAAGTCATGGAATTTTAAAACAATTAGTGAGTGGGCACCCTGTTACTGGCTGCTGCAGCATTGGATTTAGTAAATTTTGGCTTCTTTTGCATCATAATTAAAACCTACATGTATAAGCTATTAAAAACCTGAAACAGCCATACATATGAAGTGTTGGCAATGTTCATTTTCTCAACGTTGGCGTACAAGGGCAAGGACCTTTTCTCACCATCTTATCTTACAAACAATAGTGCACAGTTGGTGTAGTCAATATACTTGGTTAGGGGGTGTAGGTGGAGCCGAGATATAAAATTTCTGCCCCTACAGAAATTAAAACTTAATCTGTGAATAAAGCTGGTTTCTCGGCCAAAACATTTGTGTAGCACTGAGAAATGATTAAATTTTCTTGTACTACATTTATCCAGGTTGTCTAAGACTGCCAAGTGCATGTTCATGCCACAGATTTTACCTTGCCACTGAACTCGCCCAAAGAATACAGGGCAATTAAAAGTCTGGACACTGATCCTCATTTAGTCTAGGCGCAAAAAATGGAAAATCCCGTGTAAGAAGCAAATCATGTTCATTTTTGGCAACATAATTTTTTACACTAATTCGACCCCGCTGATTACGAAAATCGCTGTTGCCAAGCTGGATTTTTGACCTGAAGGTCATTTCAAGGTCAGAAAATATAAAATCTAACAAAATTCAGAGAAAAATGGCCAGATCTCAGCCAATAATGGTTGAATTCGACTAATTCTTTCTTGCTTTTTCTCGACTTTATAAGGACTACCTGTGGTAAGAAACAAGGTTACTAAATGAAAGACGATCCAAGGTTATTTCAAGGTCAAAAAGGGCAATTTCAGGTCAAAATCTGTGGAAATGGCCCATAACTCAGTCAAATATTGTTCTATTTTGGTGATTCTTTCATCTTTTTGCTTGGGACGATAAGGGCTACATTTACATAGTACTTAAAGGCTAACATGACCCAAGGTCAATTCAAGGTCAAAATCAAGGGAAAGAGGCCTTTAATCAACTAAATATTGTTCCATTTGGGTGAATCTTTTACCTGTTTGCTCAGACCGATAAAGTTAACCCAAGGTCATTTCAAAATCAAAGGTAAAAATCAAGGAAAAATTACCATTACACAGAACTGGTCACATCTGATGATTTCAAATGTAGCCTAAGCTTGTCAATTTTGCCACGTTACCGTAACACACTTACGTTAACTTTGCCTTTTTGCAGATCTAAAATTTATTTGTCTTTGACTTTTGCTAGATTTATTTTTTTCGTAATCGGCAGGGTCTAATTAGTGGAAAGACGTTGCCACAATGGAGTATCCAAGAATCTTTACTGAACGCGAGATTGCTTGGTTTATCTCAAATCGCCGATTTCGTAGACAGCAGGTTGACTTCAACAGCAAGCGGTAAAACTAAGGTCAAGTTTCATGATTCAATAAAAAAGAACAAACCGCAAACATTCCAAGCACTGTACAAGGCAGCCAAGGTTGGGATGTTAGAAAGAAGGTAGCAAAGATGGATCGCCATGTCATGCAAAGACTTATTGTGGCGTATCGGTGACCTTGCCGACAACTTCATCAAGTCCTTGACAAATCACAGGAAGATGTACAACCGCATCATTGTTACCTTTGATCGATACATCCCTGGATCGGTGAAAGGCGCAACTCGGAAACGTCGCAGTGGTACGTGTTGTCTAATACGACGAGCCATCAAAGGACGTCATGGTCCTCTCCCCAAAAACTGGAACAATTTTTATGCATGTCTGAGAACAAGTTGGACTTGGCACGGTTCCTATCACAGGAGATCATCAGGCAGGCAATTTGTACACTGAAGTAGTTGTAGCAGGAGCATTTGACGACGGAACAGAGGTCCAGTCGACTAATGTACTGACTGATGTATCAATGCTAAAAGTAGCACATGAAGAAGCCAACACTAGAATTTTGTTGCATGCTGCTAACAGTTCCTGTGATACAGTAGTTGTGTCAGACAGGGATACAGACGTTTTCATCATGTTGTTATCCCACCCTAGCAACTATGGATGATGGCCGGAACATCCAAGAAGCGGAGATTCATACCAATTCACGACATCCATGCAAATTGCTACCTGAAGTTCTGTCATCACTATTGGCATTTCACGCAATTTCTGGGTGTGACACGACGTCGTACATTCGTGGTCAGACTTAGCGATCAATGTGGAATACCTTTATTGAAGGCACAAAACTGTTACGAAATCTAGGAAGATTTACTTACTCAAGAAACTAGCAATGATGCAGAAATGTTCTTCTGCCATGTCTACAAAGTTAATGCTGATTCTGTTGACGATGCCCGAAGACTGCTCTTCTCAAAATCCAGCCAACCTGAATGTCTTCCACCGACAAGTGATGCACTGCAGCAACATATCAAGCGATCCCACTATCAAGCAACAGTGTGGGAACAGGCGTGCTGCAGCACGCCTGATCTTCTAGATGCAGCAACGTACGGTTGGCAGAAGGACGCCTGTGATTCGTCTAAGTTGATACCAGTACTAATGACAATAGAATGAGTCCCAATAGAATGCTTGGACATTGTTTCTTGCAACTGCAAAAACGAACTAAGCCTATGCAAGTCTCGTGTGTGCCAGTGTAGGAAATCAGACTTAACGCGTTGTTCTCTGTGTGGGTGCCAAGCTCACGATGCCTGCACAAACATGAAGTGATCAATAATGATCATTGATCAGTTTATTCATTGTACTTTACAACTGTAAAAAAAATAATGTTAATGTTGCTCCTAACATTAAATATTTAGCATAATTAAAAGATAAAAGTGCATCATTATGATAGCTGAGCTATTATATCGCCTATCCTGGGCCTCGTACGGAATCATTAATTTTATCGGTCTGAGCAAACAGGCAAAAGATTCACCCAAATAGAACAATATTAGGCTGTAGTAAATGCCTTATTCCCCTTGAACAATTTTGACCTTGAATTGACCTTGAATCATGTTAACCTTTAAGTACTATGTGAATGTAGCCCTTATCGTCCCGAGCAAAAGATGAAAGAATCGCCAAAATAGAACAATATTTGACTGAGTTATGGCCTTTTCGCCTTAATTTTGACCTTGAATTGACCTTGGGTCATGTCAGCCTTTTTAAGAACTATGCAAATGTAGCCCTTATCGGCCAGAGCAAAAAAATGAAAGAATCACCCAAATAGAACAATATTTGACTGAGTTATGGCCATTTCCCCAGATTTTGACCTGAAATTGCCCTTTTTGACCTTGAAATAACCTTGGATCGTCTTTCATTTAGTAACCTTGTTTCTTACCACAGGTAGTCCTTATAAAGTCGAGAAAAAGCAAGAAAGAATTAGTCGAATTCAACCATTATTGGCTGAGATCTGGCCATTTTTCTCTGAATTTTGTTAGATTTTATATTTTCTGACCTTGAAATGACCTTCAGGTCAAAAATCCAGCTTGGCAACAGCGATTTTCGTAATCAGCAGGGTCGAATTAATGTAAAAAAGTATGTTGCCAAAAATGAACATGACTTGCCGCTTACATCGCTTTTTTGACGACTTTTCAACTCTGCGCGCCTAGACTAATAATTGTTGGATTAATGTGACCGCTTGATGGATTCTTCTCATTCTCTGGTTTCATTATGCAAGCGACTGAAGACTTGTCTTCTTCCATCCACCTGCACTTTTGACTTCGTAGCATGATAATGTATCTGACATGTATTATGGTTACTTGATCTGGCTTTTCTGTTTCTTTGTACAACACAAATAAAACTATCAACACCAGATGTTCAAACTTCTATTTTAAAATATCACAAACCAACTATGAGCTTTAAAACACAGCAGAGATTTTACAATTTGTAATCATGAATCACTGGAAATACTGAAATAAGATTTTATGGTTTGAAATGTTTGTGTAGCTGGATGTCGACATTCACAGTTGGATTACAGCTTGGTTAAACAGTTAAACAAGTAAGACCGAACATACCGGGTAATAAATGCAGATTTTTTCAGACCTCAAGATAAAACATAAAATGCAACTGATTAGTCATTAGATGATACAGTTCCTGAACATTTTGCAAAGGTTAATTGGTATAATAAGGCTAGCACGGTTTGCTACAGGAACACTTTCTTGTTTACACAAATGTGTACAATGCAAGCTTCACATCGATTTTTATTACAACAAAAAACAATCCCACTTGTCAAAAAGCAGTTTTCTACTTTAGCTTAAGCAAAACTTGAACAGACCTTCAAGATGAACTAAGAAAACAATTCTATGCCCTAACAGCATTGTTACTCTTGGAAACGTTCATTGGACTTGCATTTTGCCCATAGTGGACCTAAGTTGCCACCAGCAGCATAAAGCGATCTCGCTGTGTGCCCAGTGTACGAGTGTGTCTAGGTTGTCCTTTACAATGAATTTAAAAACTAAGTTAAAAGATTTTAGGTTATTTATGGTTAAAAAACACATTTTTGGCAAATCAACATTTTATGTAATGCCAAAAGTATAAAAGTTGCATGCAGAGTACACTGAGCCCCATTTTGTAACCAAAGACCAGAGTAAACAGTAAGCCACATGATAATACATGTATATCACTCCAAACTATCAGTTTTTAGTAGCCATAACAAAGTAACTTAGACTCTACAACATGTTACTGTGACATGTTTAATTTTATGCTTTTAAAAGGTCCTAAACAAAGTTCAGATATAGTTACCATGCAACAAGTATTTTAAAGCAACAATGCTAAGTAAGCAGTTTCTTGTATGGAAAATGTTACTATAATCAATGAATATTGAAATCATGCTTCAATTGTCTTCTACAGAAATTCAGTTGGTTAACAGACACATTTGCGTGGAGATACAGCATAACTTTGAACCGGTTTTAACCCATCAAGCTTAAATTAATTCTGCATGACAGACCTAAAATCTTGCAGATATGCCATTCATTTTAAAAGCTAAAATTAAAAAATTCATTACTATGATTAGGACTATTAGGTATAACGATTATGAATAGATTACTACTTTGTTATGCCAAACAAAGAACTGCCCCAAACATTTATTATTAGCTTAAGTTTTCTACGGATGTACGAAGCAGCCAGTGGTCAACTGGAAATAAATTCAATGCTTTTATACACTTTTCAAAGCCACTTTCACTTACATCAACCACAGCATCTTTCAACGGTTGATCCAATTTTTCTTCCTGGCCAGTTGTTCTTTGATCCAGGTGGCTGTCGGTTTCACTGGTTGGCAGCGGCAGGGACGATGGTAATGACGATGATGATGATGACAGCAGCCAATGACTTGTTGGAAGCTGATATATATTCATGAAATGATCGGAGAAGAATGTCTTGCTGTTGTCTGGCAAGGATTCCTGTTCATCTAGGAGCCAAGACTTGGAAGCGAACTTCTGCAGGCAGCTCTCCAGTAAACCCTCCTCAGATCCCTTCGACTCCAGGGAAGAATTTAGACCCACATTTGTTGGATCACTCATTGATTCAGCTTCCTTCCCCCTTGCCAGCCATGCAAGATTCGCTATTCTCTTGGCATGGTTCTCAATTATTCCAGTGCCGGTCTCGATACCAGATTCCAGCACTGGCTCCTTCAAGAAACCAGGAGATGAACTTAGCCAGGGAAGCAGATCTGCATTCTTAGCATAACTCTCCAACGGATTGCTTCCTGTTTCCGACTCCAGCTTCGGGGTCTTGGCAGAAGATGCCAACCAGAAATCCAAGGGCTTAGCTGCCATCCTCTTCATGTGGTTCTCCAGGACATTCTCTTTGACATCAGAACTTGGTTTGAAGACAAAAGGTTCAAATGTTGGCAGAGAATCCACCATCTTTGTCTTTGGAAGCCGTGCCTCCCCATCAACCAACCAGTCCTGAAGGCGTGTAGACAGGAACGAGAACATTGAACTCTGAGCGCCTTCATTCTTTGTTCCAAATGCATTAGCACTTTGTGACAACCATGGCTTCATATCAATTTTCTCTGATGACATCTTTGGCTAAAAAAAATTATCGAAACAATTTTAGGATTTTCTTTAGGTTTCTTACAGCAAAAATGATCAAAAGATGGCTGGCTGCTGTCATCATCATCACTGTCATACCATCGTTCCTTCCGCTGCCAACCAAAGAAATTGGCATAATTAAGAAGAAATCACGTTTAATTTTTCTACCATTGTGCTGTCCATTTTTTAGCTTCTTAGTGCACCACTGATACACAGTCGTTTTAAAATCTGTATTCTCTATTTTGAGCAAACTCAAGTACAAATGGCATATTACACAATTTCAGTCTCGATCAAGTTTGGCCATATTTATGCATAGAAGCTTACGAGCTAGCTCCAAGCAGCCATGGGTATGAAGTGCTCATGACTTCGTGTTTCTTACCCTTGGCATATGGGGCAGGTGGCCAGTCCTCTCCCTCACCGCATGATCTTCTTACCAACAGTGTTTGGTCAGTGTACTCATTAACCTTTTAATGACGAATGTGTACTAAACTGTATGGGAAACCAATGCAGCTCATCGTTTTAAGGGTTAAGGCCGAGTTTTCAGGGGGCTCAAGTGAGGATATGATCTTTAAACAAGTTTCTGCCCTAGTGGGGTTTGAACCTGACCTTAAGACTTGCAGTCCAAAATGCTAACCACTTGACTATCATGCACTCCAGAGCATAACAAAATATTTAAGTGGCTTAGAAGTCATAGTTCTATTGAAGAAGTTAAGCCAAGTTTTCTAGTGTACAGATATAGAAAATAAAATGCATGTGTATAGTAATTAGAAAAACTCTGCTAAGCATATGCCAGTGTTAAACACTTACAGCTTCAGAGCGTGATCCAGAAATCAGAGATGAATCACTAGCAGAAGTCACGAGTCCTTTGTTACCTAGTAAAATAATAAATACCAAAGCTTTATTTATGTAAACAGCACCCCCAAAATACCTGCAAAAATATGCATTTAAGCTTGCTTTCCGTTTTGTCTATTTTTAACACATTACTTAGTAAAAGCAGACAGTTGCCCAAGCTAATACATCAAGTTCATCTCCATTATCTGATATCTTCCAAAATTCTGAGTTAAAATCTTGAGAGAGAGCTATCATTATCACTTCATTTGCTCACATGAGGGTGGATTTAGTCCCTCCCTCATTTAAATCTTGCCACAAACAGGTACGATCAATTAACTTGTTTTATAGCCGAGTTCACCACCAGTGTTAGTGACACAGAAATTTTGAAAATCTCTCAGCCATGATGAGGAGTTTACCCACAATCTCTGGGATGATGTCCAGTATGCTAACCTATCGCCTATGAACAGAACACAGCATAACAGACTGACCATATTTTGAGGTAAGTTGAGAAGTCATGAATTCATCGTCTTCTTCTTCCATCTTGATTTCCTGCATCCATTGACTTATCGTGCAAGCAGTGGTTGGCTTTTTCCGCTCAGCATTTATCATGGCTGACTTGGATTTCAAGCCAACTGCAGGCTGACTTGAGCTTCCAAACGGGTTCTTGGTTTCAAATGGCTGGTGTGTCGGAGAAACCCAACTCGGTATGTTTGTTGACAGCTTTGGGATGTTGAAGATGATCTGAAATGTGAAGCAATCAATACTGTTTCTAAAGTTGAGAGAGCTTTCAGATCACTAACACTTCCAGACTTAACAAACCCCTTTCACACTAACATTTATATGATGGACAAGGCTTGCATCATAGAATAACAGATCTCACAAAAAGCACTACTAATCCAGCTGCTCAAGTTATCCATAGAAGTAAATCAACTGCAAAAAGCTGTTACGTCTGATGTCAACGACATATTTCTTTAAACAACACAAGTGGCACCTTTCTTCAACGTGAGTTATGATAGTTAATTGATACTAAACTGGGATCTGAAAATTTATACAAAGCTTGTTCATGTACCAGACAACCGTCTGCTAGATGATCAGCCAAGTTCTTAAGACACTTACGCTTTTGCCGTGTTTTTTCTCATGAATTTCATGGACTGTCTTGTAGAAAACATGATGCTCATCATCTTCATAGTCTTCAAATGGTTTCGGAAGACTGGAAGAGCGCACATGGGGACTGGCAAATGCCTCCAGCGGAAGACCTTTTGAGTCAACGCGTCCAAACTCATGCACCGCCTGGCGTAGACCAGGCATGTCAGCACGGAAACAGATGTGTGGTGACTCAACTGGATGCTTCCCAAGTGAATCAATTCTACCATTCAAAATTGGAAAATATTTTTTTACACTCAAGTGAATAAATATGCAACCTTTCAAGTCATCTGACAAGTGTAAAACTGCCTGATGTTAAGAACGAGCATAACAAAGGTCTGTTGTTTTCAGTTTGACCAAGACAAATATGTGAAAGCCTAAGCACCTGTGGTTAACCTGTGACATTCTGATCAAACTGTTAATGTTGTCATAATTTTATCATGTCTTAAACTAACTAAATGGTCTGAGCTTGGCCTAACAGTTGTGTCACAATGGTAATATTATTCATTACTCAACACTAGATGATGATGCTTGCACAAACTCTAATAAATGTGGCATCTACCAAAGTTTATTACACAAGAAGTCAATCAGCACTCTAGCATGCAAGGAAATTTAGCAGTTCCCACCTAGGGCAGGAAAACGGTCATTATATGCGTTAAGGTAATGCTCTGTTTTGCCATACCTAGATTCCTCTGGGTGCTAACAGGGTGACAGTAAAGTTGGATATTAAAAAATTACTAAATGCACATGGGAGCATATGTCTTGGCTTGCAAAACTGACCAAGTAATAATAATAATAATCTTTTCTTTAATCAAGCGCCTGACAAACGCACTGCGCTGCACATTTACATGTTATGCAATTGAAACAAATTGACCTGATTCATTTTGAAATAAGGCAGAAACATGACATCACAACATACTGCCAAGTGGCACACAGTTACAAGAATAACCTGGATGGTAATGAAGGAAAAATCTATCTACCTGCTAAGAATATCATTCAGTTCAGTGCTTAGTGATGTTCCACCATCCAAGAGGCTGAGGCAGTTGGATAGTCTACCAATGGCCTGGTTCAGCTGATCCTCTTGGCCTCTCAGTCGCTCCTCTTTTGCCTCGAGGATCACATCCACCTGATGTAGCAGAAATACTTCACGATTGCGCATTGACTCCAACAGTCGACTGATGTTCGAATGAATGCTTGCCTTCACCTTCAAGTTAAAAACATTCCACTGCTTTGAAATACATATATCCAGAAAATCAGAGTTTCTAAGCAAAGTATTATTATGAAAATTTGAAATGTGTATAAAGTCACAAAGAAATGCGACTTTGAGACACAGTAAGTCACTGGGTGATAATGCACTCTGATATTTGCTGGTATTTAGTATCCAAATGTTTGAAAGTCAGTGAGAAATTGCTAATATTTTATTACTTTAAGCACGAAAAGTTATTACTTTAAACATTGCCAGCAGTTCAAAAATGCTCACCAGCCTAGAACTAATAGGACATAACATCCATTGTACATAACTGTCAAAACAGTAAGTCCAAGATAATCCTGGATTTCAGGAGTTTTTAACACCGTTTATATACCATAATAGAAAACAAAGGACATGTTCTAACATGGGTTGCAATGCATGAAAATGAACTGTACATCCTGTGACTCGCTGACCTAGTGTTGGGTTTTTAAAATTCACCTCCCAACACCTAAGATCAAAAAGCAAAATTTGTCAGTGAACATCCTGCTGTTAGTACGAGAGACATTAGGTTTACCTTTGTTACACCTCAAGTCATCACTAATGTGATGTTGTTTCATGTATTTAAACCTAGCTTTTCCTTGAAACTATAGGCCTACTGCCAAAGTACATCAAAGGTGTTTATGTTATGTCACCGTTTCAGGTTATAACTTTCAAATGATGATGGCACGGCAGGTGCAGCGACACAAAGGAATCCCTAGTAGAGCTGTACCGAATAGCATGGGTTGCAATTCGCATGAAAATGAACTGTACATCCTGTGACTCGCTGACCTAGTGTTGGGTTTTTAAAATTCACCTCCCAACACCTAAGATCAAAAAGCAAAATTTGTCCAGTGAACATCCTGCTGTTAGTACGAGAGACATTAGGTTTACCTTTGTTACACCTCAAGTCATCACTAATGTGATGTTGTTTCATGTATTTAGGGTAACCTAGCTTTTCCTTGAAACTATAGGCCTACTGCCAAAGTACATCAAAGGTGTTTATGTTATGTCACCATTTCAGGTTACCCCAGTAACTTTCAAATGATGATGGCACGGCAGGTGCAGCGACACAAAGTAATCCCTAGTAGAACTTGTGACTGTGGAAAGCAAACAATCTGAGACTGAGACTCTGCATACAAGAATTTGAAAACTGTTATTTATTGCCAGAGTTGGGCTGGGAGCGCCTCTGAGTAGGTTACCTTGGAGGGGAGATATATAAGTCCTCTGAATGAATGAATTAATCTGGCACCATCTCAATACTCCAATCAGTGTTTTGACATCAAAGAATTGTTCACTACAGGAATTGTTCACTACTGCAGTGGAGCACGACAAATGTTTGATAATATTACATAGTAATTATGAATTCAAAGACAGACAGTAAAATACGTCTTGCAGAAAACACATTTTTAATAATATTCTGAACAAGTTTTTTTTATACTTGATATTTACTAGACATTTCCATCAGACAAACTAAGCCAACCTCGACAGCATTAAGATGCAGGAATTTTTTCGTCATCTGCAGCTTTTTGATCACTTCCTGTAGTGAGGCAACTTTCTCTTCTGCTAGTCGGATCTTCTGCTGAAGGTCACTTCCCCCGACGCCTGCCGATGATCCATTCGTCAATTCAAAGGTTTCCATTTTGAACTAAATACCAGCCCTGAAAACAATAATAATAATAATAATAATAATAATATCTTTTGTTTAATCAAGCGCCTGACAAACGCACTGCGCTGTAGATTTACAAGTTATAAATGACAATTAAACAATTCACAAGAACACAAATGACAGAAGACATAAATCTTAACTACTAACAGAACAGACAGCCTGCAATACACAGCGCTAATAGCAGCCTACAAAGCATGTCCGCCTACAGAACTCGATCTCGGTACCTCTCGCTCTCTATGCCAGTGTGTTATCCAATGTGCTATCGGGCCCCCAAAAAAGATAACAAGTGACCAAACAATAAAATATACTGCATGACCCTTTTATTACCAAGCACAAGTCTAACTAGTTAAATGTAACTTGTTATTTCATTCTTAAATCAATCATCCTTTGCCGACTGGCAATCACAGAAGTCTATGACATAGACCGGTTATCAAAGAGTTCTGGGCATCACAAAACTAACGCTATGTTACTGAATATCACTCAAATGTCAAAAACACAGCTCATCAAGTTGCTAAACCAGCAAGGCAGACTGAAGAAAACATAACTTATCTTATGGTTACAAGTACAAGTTAACATAAATTTTACTAATTGAGTGAAAACATCCATAGCCAATCAAATTTAATTCGTCACAAATAATAATTATTTTGCACAGGTAAGGAAATATTAAGAAAACAACTGCAACAAAATTAAATACAAGCGCCACATAAGTACAAGTTAACATAAATTTTACTAATTGAGTGAAAACATCCATAGCCAATCAAATTTAATTCGTCACAAATAATAATTATTTTGCACAGGTAAGGAAATATTAAGAAAACAACTGCAACAAAATTAAATGAATGGGTCTGAATACTAGGGTAGGGCCGAACGTTGATCCGGAAATTGGTTCAGGCCTGATTTTGCCCTTGACCGATTAATCGAAATCGGCGCATCCCAGGACTAATTTTCTACCATTTTCTCTAAAACTTCCAGCATCTGTTCATTCTGCTCAGTCTGGTGTCCTTGTAATTTGAACTTCAGACTTGCCTTTTAATAGCCAGATTCGCCACCACAGGGTAACTCTCCATTTTAATAGACTGACCTTTGGTACTGACCTCGCTGAAGCTGGAGTCTGGTGTACCATCTGTTGATGCCTTGGACACTGGACAGTGATGCCACAAATGTTGCTAACTAGTAATAACCGAAAGTTCAGCAAATGAAGCTGACAATAAGTCATTAGACGATGTAATGTAAATGGTATGGCAGTTTAACTCTTCTACGCGTCGAGTCCCAACAGATGCTATCTCAGCATCCGACCTCAACCACGCCTCTCGAGGGCTAAGGCGTGTAATAAACCGTGTAATTACATATTTTACCTACCTTATGCTGCCTATAAGCGTATAAAATAACTAAAGACATATTAACACACCCAGTGGCGTAGCCAGACCTCTTTTCAAGAGGAGGCACAAGAGGAGGCAAAATGTACCCATGGAGCAAACAAGAGGAGGCAAAATTTATCCATGGAGCAATAGACGAAAATCGTAGACTTTTTTTTCCTGCAGTACTTCAAATGTGAAACATTGAAAACGTGACGTAAAATTACAATGCTCAGTAATTTTAAAGACACCAGTTAAAAGAAGATTTTGTACAAATTAGTTTTACACTGTGGCAATATATTATTTATGAGCTCTATGAGAATGAAGTAAAATTACGACAGTAATTTAAAAACACCAGTTGATAAAGGAACCATAATCAGGGGCTTCTATCCCTATACACGGTGGGCTCAAGTTGAGCCCAGTGAAAAACAGGGGGGGGAGTGTTTCTTTTACAAGTTACAGATCTCTTCAATCACAGTAGGGGGGAAGGAGAGGGATTGAGCCCGGTTGTTTAGGGGGGATAGAAGCCCCTTACAAAGTTACCATAATTACTATTTACTAATCCTAACGGTATAACGGTTAAACCCTAGTTTACGTTGCTAAATTATTTTACATTGTTGCTTTAAAATGGAAGCTGCAGGGATTGATGAGAATGATTTCTTGCCTAAATGGAAGTTTGATTAAATAGAAGCTGGATGATGGAAATAATTGTTTCCGTAAGTATATAAAGTTGGATTGATGAAACTAGGTCTTTTCTTCAAGAGAAGCTTCGTTACTAATTATAACTAATAACCATAGGCGTTATTACTAATAACCTGTCGTTACCTGTGTATTTCTTCGCTGGCTTTTGGCTGGCAAAAGATAGCACAATCTGTCGAAGTTTCTTATTTGGCGGCCCCGCAGACATAATAATGACTATTGACGAATTGACGAATGAGTCGGAATGACGATAATACACAATAATTCGATTAGTACAATTTACTTGAAAAATACTGAAGTTAGGCGTTTGTTACCGGAAACGAAAACTGTGTCTGTGTGTCAGGAAATAGTATACGCCGTACGGTACAACATTCGCTTGAACAGTGCAGTAAGTAAGTAAATTGCATGCAGATTTGTATGGCGATGGAGTTCGGGCAAGAGGAGGCAAATACGGGAAAATCCAAGAGGAGGCAACTGCCTCCTCCTGCCTTCATGTGGCTACGCCTATGAACACACCTGCCTGATCAACCAACCGGCTACTTTTGGTGTTCTGACACAAGATTCAACGACGATTCCTATCAACTACACTAACCTACGTCAGCAGCCCAATACCAGAGACAAAAGGGTTGAAAATCTGTGACGATACCTTTGTTAGACTTCAAGACGAATCGTGTAATCAACTGAGGATAGTTCCCTTGAAAAAAATCGGCCCACCAGTCACCAGACACGTCCGTCTATCAGTGCAGTCCAAAGTTCAAAAGGAACCAAGGTCATGGCCTACGATAAATCGTTATTTAGTTTCTACGACAGTTTCGTAAGACTAAATTTTCAAAAGTAACATTGGTATTGATTTGATAATTAATGTTTTAAATTGAGGAAATTCTTATTTTCAATCGCACGTCCACCAACCTTGGAAGTCGAGGACGGCTTTGATTCTAGTTTATATAGCGCTTTACTTCATAGGAGCCGTCTAAATATAGAAAGATCGTCATACAGCGATCAGCCTTCGTATCCCGAATTGCTGTGAAAGTTTTATGGATTTCTGAAAACTGTAATAAGTGCGAAATAAATAAACTTCGAATTTTCCATGTTACTTTTGATGGCCTTACTAATTTTCCATGTTACTTTTGATGGCCTTACTAACCAGACTATTATTTTTGCCTATGCTATTACTGGTGTAATTATTGATATTGATAGTAGGTGGTTGAACTGGTGCTGTTTAGATAGTTCAAGTTTTCAAAACGAGGGAATACACATTGAGGCCTACTGCTGCTATTATTATTATTATTATTATATTATTAGGCCTATTAGTATTTTTGTATTAGGCTTATTGCTATCATTTCAGTTCTAATTAAGTAACGAATACATCATACATGTATGAATATAATCAAGAAAGACAGGTCCAGGTGAGTATAGCCTACCAACATTTACTTTTACTATTATTATTCAGCTTTTGTAACTTCTGTTGTTCAGCACTGGTAATTGTCTAGGCGTATACTTGATCCTATAAAACGATGGGCTGATTGTAACCTTAATAGCCTACTTGTTTTCACTTTTGTGCAATAAATAAATAAAGTCAAATTCATTCGTGCCTCTATCTCCACATTGCCCGCCAACTAATTAGGCCTATACGCCAGTTTGCACATCTTCTCTCGCCCGTCAATCTCAGCACACCCACTTGCCCTCCCTCCTGCAGCTTTCCACTATCGATTGAAAATCAAACTTTAATCAGCTATCGTGTCCTATTTTTGCTCCAGCTCCACCCCACAATCACCGCCGCAACATCCTGCTATCTCCTCGTCTTGACCTGTCCCGGATTCTGACAGCAACTGGATTGACTCGCAAGAAATAGAGAGCAAATAATAGGACTCTTCTAAAGCTTGATAGTTCTTTGAAAGAACGGAGAAGATGGTATTGGCCAATTTATAGGCCATACCCCAAATTCCGAATAGCTGACTGACACTAGACTTTTGACTTAGCACCAAAACTGACCCTGCTCTTATATACCCGAGTTGATTATGCACCAGTTGATAAGTCTGCCTGAAGCATCTTTTGTGCAGTGCAGCGAAACTCCAGAGATTTACATCTATGTGTTGTGATCCGTAGATGGTTACTATACACTTATTATGGGTGTAAGCATAGGCGTAGCCACATGAAGGCAGGAGGAGGCAGTTGCCTCCTCTTGGATTTTCCCGTATTTGCCTCCTCTTGCCCGAACTCCATCGCCATACAAATCTGCATGCAATTTACTTACTTACTGCACTGTTCAAGCGAATGTTGTACCGTACGGCGTATACTATTTCCTGACACACAGACACAGTTTTCGTTTCCGGTAACAAACGCCTAACTTCAGTATTTTTCAAGTAAATTGTACTAATCGAATTATTGTGTATTATCGTCATTCCGACTCATTCGTCAATTCGTCAATAGTCATTATTATGTCTGCGGGGCCGCCAAATAAGAAACTTCGACAGATTGTGCTATCTTTTGCCAGCCAAAAGCCAGCGAAGAAATACACAGGTAACGACAGGTTATTAGTAATAACGCCTATGGTTATTAGTTATAATTAGTAACGAAGCTTCTCTTGAAGAAAAGACCTAGTTTCATCAATCCAACTTTATATACTTACGGAAACAATTATTTCCATCATCCAGCTTCTATTTAATCAAACTTCCATTTAGGCAAGAAATCATTCTCATCAATCCCTGCAGCTTCCATTTTAAAGCAACAATGTAAAATAATTTAGCAACGTAAACTAGGGTTTAACCGTTATACCGTTAGGATTAGTAAATAGTAATTATGGTAACTTTGTAAGGGGCTTCTATCCCCCCTAAACAACCGGGCTCAATCCCTCTCCTTCCCCCTACTGTGATTGAAGAGATCTGTAACTTGTAAAAGAAACACTCCGCCCTGTTTTTCACTGGGCTCAACTTGAGCCCACCGTGTATAGGGATAGAAGCCCCTGATTATGGTTCCTTTATCAACTGGTGTTTTTAAATTACTGTCGTAATTTTACTTCATTCTCATAGAGCTCATAAATAATATATTGCCACAGTGTAAAACTAATTTGTACAAAATCTTCTTTTAACTGGTGTCTTTAAAATTACTGAGCATTGTAATTTTACGTCACGTTTTCAATGTTTCACATTTGAAGTACTGCAGGAAAAAAAGTCTACGATTTTCGTCTATTGCTCCATGGATAAATTTTGCCTCCTCTTGTTTGCTCCATGGGTACATTTTGCCTCCTCTTGTGCCTCCTCTTGAAAAGAGGTCTGGCTACGCCACTGGGTGTAAGAGCCCTAAAGCAATGTGATAAGTAGGCAATGTAAAGTCCACATGACAAGATTCCATATGGGTTGCATAAGTCCTTAACATGGTCCCATATGTATTGTATTGTACTGTATTGTATCTATCAATTTATATAGCACCTCTTGAAGTGCACACCAATCAGAGGCGCTCCCATATGATATGACATGCATGTATAAAGCCTATTATGGTAATATGGTCATACAGGCTTCATATGTCCTTTCCTACCTACGACGTTTTTGTTGTGGTCGTCATCTAGAAATGCATTGTTTTCCTGTAACGAGGGTTAAAATTTAAAACTAAAAAATTTGCTAAAAATCATTTAATTATATTAATTTATTATTTTATTTAATTGTCATAAATACACACAGATCTCCATTACAATAGTTTATTAACACACTTGTTCAGAAAATGATCTGAACACAGCACAGTAACTGTTTAGCTTTCAATAATTCCACAATGATTCTTACAACACGACAGTTTCTGACAAAAAGTTACGCCTGATTCAAAAATATTATAAACAGCAATTTAATAGAACAGCTGTCCACATCAAAAGTATATCTGGGCTGGCAACCTTTATTTAATTAATGAATTCTGGCGGATAAATAGTTTATAACACATCGTACAGTAAAGCCTACCTGAATATTAAACGATATTAACAGCATAGACATAACTTTTGTGGCTGTCACATATGCGTTTTCATTTAATTAACTGAAAAACAGCTCAGCTGCTATTTACACAAATGCAGACCAACGTTGCTTTAGGGTCACCAGTCTCATGGACCAACTGAGTTCTGCATCCGAAAATAACGTTTTAACACTGTACAACTCTTTAAAAGCCAGATATCAAAATGATTTCTAGGTTGTTCAGATTGTAAAGTAATTCTAACAACTGGCTCAAGGAAGTGCTTCGCCTTGTCACGATTTTATCTGCTTTGCACTTGGCTAAACAATATTATGCTTTTGTGCCCTCTTCTCAATCCAGAAGGATATCTTCTAGATTCAGAAGAACTCATTCCAATAAAACGGTCAGAAAAATTAATAAAAGTTCAAACCAACACAAACACTGGATCGAGCATGTGAATCTAGAAAGGAAGTCGGCAGTGTTGTGCTCTACAAGATCACAGCATGCACCACTTACATAACATAATCTTGCCTTTATCATCACTTTGTCATTTTAGAAAAACCAGCCAAAAACGTTGCTGCAAAAATTGCCACAGAATAATTTATGCCAATTTTAACATTGTCTGATATGTTACTATCTATGACAGTTGCTTAATTAACAGTTAAAATATTGTTTATGCAAAATGTAAGCAAATTTAATTCCTACTCTTTTCTGAAATCATCTGTTGACTTGTTTTAAGAAAAATTCACATTCCTCTCTAAAAGGAAGATCCCAACAGAAAGGTGAGATTCGATCGATTTGACAAGAGTCACTTTCTCAAACAGTAGATAAAAAAATGTAGCTTTACACTGCCTTCCATATTCTAGTTCTGAGCGATAATGATAATTTCTTGAGCAAAGATTGGGTAAACTGGGCCATCAGCCTGTGCAGAAATCAAATACTGGAAACAATCCATATTTCCCTTTTGAAACTATGAGATAACAACAAAATCATTGCCATACACAACATCAAGTTGCAGATTATCTGTTAAATATTTACTAGATTTTAGGTGCTCAATATGACTAGCCAGCGTTCACCAATACAGAACACTGATATTCAACATACGTTACAAAGTTGGAAAAAGGAGTTCTTGTGAGTACTTGCGAGCCATTAATGATCTCAACATCTCACAAATACAGGGCAAGCATATATTTAAGCCCTACAGTGTTTGGTGGCAATCATATTTAAAAAGTGCCTTCTTTATATTCAATAAACTAACTTAGAGCAAAAACTTATATCATCCTATTGCACCTTGATAGGTAGCCTTTTGCAACTTGCAACTTCTGCCTTCAGGCCAGACAGATTGATATGCTAAGCCTTGAAGCGGATAACTAATACCAAAATGCTTGGGCAAAGGAACATGTCTGCATTCACTTTCCCGTATGTTGATGTCCTACTACTAATAGTCAGAGTAGATGTAAGTCGAACAGAAGAAAGCAGTTCTGCATGATTGCATAATTCACCTTGCAGTTAATTGATTTTATGCAGAGACAAACTTTACATAAAAAATGCATTACCTGTTGACATAATCAATGAGGTAAAATGGTGTAAAGCTGCAAACTTTTAAAGTTCCTGTCCATTTGTAATTGTAAATGTAATTTTGACAATTTATATAGCATCGTCAGTAGCAAGCTACTTCTAGGATGCTTTGCACACATTGTCCACTGTCAGTACAAATACTAATGCTTCGAATTATGCAATAAGTGTTTTTCCCTTCTAATAAGCATATACCCAATTGTCTGCTATGTAACACCTTGCATCTGCAGCTCAAAACATCTATTGATCATAACAGAATCATACCATCATTATCACCCCTAATTTGGCCTAGCAATATGTTCCAATTAAAAAATCAAATTTTAAAAAAATGCAACAAAAAAGGCTTTTTAAAAAGAAACTGGAATGTTTACCATACTTTGCACACAGACAATAAAACAATATTAGTTTTTCTGGTGCTTATATCAGAAGCAAACTTGGTGGCAACACAGAAACAAAACAAAGATCGACATTCAAGATCAGAAAACAGACAGAAAACGTTGCAGCTCTCCGGGACATCACTCTGGCCCAGTTTCAATCGCTGCATAAGAATTTAACCTTATTCACAAAACCATTCTGATCATAGAAGGCTGATATAAAGCACAAAGTATGTTTCCAACGTACGTGAGCAACTTTAGTACACTGTTGTAAGAGATTGTCCATCTGATCTGTTTGTTTGGATGTTTGGTTGGACACGTCAAACAATGACTCGATGAGATTCTTACAGTTCGGTGTGGTACAAAATATTTGGCAGTATGTATGACTGCACAGTTGCAACTTATCCTTCAAAAGGCAGATGAATTGATTCCATTACACTTCAAAATAAACTAAAGGTGAAAACCATAACCAGTTCTTGGATTATGAAAACTTTCAATAAACAGTTTCGGTATAGCACGGCGCACGCACTCGTTTAACAAACCTCATTAAGAAGCACACAATACTACTGACTAAGCTGTTTAAACACAGACTGATATCACGAAACTAGACTTGACTTGAAAAACTGGACTAAGCTTATAAAACAGACTGATGCAGTGAGATAAGATTCACGTTATCAATTCTCTTACATGTCTTGCAGAGTAATTACAATAGCAGAATGTAAAACATTAGCTTATTGCTGTAAGCACAAAACAATCGAATCAAAACCCAGGATGTACTTCTGAACAAATAAAAGTTAATTACCAAAGTAAGTACATATGTATGTATGTACCTGAACACTTCTATGCACTTATGTACATATGTGGACACTTGATACAGCACCTTGCAAGAACTTTACAAAGCCTCTGAAACATGGCTATCTAAAAGATCGAGAGATGTGTGTCTTACGATGCTAACCCATCATCCTGGCTTCATCTTAAACTTCTTCACATAAGAAAACTGTATAACACTTGTAATACTAACAGAACATCTGCATAGGACCTGCCAAGAACCTGTCAATGATTTTCTATACAATCCATATGTTGTCATTTTTAAGAAACCTGTGACCACAGAAATAAATAACAAACCCTTAGATCTACATAATAACAATACCATCCACAACAACAACAACAAAAGAAATTAACACATAACAGTGAGTAAGCATTAAGGCAAAGAAATAAATGTAGCGTTAAAGCGTTAACAGAACACTGCAAGACATATTAGCCATGGTTAGCTCATTCTCAAGAACAGCTCAACTAGTAATTCTGCAATGTTTCTTTACTTATATCATGCTTTGGCGTGCTCTTGTGCTGCTTAAATCAGCAATCCCTCAAATCAGAAATCTCAGACTATGGTCATAAAGACAAAATGGGTTTTGGTGCAGGTTAAAATTTGGCTAATTCAGCTTTACAAGCTTATTCAAGGTAGGCAGAAAACTAACGGCGTATTTCCTTTGGCTCTGTTTTCAAGCGCTTTTCATCAAGATCCTGTCATGTCTTTCGCGATGTTCATTCACATAAACAATGCTATTCATTTGTTGGCTGTGTACATTCGAATCACATCGAAACCACGTTAAAAAACATACAAAACAATCACATAATCAATCAATCACATAATCATAATTTCTCTCAGCCCAGAAAGTAACTAAGCACAATGGATATACCAACAGACGATAAAAAAACTCTTTGGTTCAGCAAATGGTTAACCCCTTAATGACGAGCTGCATTGGTTTACCATACATTGTAGAATGCGCTCGTCATTAAAGGAGCATTGTCATTTTATTCACTGACTATACTCAATTTGTAGAAATATTTTTGAACAAATGAGCAAATGACTCATTCTAAAATTTAAAGCAGACTGTAGTGACTGCATATAAGCCTTGCTCAATCTTTACGATGAAAAAGTTTACACTAAGAGAATTCAGGTTTTTATTAACTGAAAACAGCGCATGTGAGAAAACCAAACAGGAATTTCAGACACACGAGAAACTGCTTCTTCAGTTCTTCTGCAACATCGCAATCTAATTTAATGCAGAAACTTGTTAGGTGAAAGACTCTAAATGTGATAACACAAAATGCCTACAGTAGGTTTTTAAAAAGAAACACAACTGCTAGAGTCAAAAATCATCGTCTGTGACTAAAGATCACTCTGAGTGAAAACTCCCTCTGGTCATACCTGTTTATTTAATACCTGTTTAATAAAGGCATTGCTCGAATTTAACAGATACTACAGGAAAAAAGGTAGTGGAATAACATTTTAGTTCTTATTTACCAGCAAATTCATTCTTAAGACAAACCTGACTACAATCACAACTGCTTACTTTTGTAGCTTTGCTACAAACCTTCAAACACATCATGAACCGGAATATAGACACAATAAATTAGCACTTTTCATTAATCAAAATGACGTCAAAATTGTTTGGTTAAAACTTGAAATTAACTGCCCTAGCAAATACTCAGAAATGGATACTGCAGTTTAAATAATTATAAGGGTTCAAGCCCTTAACTCTATGGCAGTGAATACAGGAAATAGCGATCATAAAACGAAACAACTTTCGTGTTCATAAAATAAGCTTTATTTAGTGTTCTATTAACATGCTTTTATCTAGCAGAAACAAAGTACGTGCAGAAATTCCCCTAAATGGGTTTCCCTGTGGTTTTGTAAAGTTCTGAACACAACTTTTGATGATTTTTGCCATACATTTATGCGCAGCCATTTAAAATGTAAATAGTCACACCCTCTTCTTGAACATCAGCTGCGTCCCTGTACTCAAATCTTTATTTATTCATCAGCCATGTCCCAAAACTATAAATTGTGTCTTTCAGCCAATCTTTTGAAGGCTCGTGAAACATATACTTTTGCTTATGCAGAGGTTTTGGAATTTAAAGACAGCGATGATGATGAATGTTATGAGGGTGATATCATCACTGGTGATTACCTCACAATAAGCATAAACTCATGTTTGAACTTAATTAGTTATTTTTTCAATTCTTCACCTGTTACTACAAGTTTGCCTTAACCCACGGCTACACTTAGCAGTATTTTATTACATTTTACCCTGCTAATAAAAATTTTAATGATTTGATTTAAAAAAAATTAATATTTTGTCAACTTTGAGCACATGAAATGATCAACTTTAGAGAGAGACAATTGTCAAGGAATAAAATGATATACAGTATGTCTATATTTCTAGAGATTCTAGTGTTTGCTCCCATATGAAGTTATGAACTAATAATGGGCAAATTCACCAAAAGCATACAAAAGCATAGCTGTTACACAGCTACCAAAAAGTCAATGGGGCACAGCTCAGTGACCTACTTAGAAATTTCTCGGAAAAAAATTCAAACCAGTGTAATGACCTAGGGAGGAGATTTGAGAAGTTGCAATATACTTTTTAATGTAGCCAAATACATTGCATAAACTATGACTTCCACGCAGCATGCTTTAATAATACTAACAAAATCAAACATATTTTTAGAATGAAAGTACTCAGAAAATAGTTTTTCTCATGTACTGAGAACTGAATAAATATATTAACAAGAAATTATTCAGAAAGCATAAACAACTTTTACAGATCCATTCACATATATATTTATTAGGGTGGTCCTTAGTTATCAACTTTGACTTTTTTCATGGGGCACCCTCTAGTTTGGTTTCTATGAATGAGAAAACAATTCTGTAATTTTTTCAGCTCAAAATAATAATATCTAGAGGTCGCTACCGGCTCTGAAAGTTTGCCATGGACAGCTAACATTGAGCTGTAATTGATACAAGCGAATAGTCATTGTGATTGACGCTTGCAAATTATTGTGCCATAAAATGTTGCGACTTGCATGGTTTGTATCTAGTCAACTTGATCTTTGCAAGTATAGTAATGTAATGTAATTGAACATTTATATAGCGCCCCTTCCAAGATATCTATTCAGAGGCGCTCTCTGCGCTAGCTTATGTTAAATGTCATTACGAACGAATATATTATATCAGTTGGCAAAACAATGCTGAAATAGTACCTTTTAAGCTGACAGGAAAGTCTAGAATTAGGTTTTAGCTAATTGGATACACTGTAAGATACAAGATACAAAGACACGTGTGTGACTTAGGTCAGGAATAATACATTCAGTAATACAAAGCTACAAAGCAAATAAGAAATCCTGACAGTGTTTTACGATTGTATAAAACAACCAATCAAATAGGCCTAGTAGCAGATGCTTGTCATATAAATTGATCGATACAATACAATACAATTCCGTATAGCCAGTCATGTTCTCGAAGTTTGCGCATAGACATCCAGCGCTTTCTAAGAAAAATTGCAGGTTTCTTCAAAAACTATTAAAAAATTAGGGAAATAAGGAGAACAAGCAAAACAACCAGAAGTGCTAAAGAATAAAGAAGAAGAATGAGAATCAGGTTTACAGGATTTGTGTGACATTGCACATGCCCAAACCTTGCAAATAGCAGCATTGAAGGGGCAGACTGTTTCTATTAACACAGCCCACGCAGGGGACCCAGATAAGATGTGTTGTGTTGATAGGACTTTGGCAAGAAGAGAGAGACAGTGCTGTACATAAAATGAAAGTAAACACTGGACCAAAAATGGTGGCTGGCTGCATCCTGTTGGAGCAGACACTTGACAAGAATATGTTGTGTTGTGCATGTCACCATCTCATACTAGAAATAATGTGGAGGTATTGGTCATACTTTCTCGTGATCCATCCAAAGGTCCAGACATACCGGTAATGATTTTCAAGAGCTTCCAGAAAAGCTGGGAACTTATAGACAGATCAAATTAGGAAAAAGTAACAGCCGATGAGTTTTTCACGGTGCAATTTCCTGTGAATCAAGAGATTATTGCTTTTGCTGAGAGTCAACTTCAACAATACCAACCACGGACGACTATCGCGAACAAGTGGAGCTGACCATAACCGTCTTGGGCAGAGTGCCTTCCAGGGGCATACCATTCAGAGCACCAGCTGGACTACAAAGAGCGAGGTGAATGGCCTGGAGTATTTACAGTCTTAAGATTTGGATGTTCAAGAGACAGTTCAAGTTGACAAGAAGAGAAGAAAAGAGGATAGCTGGCATCTGATTGTTCACTGTAATGCTGTATGTCAAAGTCTTGTTTCAAGCACCGTATGCACCATCTGCTGCTCGAATTGACCTGAAACTCTTGAAGGACATTGACAGATATAAAGAGAAAAATAGCGTAGTTGCAGAGGTTGCAATGAAGAAATTTCTGGGTCACCTCTGGCATCTGTCGGAGGAATTGCTGGCTTATGCATACTTCCATGACATTTATGACTCCAATTATACCAAGCACCAAATGGTTGCTGCTCTGGACAAAACTGGCATCAACATCCTCAAAAGAGAACATTGATCAGCTCGAAGCAACTGGAAGATTTTTTTAGGGAAAAGACTAGAATATTCTTCAGCATTTCCAGCATTCGTCAAAGATATCCAGACAGGAACAAAAAGACACTGATGCATTAATATATTAAATATTAATTGGAACTCAACATTTTCATGTTCACTTGTGTGTATTGACCCAAATAGTAAATACCACTGTCCACCAGAATTTTTTGAATTTTTGAATAAGAATAGTACACACTATACTATATTCAATGTTTTATCAGCGGATTTTTTACAATTTGATATATGTTCGGTCCGGTAGCAACCTCTAAAACTTATAAAATCTTTACAAACTTTTCAATATACATATTTTTGTACCTAAATCAATAAGTTGGAAGGGTGCCTCCTTTAAAATTCATCAAAACTTTCTGTTACATGGAGCTAAGGACCACCCTAATATTTATATATGTCACATACAGGAAAGAACTTTCTTACAAAACAGCTTATAATATTATTATGATACATCTATCTTTTATACAACTCCACTGCCTTCACTCAAAACATAACACAAAACTTAAAGCCTCAATTGTTTCATAACAAAGTAAACAGCTGGCTATTCCCTGAAGTACTGTAGGTATGAATCCAACCATTAAAAAATTACGACAGAAAAATTATTTTAATCACCAGTATAGTTCTTTGTTATTAAAATAACTTTCCTACTAAGCCAAGGAGTTTGAAACCTTGAGTAAGACTTATACTCAAGTTGCTGACTTTAATAGAAAATTTATAATACCTCACAAAAGCACTTTTCATTAGCCTAACCAATGTTAGTGCAAGATAAATTAGGAATCAGATTTTCAATTCCCAAAGAGACGCCTGAGTATTATAAAAACCCATTCTCCTTTGCACCACAAATATGCAGCTGAGAAAATTTAAACTTTATCTGTGACAATTCAGAAACCAGCGAATCCATCTTCAGGCGTTTGATTCGCGACTGCAGTATAGTTCTGGCGGATTGACGTCACTGTACTGTCGATAGAATTCGTTGCTATTGTACTGCTCAAAAAACCACAAAAACACAACTAAGAACAACTCAGAACATATATATACACATTTTACACACACATATTATATATATATATATAATTATATATATATATCTCTGATACAAATACATACATAATATACTGAGACTAGTAATCCATTAACGACACACTGCATTGGTTCCCAGTCACTTTTAGCACACGCTCGTCGTTAAAGGGTCAATAATAATTTAGCATCAATGCCTCTGTTAATATGTTAGCGTCCATCATGGCTCAGCTGAATGACCCACACCGGATGATCGTAGGCGGCAGAGAGGGATGCAAGGGGAGACTAGTGATCATTGGAGAAAGCTGAAAGGGATAGAATAAGCAATTCTTTTCATTGCTTGCACACTGAATGGATCTGCATTATCAACTGTATAATTTTAATATTAATACTAGCATCAGTTCTGTGTTACAGACAATTTTTGATTCACACAGACAGGCTCCCAGTTAGGTGGATATGCTTGACAGAACATAGTAGTATTAATTAAATCAATTAAATTTATTCGAATGGGACACATTGGCAAGACAACACCGTGGCATCAATGAATGTGCATCACTGACGTGTTTAGCTCTAGGGCGAAATATACCATCATTAACTGAATACATTTTGATCTATGAAACTCTGGTTTCTTTCAGTCTTCAGAATGTTGCAGCACACACAAGACTTCAATGTCACGCTGTAATTCACATACTGTACCTAAAACAGGTTTTGGATTTGTTGATGGCTTGATCAGTTTGACGAGATATACAAATGACAAAATGAAGCCGCAGTTACTTACAGCTGGTGGAGGCGTACTTCTGCGCTGTATGGTCACTGTCTCACGTGCTGCCACCTGTTGTCGACCACGTGGAAAGCTAAAAAATTAATAGTGAAGGATGTGTCAGTAGGAGTGAAGCTGAGGCACGAGGTGAGCACTAACACAGCATCCGTGAATATTGCTTAATATGTTTTAGATATATGCATAAATAAGCAATCACACCCATACTTACATATATATACACCAGAATATGTGCCTGCAGTGATGGTCAAGCCTAAGACCTTCTCATTTCTTCAAGAATTTTACCATGTAGGGTCGTTCACTAACAGTATTCATATGAATGGGTGTCATTCCACTTTCATTCCCCAAGTACAGAATGTGCTAGCTTTAGATGCAAATATCTTAAGATGTATACTTTCAAAATGATGCTAAACTTCTGACAAAGAGACTATATCAATATGGCTATGGTAAGTCTGGGTTCAAATGAGTAACAAGACATCCATGCTGACACATCTGCAACCTGATTTTTAGGTCATGAGGCAAGCATCAACATGACATCTCTGCTTCTCTGAGTCAGGTGTTTGGGAGTAAGGTCAGCATGAGCATGACATCCATGCTTATTAGTTGTGGTGTTTACCTCTGAGATGAGCATCAACAAGCATCATCATGCCACATTTAGTACAGTAAAATTAATGGGTTGTCTATCATTTCCTAAAGAATCCATGTTATGACTGATCTGTAATAATAATGATTTCTAATAAACGTCAACAATAACACAGTTTGCACTGTGCAAGCATTATGTCTATAAATCTGGTTAAATTTCAGAACAGCTTAAAACTAAAGTAATTTCATCTTCACCCAAACTTCCCAAGGCATAGCGATAACCACAGTCCACATGCATTAGCCATAAGCACCTTAAATAACACAACAATGGTTCACTGAAATCAGTGGTCTCTAAGTAGTCACTGATAGTAGCCACTGACAACAGGTTCGCTGTGCAAGGCTTCTTCAACACACAGAAAAATGACAGAAATATCTCTTCCTTGAACAAACTCTAAATCCAAAATAATGTGAGGTATGGTAATCATTCATTTACCATACGCTTTGTTACCAATACCATTTCTCAGCTCAAATACCGTTCCATCCAAAAATTGGTTTACCAACAAACTAATATAAATTACCGGTACATAATATTATGTCTGTACCTCGTAGATAATTATGATAAATTCATAATTGGTCACTAAACTCATGGACAGTCAATTCTTCAAAACATGCCACAACAGTCTGGGCTGTAATTGGTGTATTTCAAAGCCTCATGAGCATTAACTGTATTTGTTAAATTGACCAAATGCACACCAGGACAACACTAAATGCAGTGTGCATTCGAACATTAGCATCCTGACTCAGGCCAACCTGTACTGTGTGTATCGCACTCAGGTCTGACATACCCCTCTACATCGTTCCTCATTGAAAACTACCTAACGCAAGGTGAACTAACTAAAACTGCAAGTAAAAGCAGCGCGGCTATTTCACATCCATGAACCGAAAATTAGCCTGGGCAAGCTGCAAGAAGATCACTACTTTTGCAAAAGGAGGCCATTTATAGAAAAAAGTGTTGCAAAGTTGGTACGCAACTTTGCCAAATCATATACCGGCAACACTAAGGACAATACTAATTTCTTCTGTTCATTAGATGACTACGGTACACTTGAGCACTTTCATGTTATGGGCTGACAGATCGGCTGTCCTGGTGAAAACCAAACATCCATGTTTCTGTAATTTTTTTCGTTACCATCACATTTGTTTGACAAAATACAGACTTACATTTCGTAAGTTTCTTGTAAGCAGTAAGGAAAGAAAGGCAAACTGAGATACATTAATTGTGTACATGAAAAGAATAGCATGCACCCAGCAGTAAAGCAGTGGCCAGACTAACAACTTCCTGCAGCAACTCTAATTACTGGCAGGTACATGTATACACTCAGAGTGGAAGCATATTGGCGAAGCGGCTAATGCGTTGGTAAGGTCACCTTTTTACCTTTGTAACCTGGGTTAATTCCATCATGTGAAATCAACACAGATGGCATTTTTGAACTGTGTGAAAAACTCAAAGGCCATCATTTTGAATATAAATACCTCCACAAATCCAAAGCTCATTTTTCAATCACAAGAGTTTTTACAATTTTCTACAGAATCCCAATTTATTTTTCACAGAACAGAAAACTCTTTTTCCATCACCCGACATTCAGAGACCACTGATTTCTGCTAAGCACGCTCTTAAAGGAATGTCTGTTAAAAACAGATACTAGAGTGGCAAGAACTGTCTGGTGCCACAGCAAATTCAGTGTCGTCTACTGCCAGACAGGTTTTTCTAATTACTGTAACACAATTGAATGACTGTCACGCTATAGGCCACACTGACTTCATTAAAAATTCTGCGAGTATTCCGTCTATATTAGTGTCTCTTTTCCAGACACTATTTTAAGACTGCAGAACACGTAAAGAATGTAAGTAATAAGTTGCTGTTACTTACTAGGGATGTTCATCGTGTACAGAGCTAGGACGGCTTGGCACCAAACCGTACCTGTAATAAGATGGAGAGGAGCTACTGGGACGAGGTATGTAAGGTCCATCATCCTCCTCCTCAGCCTCTACATACGACTTCCTGTAAGACACCATAGCCATGCAAAGACTATAAGACTATACAAGACTATAAGTCTGTATAGATAGACCGCCTATAGCATGCAGCAAAGCAATAAAGGCATAAAATAGCCGCATCACTTCCGATTTTGCCACTGAAAGAATTTATCAGGACACGGACAGTTTTCTGCTGACACAAGAAAATTTATGAAATAATTCCCATGACTTTGACTGGTATAGAAAAGCAAGCTGCAAAGAACAAGACTAAACATGCACTTATTTCAGCAAAACTAGATCAAAGAATATTATAATTACAGGACTACCGTACTTGTTTCTTACAGGTAAAAAAACCAGAACAGGTAAAGCACACTTGTTCACTATAGAGACTCTTCAGCAGCATGGTCCCAAGGTCAAAAGATAATTCTGCTGAGGCACAAACTTGACCACAACAAGCTAACCACAGGACCATTTCCATAACTGACCAACTTGCATTGGGTACTCTGTACTCACTTGCTGACCAATGAAAGATGGAGAGCTGAGTGAGACTGTTTCCTACAGACAGTCAGCTAGCTATCCAAGTACTAACTTCAACATTGTATAAAGAAAGTGAAGCAGTCAGCTAACCTGCATTTAGACTCAGCATAACTTCACAGTTTCACACATTCCCAAACAACCGGTATAGACTATGCTGCCCCAAAGCATAACCGCAAATCGTCTTTTTTAGACAAACTTGCTGAAATGTCAGTATTTCTCCCTGAAGAAATTCTATTTGTTTTTCAGTCAATAGATTCGTGCCGAGGAACAAAAACCTTACCATTTTAAAATCAAAGTGTGTCTAAATTCTAGACAATTCTGAGAGAAAACCAAAACTGCCAAGTCATGCAACAGAGCCTCAGATACACAGTAAGCATGAATCTGAAGGTTTCATAATACAATGTCATGGTCACCAGTTGCTACATTATTGAAGAGACCAAAAGCCCAGGGAAGCAGAAGTATCTATCACAGTCCAAATAGCCATGCTCAAAGACTGGCACCAGGATCAGCAGCAGCAGCAGCATCAGCAGCAGCAATCCATCAGTCTGTTCTATACCTGTAACCAGACATGCCACCCATGTTTCTTTCATGTGGCATCAGCATCAAATCAAAATCTTCCACTACGGCACACGTCTCAGACCCAACCTCCACTCTGAAATATTATGTCATCAATTCATCACCAACACTGTGAAATAAATCATCAATATGTGTGGCTTGATAAAGCCAACCAAATGAATAAAATATCCAAACGTAAACAGCTCTGTGCTTCTATAAGCACACACGATTCATAACGATTCATACGTAAGCAGTCTTTTCTCAGCTTCTGCACATTTGGACAATGTGCCGGACCATTTGCCAGTGCTTAAGCCAACGACAACGGGACAACTGACCAAGAAGATACAGTGCGGACTTGTCAACATGAAGTCCTGGGGAGGACATATCTTATGATAGAGCATATAAGTAAACCAGGCCGTACATAAAACGGGATGAATAAGGCTGCAGATGAAGTTTGGAACAATGACGATTCACTAATAAATAAATGTTCATCTCAATAGAAGGAGTTGAAAAAACAAGAAAAATATAAAAGTCAAACTACGTATGTAACTGTGCACAAAATTAGTTTCAAAATCTACCATTCTAGACTTGCTAAACTCAAGTAGCAATCATGTGCAGCACGGATACAAAAGCACACCATAACAAAAGTAAAAGAAATATTACAAATATAACATATACGACAACATGGGAAGGGGGAGGGGAGAAAAGATACGCACAACCTAACAAAGGCAACACAATTATACGACACAATACAGATAATGCAAACAAACAACACAGGCAACATAAGTATTACACTGTAAAAGCAAGACAAGAACAACAAACAAGCCTATTATATGCAACAACAGAGGCAACAGAAGCACAACACAACATAAGCATAACAATACAAGGCAAAATACAGGTACTACAGCACATGCAAAACACAATAGAGGCAACATATGCACGAGATCACAAATCCTATATAAGCATAATACAATACACTGGCAACATAAGAACACAAGGACTACATAACCATAATCACAACATAAGCATAACACAAGAGAGGCAGGGCCAGCAAAATAATACATAAGCATAAGTACGGCTCACAGAGGTAACACAACACACTGGAAAGTGATGTCAAATAATTTATGTGACCCCAGAATCCGCAGATAACTTCGAGATTTCTACAGCACCCAAAAAAGCAAAGTCACGGGAAACAGGTTATTCACAGGCACTTACTAAAAACATAATCGATATGCAGGGGTGTGAAATCCGTTCCAAGTCAAGATCCAAAGGGGTCATGCAGGCAGGAATATGCAAAGCGATGCTCCCTACCCAGCCCTGCTACAGATTAGTTTTAGCTCAGAGTAAGAAGATGTCAGTAGCACCTTAGCAGAGTAGAAATAAGCACTCAAAAGAGGCAATGTGAATTATGTAAGTACAGCAAACAAACAATAACACAAGCACAACACAGGAAAACACACAACACAGTGACTTTAAATATGAAAAGAAGACACAATGGTTGACGGGAGCGAACTTACGGTGAACGGTCCTCATCATGACTGACAGGCCATAGGTAAACATCACACGGATTGATCTTATGAGACAATATGCTATAACTGCATCCTAGCTGGTAAATGGATCACATGTATACAAAAAATCTTCTCTGGACACACACGTCACAAATAGCATTCTCTCTGTCAAAATTCAGCACATGGGACAAATGGACGAATTTACATACAATTTTAAATTTTTTTAAATTTTTATTTTTTTATTTTTTTATGAATTCACACTGTTTGACAATTTCTGCAGTTCATGTAGCCACAAAACTGTTGCGTGGTTGTGCAACTGCACATTTTTGAAGAAACACTGCCGACAAATGATGAGTAAATCTGTTGAACCCTCATGATTAAAATGGGTTCAGGCTGATTATACATGCACTGTGTACCGGATATTGCAGACGAAACTAATTATACACAAACGTCCTTGTTACTCAGCAGGATAACTTAATGGCCCAGATATACAGATCATTTGACATAATGAAGTTTAGCAACAGTGAGCATGTTTCTACCTTTATATTTACTGACTATTACATTGTTAAGTTTACTAATGAGCATACAAGCCAGAAAACAATATCAGGTAGGGTCCATATGACCAGCAGCCTACTCATTCATAGTTCAACAGCCATCAACCAATCAATCAATCAATCAATCAATCAATCAATCAATCAATCAATCAATCAATCAATCAATCAAATCAAATCAATCAATCAAATACTTTATTAATCACCATAATACTAGAACAAGCATGGTTCAGACAATCATCTATAACGGTATGAAATGGGTAGACCCAAAGGAACATAAAGTTCCGCTAATAGGGCCGCCCTAATTACATCACTCATTGTAAACTACATTTCTGACTACGAAATGATTCATATTATCTCAAGAATTTATCTCTTGCCAGTCCAGGACATCAGATTAGAATAAGTGCACTATTCAGGCCTCAGAAGATGGAAGATGAGCACTGTTTTACCTTAGACTAGTCAACTGAGACTAGCCTAAAATGGTTGAATTCACAAACATTCTCATCAAAGGCATAAAAGTGACAATGGAAGAAGACAACAAAATACAAGGACCTTGAATCGAGCTTTTTCCTGCATATGAAGCCAGTCATAGGCGCCGACTTTTAAGGTACTGGGGCAAGAATTTCGTTCCCATGATTCCGTGATCGGAATCATCCTGCTCAAGGGCCGTTTTATCCTATAGGCATCCTAGGGCCTACGAACCTTTCAGGGGCCTACGAAAGTCTGAAAATGAGATATTGAAAAATGATTGAATTTGACTCGAAAATGAAAAAAGGAGATTTCAATTTCTAAATAAATATTTTTGCAACTGTACTGAAACAGTTAACTTTAAGATAGGCCTATTAACTTAAAGTTAAGTTGAGTTGTGCAACAGCCTAATGTGATTTACAGCTCTTTGCATTAGCAAAGTCACTTATATTACAGGGGTGTCAAAGAGCCGGCCCAAGGGCAATTTCTGGCCCACCGATGAGTTATTTTTGAACCTCAGAAAATTGCCTAAAGACTACGCAATTTGAGAATAAAGATTAAATTTGTCATTTTTAGCGCTTTCGTGAGTTTTATTTGATGTTTGTACTGATAATGAAGGTAAAAATTAAGATTTTAAAACCTAATTTGATTGTTTGTATGGTAAAAAAAAACCAACCGCACTGTTTCAGATTTAGTTTTGCAAACATTTTCTATGGACGGGCTCACCGAGCTCCATCCCAGACCCTGCCCCACTTTGCTCAGGCGCCGTCGGCACCCTGTCCCGCCCTGTCCCGCCACTTGCTGGAAAAATATTGCCACTGGCTCGCTATTAAAAACATCAATTTCAGAGCTGGCAGTTGAGTTGGGGCCTATGAAGCAAGAGTGCCTAGGGTCTACGACGACCTTAAAAACGACCCTGTCCTGTAGCCCCCTTTCCTCCAGCCCTTTCAACTGGACCAACTATGCAACATGCAGTGCTTCCTCTTTGCTCAATCATAAAGACGAGCAAACAATAACCACGAGTATTAGCTGACTTAAAAAATTTCAGTTTTCTGTAACTACTAACTAATACTAACAATCTACTTTCACTAACAAATCTCATGTTATCGCAGTTAGGCTACAGATACACCCATAAAGTTTGCCATTTAAGACACGAGTTACAGTCTTACTTCAACTTCATGGCGAATGTATTTGCCGAACAGTGCATTTACTTATGAATTCTTACATAACTGTGTCAATTTCCACTGCTTCCAGATGTGCTCGATGACAGTTCAAAAGTGCAATGGTGTTTAATCTTGTCTGTGTCATAGTGTTTCGCAGATACGTTTACAGTCGCTAGCTAAGACCAGAAAATGCCTTTTCAGTAGTACATGTAGTGGCAGGTACAGTTAGCCACGGATAGTCGTGAGTCATTTATTATTGAATGGTCGCTTACCAGTACTCCGTTTTCGCGCTACCCAATAATTTTCCGATAGGTTTACGTTCAACTGAGCTTCCCTAAATTTTGCTGCTCTGTCTATCTTAACGTATGTAAGTATGGAGGGACGGAGGGACGGAGGGGTTAGAGAGACAGATAGCATTGGCATGCCATGCAAGATTGACCTTAAATTGACCCTCACAGTACTCACTGCGATGCAGCGGTGTCTTACTCTCAGCAGGCTATAGTTAAACGTTCCCAAGTGCACCCGATCGAGTCATCCCCATACAAAACGCATTCACAGTGAATGATTCACCTTCGATATGATACTCTACCCAACAGCGCTCAGACAGATGAAACATGTCCGTCAACGAATTATCACACATGCGGCCTGCCATTTTCTAAGGGTCTCTGGTATGTAGGCATATCAAATTTCTAATGCAGGCTGAAGTTAAACCCGAGTCACACATCGTTTTATAAGCGGCTTTTGATATGGCATTTTTCTGAATATGGAGGCCGCAGAGGCGCTCCTTGTTCTTTAACTAAAAATGAATAAGTTTTATTAAGCATTTTGAATTTTCAATGGCCAAAAAGTACTGGGGCGAAACTATACTCTCGCCCCAGAACCTTGGCGAGTACTGGGGCGAAAGTCCCTGTTGCCCCTGTGGAGTCGGCGCCTATGAAGCCAGTGCAGCATTTCTTGCATAGACTCAGATATATCTGTAAAGTTGTAAATCTCTGTGGGCATCAGAGTGAAGTGATTGGCAACCAGGTTCACCCATGAATGGAACAAAAAGCTCTTTGATGTCTGCTGGTACAGTCCAGACTATCGTATATCATTCAAACAGGAGGATCCAGAATCAAGTTCATTCCTCCATAGGAAGTCAGTGTGCACAGAGTTTTCAGCATATATTTGTATATATGAGAGCACTTTCACTAATTGGGCAGTACACTGAAGTTTGGCAGTCCTGCCAGCTAGGATGGAGTTACAGTAGTCAATTCATGTCAGTATGAATTAATGAACGAGGGTTATGGTAGCACTGAGTGAAAGGTTACACCACGCGAGGGTCACATGCAACAAGTGTTTTATTCAGCTCAATGTTATTCTCCACTTCAGCAAAGAACCAATAGGACTCTGAATATATACATATACACAGCTGTCAACTATGGGTCAAATGTTGTATCTATACAAGAGACTGCCAGCTTCAGCAAACATTCAATCACAAATGAATATTTTTACACAACTTTTAACATTATCAAAGCAGCAAAGAATCCTTTCAAAAGTTCATACATGTGCTTCAAAACGACCACTCAACAGATGTACATACATAGATAGATTTACACATACAAATGCAAAACAAAGCCCAAAAAAATACATCACAGGATGGTATAGAACAGCCGTTAATAACTAAACAAATGCATTCTGGTCACACTATTTTAAGTTCATCACCTTTTCATTTCAAGTAACACATGAATTATAAGTCATTTACAAAAGAGGCAAGAAAAGCACAATAATACAGAACATTTATATTTGTGATCTTTTTAGGTCTTTAAATAACTCCGCTCAACCAATTCTTTGACTCAGTAACTGACAGCATGTTGCTAAATTCTTTCATCACAGCATTCAACTTGTAAAAGCATCGGTACTAAACCTACTTACAGCACAAACAGATAGTTGGATGTGCAGCAAAAGAGACAGACTCACTTGGTTCCGACATTTCTCCAGGCCTTAGATGCTAAAACAACGAGAATGGAGAAGAAAAGACCCGTCAGTGCAGCTGAGCAGATCAGATAGAGGATCCCAGGTCTAAAAGCAACAGAAACATACATTCTTCCACATGTCAAGTGCTCAGCATTCTAAACTATCATATCCACCGGAAATATTGCAAAACTTCCTCTAAGAAACAGCTGACATGCCAGCCATAAGTAAGTGAGTGTATGTTTGTGTGTGTGTGTTCGTGTGTGTGTGTTCATGTGCGTGTGTGCATGTGTGTAAGTATGTGTGCAATAGACAGTTTTGTCTGACACAACTTATCAGGTGGCCACACACATACCAGTGTATCGGTTAGGTATAAAACGCGAAAATAAATCATGCCTTGAAGTGTAGTTTTGCACTATACATGCATCAAGCAGCACTCTGCTAAACAAACAATTAAAAATACTTAAAAAATAAAACTAGGATATTCTGTTGATGCACCTATGTCAACAGCATTTCAAAGTTACATATTCTTGCACCTCACTCATGCATTCTCATCACTTGTGAAGTCATAATACAACACAGATGAATACAAGTGATAATCAACTAAACCAGTGATATTTTAGTTCTTTGATTAATTTTACTTCTACTTCTTATTCACTTCTGCTGAAGCGATTTTACTTCTTCTTCTACTTCTAGTTCTCAGTTAATTTTACTTCTACTTCTTATTCACTTCTGTTGAACCAATTTTACTTCTCCTTCTACTTCTAGTTCTCAAATAATTTTACTTCTACTTCTTGTTCTCAAATAATTTTACTTCTAGTTCATGTTAACACATAATTTTATTTATTCGTGCACTTATCAAAATTAGAGATATGAACAAAACACTTTAAACCATTCCCTCATGCACAGAGAATATTATGAAGAAGAAAGAGGGAGAGAAAGAAGAGCAGTCCCTTAAAAAAACCCTGAAGCAGCCATATGTATGTAGTGTTAGCGACTTCATTTTCTTAGCCTCCACATATGAGGGCTGTGAGTCAGTCCTCTCCCTCGCCGTCTCATCTTCCAACCAACAGTGTGCGGTCAGTGTACTCATTAAAGCTGAGTTGGCCAGGAGTGCAGAACTGTGGCGAAAGGAGGCTGGAGTTCATGAGATTAGCTACGAGATTCACATTATGCGCAGAGGTGTACGTTAAATCCAAATAAGGAACATGCATTTTAAACATATTTCTGTACGACAGTACTGTGAAGAATTCCCTATTTCATGACCTGATAAACTGGTTCTAATCCTTCATGGGTTTCGTGCCAAGAGGCCGATGGCATCCGCGTCCCATGATAAGGGGGACTCGTGGCTAGTGAGCCCAGGTTCAAGCCGATCAGAGAGTTCATGTCCCTGCCATGCATAAGTATCCTATGGATCAATAGGGGAAGCAACCCGGCTGGAATGGGAGAACATTTGATAACACTATAGGTATTTAATTACTAAGAGCTAAATACAGACCACACAAAGAATATCACTAAGGGCACAAGAGGCCTTCCTGTCACTTCAAACAACTCTGAGGCCGATTGACCTCAGGTCAAACAAGGTGGACCGTTTCCTTGAACTTGGCTCTCTGCCGTCCAAATACCAATATCACCTTAGATACCTTAGATATTACTACAGAAAATCTTCTAGCCTAATATATTTCACCATTTATCTAGGCCCTGGCCAGACACTTCTCTTGCTTTCTCTCTCGGACGGCAGTTCTACGCTCTTCTCTACACCAGAGACGACCACCCTCCTTCACAGCCTGCCACGGCAAGAAGGATTCTCCCTTGTCCGTACCTACCGTTCTTGAGTCACATGTCCCTGACCTCTGGCTCTTCCCACTGGCCAATCACATCTTACCTCACTCCTCTGGTCAGCCAGCCTGCCGGCCGATGGCTGGCTCCCTCAGAGGGCCGGTGACAACCCCTCAGCCCTGCACAATAGATGCATTTACCCAGCATTTGCATATTATTAGCTCCTAAGCCCTAAAGCCGGTTTAAACCAGTTTAAAGCTATATGACCCACACCCAGGAATACAGGTATAATGTCTTCTGCTGTTCTGTGAGGGACCTACCTACCTTTATTTAGCTCTTAGTGTTAGGTACCTATAGTGTCTCAGTAATAAAACATGGCACCTAAAAATTAGAAGTCTCTTAATTTTCGTTCTAAAAATATTTATGCTTCTTATTCTTATTCACTTCTGAATGTCTCAATTTCACTTCTTATTCTATTCTCGTTCTTAAAATAATTTTTATTCTACTTCTACTTCTGCTGAACGAAAATCAAATAATTATTATTCTTATTCTACTTCTTATTCACGAAAATATCACTGAACTAAACTACCAAATCAAATACTACCAACATAAGAGTACTTCTTCTTTATTTTTACTTACTTACTATATATCTGATCCAGTTCAGGATCAAATCTCCTCTGAAAACCTCTCTCTACTCAAGGTCTCGATGTAGACTTGAACCTGCAGAGTTGTCTTGACAAGGCTACCACTCAACCAATTACGAATTCAGTGAATAGGAATGTAAAGATAGTAAATGAACTGAAATGATTCATAAAATCTTTCAAGATCACATGAAAACCATTTTTGAGGCAATGGGGTTTTGAGGCAGGGAGAGAATGGGCAACTACTTACAGGGCCATGTAACAGATTCCGTGCAGACCAGCGACATAGTCTTTGTGTAGGTTGGTGCACTCGACGACGGCCGTCAACGACAGCAACGCTTCATATGTGTCGTCCAGACCGCCATAGAAAAGTGACACATGACGATGCAACTGCCAAAAACAAATCACAAATACAACAAATTATTATAATTATGCATTTATTAAGCACCATTATTTAATGACGAGGCATCAATAGCACTGATGAAGAACTTGCAAGGTCTAATGCAGTACCCGCCTCAGGGAAGGCTCGAACCCGTACTCTCCACATTACAAGGCAGCTCTCAACCAATCACCATGTCTGGCAGATGGCCGTCGATCAGCCCTTATACATTTACTGCAATGTACTGAAGGTGAGCTGCTCAGCCAATCTTACCACGTGCGGCAGACTCCTGTACTGGTCTGGTTCTCTCCTTATATTAGTTTACTCCTGTAGCCACATTTTCAGGGTGACCCCTAATGTAGCTGAAAACTGCCCTTACCAGCCTCATTGATTTTGTTTGATTTCAGGCTCCTGTAAATGTTCTGGTTCTCTCCCTCACAGCCACATTTGCAGGGAGACACCTCCTCCCCGCTGAGCTCATAACTCACCATCAGTTGCCATAAGTGGACCACAATGGGCCCAGTGAAAATGGCCATCTAAATCAACTTAACAACAGAAATCTGGAGTTTCCAGTTATCCCTGCACCTCACATAACCTTAACTTAGCAAATAGTAGTAAATATAGTAAAATAGTTTTCCTATGACTGAAATGAATGACTGATGGAGTAGAGCAGCTAAAAGATTCTAAATACTAAAGTACATAAAGAACCTCGTTATAGCAGTACTTAAGGAGCCTTATTAAAGAATACAGTTGCTTTACAATGCAGTCCACTTTTAAAGCTCCATTAAATGTATCAACCAGTTCCATTTTATATATACGCATCCACAGAACTATACGAGCACTCAGACGCCACATCAGTCACAACCATTACAACGATTCAATTATTCAACGATTCAGGACTCACAAAAGTCCGAATTATCCAGTCGCCAGAATATCATTCCTTATATTTTTTACACATTCTGTTCAGTGTCATTACCAAAAAGCATTTTCCAATGGAATGCTTTCTGTTCCACAGGTCCTCAACGCTGAAGCCACGAAATAAATGTCTCGTTTATATTAATAACAATCATAAAAAATTCCAGTGCAAACATACATCAAGATCACCATTTTCGTGCACATCTCTGCACACATTGTATACGGAAATCGATAACAATAGTAGACGCTCGTTACCTCTGACTTGTTGATAAATTTGTATGCAGTCGACAGAGCATCATTCAGCGATTTATTGGACTTCTTAATGTTATCCGATGCAGCGTTGAATGCCTTGAAGATAATGACAACATGTACGACCGGTCACATAACAGAACATCCCAAAAGACAGTGCGGAAAAGTACAACGGCACCAATTTATGGTTATTACCAATCGTCAACCCGTCTCTCTTTCAACCGAAGAATGCCTAACTCAAAATTAATCGGAATGAGTCGAATTACAACGGGATAAACATTAAACGCTGCAAAATTATTTTTAAATTATCTACCAGGAAAAGATAAATCTCACATGAAACAAAACCTATGCACACAGGTGATTCGAATAATAATCAGAAGATTAGGAAATAAAATGGTGCCAACAAGCAGTGATTATCGCAGAAGAAACAAACGAGTAATCATTCCGATTTCCATTCAACCACATGAGACATAACCCGCTGTCCAGCTCACCCTAACCTTGGACCACTTCCTGGATCCATACCTTGTTCTGGCCTTCTTTAATTAATGTACTGTCACTTAATTAATGTAAACTACTTAACAGTCCCAGCATCACCCTTAAGGCACATCCAAGCAAAATTGGCAAGTATTAGTAAAACAGCAAAAATTAAACAGGCACTAAAACCTTTCATTGCCCAACTTCTAGTCACCTTAAGTCCATTTTACTTGTGATATCACTGACTTGGGTCGGGAGCACCTCTCAATTGCTGAGTGGCGCTTCATAAATGTTTCATTACAATCACAACCAGCAGAAAGGTTGTAGCATTTAACAGTTGCTGTTCTACATCACTTCTCTCATAAGGCCATAGTGCTCATGCTAAATGTTTATAAATTAATGTCTGCTGTTTTACCAGAATAATGCAATTGTGTATCCCACAGACGTGATGAGGGGCAATTTAGTCCCAATCCCTGGGAAATGGTTCAAAATTAGGCCGACTAATTTGTTATTGCATGCACATTTAAATTAACATAACGTGCTCTCAGTGTCTAGAATTTTTTCCAGCTCTAAATGTATACACTGCAATCAGCTGATAATTTTGTATGATTGCATTTTAAAAATTTAATCAGAAATTCATCAATGGCATGCATCCATTTACTTTCTCTACTTCTGCTAAACCATGACTGTCCTACTTTTGAGACACGATAACAGTCAATCATTCAAGGTGCTAGTACATTCGACAAAGAATCCCAACATTATGGCACTATAGTCCAGATGCAAAAAATGGAAAATCCCACGTGAGCAGCAAATCAATTTCATTTTTGGTAACATACTTTTTTACACTAATACGACCCTGCTGATTATGAAAATCGCTGTTGCCAAGCTGGATTTTTGGCCTTAAGGTCATTTCAAGGTCAGAAAAAATTAAATCTAGCAAAAATCAGAGAAAAATGGCCAGATCTAAGCCAATAATTGTTGAATTCGGCTAATTCTTTCTTGCTTTTTCTCGAATTGATAAGGGCTACCTGTGGAAAGAAACAAGGTTACTAAATGTAAGACAATCCAAGGTTATTTTAAGGTCAAAAATGGCAATTTCAGAGGAAAATCTGTTGGGAAATGGCCATAACTCAGTCAAATATTTTTCTATTTGGGTGATTCTTTTACCTTTTTGCTCGGGCGATAAGAACCACATTTAAAAAGACAGAGTACTTAAAGGCTAACATGACCCAAGTTCAATTCAAGGTCAAAATCAAGGGGAAAAGGCCATAACTCAGCCAAATATTGTTCTATTTTGGTGATTCTTTTACCTTTTTGCTTGGCTGATAATGGCTACATTTACATAGTACTTAAAGGCTAACATGACCCAAGGCAAAAAATTCAGCTTGGCAATAGCGATTTTCGTAATCAGCAGGGTTGAATTAGTCTAAAACACATTCTTTCCAAAAATGAACATGACTTGCCACTTACATTGCTTTTTGTGGACTTTTCAGCTCTGTGTGCCTAGACTATACTAGTCTTCACTGATCACTCCAGCTGACAAACATAGTCTTCATCAGTGGGTTGGAAAAAACAAATATCTTTCCACCTCCACGTTTTAACTTGTACCACTTCAGAGAATTTAGTTCTTAGCCATCTGTGTTTTGTGGAGGAGAGTGGTCAGACTCTCCCTCCCTCCTCTGTCTGTCTGTCTCTCTGAAACTAATTTCTTCTAGGAAATGGAAAAGTGGAGACAAACAAATAACTTACAAATTTGAATGGGTTTGGAATGAAGTCATCACACCTAACATAGTACCGAACATAACCTGAAAAATAAAACACACACACATAACTAGGGAATGCTCTTTCAAAAGCAGAATTCTCTCTGTATAACGGAAACAGAAGACAGGTTTTTACTCAGTCAGACTGAGTAAAAAAACTGTCTTCTGTTTCTGTGCAAAAAGTGACTGAGTCTTTGCACAGGTCACATAGCAGACCCAGCTACAGTTGATTATCTCTCGCATGCATAATAAAGCGCCTTCACCTACCTCTCAATTCTCAAAAGCACTGAAACATTGAGACATGGGACCAGAATTAGACTACAACAAAAGACACTGGAGACGGTTTCTATGGCAACATTGACAGTACCAATCAACCTTAGCATCTTAACACTTTAACAACGACAGTGTACTAAAAGCGACTGGGAAACCAATGCAGCTCAATGCTAAGAAAACCACCAAAGAGTAAACACAATAATTAGATATTTCCTCTTCAGTTACTAAGAGGATTACTTAACACTTTTTACTCAGATAAACAGCTCCTTTACAAAGCCTACTACAGAGTCAATCTTTTGCTTTCAGAAAAGAAGTTCAACATTTTGTCTAATAATCAGGTGAATAAAAACTGATAAATTTACAAGACGCAGTAATTCGCGAATAATTTCTTATTTACATGAGTGAATTACAGCCAATTGCTTGATAAGTCTGATGAGTTATAGGTGAGAGATTCTGCATTGTCTCCCTTAAAAAATTAACATCCCTCTTACTGGGCCGCAGTCCCACCACACTGATCCTTAGGAATACATTACCTGTCAGCTGAACCTGTCTGAATCAGGCCAACTGATGATAGCTGAGCTTCACTGTATGCAGAGACCGGCTCATCTCTTAATTCTGTCCATATCGCAAGCACATTGAGTCTTGTGAAACAGTAGCCAATTGGTTCAAGCAGTAGCCTTATAATATGGATTCTTTGGGCTCAAGCCTCCCTTAATATGGTTACATTGAGCAAGTCCTTCATGTACAACTGCTTAGGACCATCGACTGATGCCTAGATATTGGTGCTTAATAAATACAGAAATAATAATAATGATGATGATGATGATGATGATGATCATAATAATAATTCATTCTGAGAATTTATAAGTGCTTCTTCAAGAGATCTACTCAGAGGCGCTCTCTGCGCTAGCCTATTATGATGTTATAATGCTACTGCTCGAACCAATTGGCTACTGCTCCATCTTTACTCTATCTTCTTCTCTCACAGGTCGCTCAGCCCTCCATTCCTCTTCTAGGGGTGACTTTTTGGTCCCTTTTGCCCGCACTGCTACTAAGCAGCGCCGAGCATTCTCCATCGTTGGTCCAACAACGTGGAATGACTTACCATCCTTCCTTCGCTTATCCCCTCGTACTCATTCTACTTCCTTCTATACACAACTGAAGACTTTTCTCTATGATCAGGCCTGGCTCGGGAGCGCCTCTGAGTAGAACCCTTGAAGAGGCGCTATATAAATTGATTGATTGATGTTAAGTGTCATTACGAACGAAACTATTACATCAGTTAGCAAAATAATACTGGTGGGCCAACGCACACGCATGGAACCAACCAACAGATTCCCGTCGACAGCTGAAGATGGCATGGATGTACTTGTAATAATAATTCTGATGTACTTGTGTTCAGAAAACTACATGATTGTACAGTCAGACAAAGAACTCTTCAGCCTTCCGCTTCCACTGTCATAACCGTCCACTGTCATGTCAAAGGCTGAACTCCATCCTGTTTCATGGTGAATTGGTGTTGTCTGAGAGTCGGATGTACCCTGAAGTGGCACTAGACAAATGTCCATTTGCATTATATTAATCTTCTTCAGGCCCTATATATATACGCAGTGCTGACAGCTGCTTGAAAGACGGATGAAGACAGGCCAGCATAAGTAATGAATGCATCCGCATAATTATTTACAAATTAATGAATGCATTTTAAATAACTAAATATGTATGTATGTATGAGCACTTGTTATAGTGCCCCTTCAAGATTTCGGACTAGTTTCGCGGACACTGAATCGGAGTTTCACGACAAAACGAAGCGCAAATGAGCAATTGCCAGTGAGAATTAATTCATGCCCAGGGTCCCTACGCGGCAGGCGGTGTTTATTAACGTATGTTACGGTACCTAATATATAAAATAACTTGGTTATATCGAACCTGCAACCCTCGAAATTCGGCTGCAAGGCACCGAAATTCGGATTGCCAAAAAAACAAACCCCTACATGTATGAGCACTTGTTATAGCACCCCACCAGAAACCCGCTGTTACAATCTATATGGGAACCATCAAGAACTGGGTGACTTTGGAATCCTTTGCCCTGGCTATCGTATATTAGATTTTTATTTTGTAACTAAACTTTTATAACAAGTCTTCCGTGTACCATTCATGTAATGTAATATAGCCAAACATTAACACGTCTTTTCTCGGCATTTCAAATGTGCAGCTGTATATGGATAGATCTAAACATAAGTTTAAACCTGACTTTGTCAATCTGAAAAACAGCTGCACATTTGAAAGGCCGAGAAAAGATGCTATGCTTATGTTTAGCTATATACGTTACATGAATGGTACACTGAAGGCTTGTTATAAAACGTTTCATTACAAAATAAAATCTAATATACCATAGCCAGGGCAAACGGATTCATAAAATCACCCAGGTCTTCCTCTTGTCTTCTTCCCCTCCATTCTTCCCTCAATTATAATTCTTAGAAGGGAGTTCCCATATACAGTATAATAACGGGTTTCTGGTGCAATACGAATCGCTGAAAATGCTGGTCGGATGCAGTTTCACAGACACAGGACTCGCCAAATATTGGATCATGTCAAGCACTGTTATGCTAGCGTCTGCTCAAGGAGGCAGCTGCTACACTTCTTCAGACCGGTCTCTATTCATCAGTTCATCAAATGTTAGCATAGGACAGTAAATAAATACATCAGCAACATCTTCCTTCCTTTTCTGTCCTCAGATGCCAGCCCCTCTGCTTGTATAAGGGGTCACTATTGACTCTGTCAGACCCTCGTTCCAGAACTGGGTGATGAAAAATGACTGACGTGCTTATGACGTTTCATCCTGAACTGAAACCTAACCTGCTTCCAATTGTCCTGAGGCAAGCTGCTCAAAGAATGGATGAGGAGCCGCACAGAAATCACCAACCCCCTGAAAAACACATATAACGGAATGTAACGTAACTATGACTTGCATGACAAATGTTAAGCTAATGCACAGGCAGAGTAGGGTTAACAATGGTAAAAGCAGTGGATATGAAAGCACCCAGAGTAAATGCAGAAATCAGGATATCACTTACACCAATTGCCACCACATGGCTGGCACCAAATATTAAGATCAGGTTGCTACGCTTCATTTGTGAATTCTGCACTCGTATTTGAGATAAAGGTTTTCTTCTTATTTTCCTGATTTCATTCTGTACATGTAAAGCAATGACCAGTATGCCTGAACCTCCATAATTACAATTACAATAGACATCTCCGCTCGACCGCCAGAGGCCTTCTGGTTGTTCCCCGCATGCGCGATGCTAGTGCTCAATGCAGAAGCTTTGCTAATGTCAGCCCCTCTAGCTGGAACCAGCAGGAACTGCGGCTTGAGCTCCTCAGCCTTCCTCCTCCACTTTTTCAGAAATACCTGAAGACTATCTTATTTGCTGGTGACAATGCTGACCTGGGTTGGGACTTGGGAGCGCCTCTGAATCTCTAAGTGGTGTTATATAAATGTTCAATTACAATTACAAATGTTATAACACAAATTCTCACAAAATACGGTCAGAAACATTGACCCGGAACTGCACTCAGAACACAACCTAATTATTACTAATGTAATCTATTGACTTTGCAGCAGCAGCAGTAGCAGCAGCAGCAGCAGCAGCAGCAGCAGCATCACAAATTCATAATGCATAGGTCAAATGCTTGACTTCAGGTGAAATCATATTCATCATCTGTTGGAGAAGATCGGGTAAAATCCACCAGGCCACAAGTCAGGCTATGGTGGGTAAGTAAGTCACTTGAAATGGAAGAGTCTTAAATTTAAATCTGAACAGCAAAGTAACCTTCTGAATGAGAGTAATGACCTTCTTAACCACCAATATAATGAGTTTTGAGCATAGCTATCAGAGATCAGCAGGCATCACAATGACACAAGTCCATAAATTAAAACAAAAAAGATTAAAAAAAACCTACCACACTTGCACCAAGGTGAAGGCCAGTTGACATCCAACAAAGAACAAGGCTAAAGATTCCAAAAGCACAGAAACTGGAAGACAAAAGATATTCCATTCCTTAACAATCAAATGATGAATAAATTCTCTATATAATATATCGGATTTCTATCCAGACAATCAGTATGCTTTATGAAAATAAAGATCAATTCTCCTTAGCAAAAAGAAAAATCAACAAAATCCACCAATGGCAGCAATAGTTGGAAGTAATGTTGCTGATTCATATACATCAGTAACTGCTTTACATAGACAACTGCTGGTCATGCCATCTGATAACTTGAAAATTTGTAATGCTTTACCCTTCAAATTTATACATGTAAGTGACACGTTATATTAATATTTAGATTTCATAACGTTGTAACTGTTTTTTACAGCTATACTTTTGTTGCAGTGCAAGTTAAAAGCTAAGTGGAGTTCTCATTTTTATGTTTTACATCATATACAATTTCATTTTTTATTTGAGTACGTTCAAAAGTGTGATTCCGATTATCATTTCGTGGCCTGGTAACCAAGTACTCATGAACGGGTACCAGGAGTCCAGAACATGGACCCCACAGTTTGAGTAGCACTGCTCTACGAGCACTACAAGTGCTTAAACAATCAGCTAATCAGCTACCAACTCATAAACCTAACCAATCGATTACCAAGTCATACTTGAGTAAATATTCGTATCTTTTTATGCTTTCACTGTGGCATTGGTAAATATCGGGTGATTACTTTATGCGCTTACGTTGGTGGGTACTAAATATGAAAGCCATTTAATGACAAAGATACAACTGATATCCATGAATATGATTAAGTCATTTTTTGCATTGGCTATTGTAATTTAAAAATCATGGTGTTATTTATGCATTGGTATTTATAGATAAGTTCTTGTCCTTGGTGAACAGTTAATGATACTCATAAATGTGATTACATCATTCAATTTAGTGGTGTTGGTGTTCGTAAAATTCATGATCAAGTCATTTATGTTTTGATGCTGGTATTAAGACAATTCATGATCAAGTTATTTACACAGTGACTGCAATGACTGCATCAGACCAGGTATCTACCAGTACATGTGCTGTTCTGGTTGAACCATTGACATTAACAGATGACACTACTGTTGCATGGCATACTTAACAAGACAACTCGAAACATAATAAGGACAAAAAATCCTGTCTAGTTCTGCTGAAGAATTAGCTATTTCACTACATATGTAATAACAGATGGTATCACACTTTGTCTTTCATTCAAACAAAAATTTGTGATGCAAATGAATGATACTTATGGTGCTTATACGAAACAACAGAATGGTACTTACAGAAGAAGCGTGCACTTTGATGAACTGCCAATACCAACAAGAAGAATTAGGCAGAGTAGCATCAGCCAACCAAGAACCATCAACATTCCGAGACGCCTAAAGCACACACATGCCAAGCGATTTAAATACACCCATTTATTAAACCCCGCACAATCTGGCAATTATTTTATACAGATTTTTTTAAATAGGTCAAATATGCATAATAAAATCAATATAGCAATTGATTTTTCGTGACGGCATGTGCAGTAAGCCACCAATCGTAAATGAACAGGAAGAAATCAAATAACCAGGCAGACAGAAAGCCAGCTGTCATCAGTTTCAGAGAAAGTATGGAAATTTCACGAGAATCTCTCAGCTTTGTAAGCAGCTCTGAGCACCGTTGAGAGGTTTATAAACAGTCCCATATAAATGTTCACATATATACATACACACATGCATACAGGAGCTAAGGGTTAACATCTGCACAAGTAAAGTGGACCTCTTGCGAATGAATCCCATTTCTCACTAACACTGGAAAACTGTCCCTGGGAACGTGGATAGGCAAAATGCCAATTCGGTCACACACACATACGACCACACCAATCCCACATCAGAACATCTTTTTAACACTTAAACGACGAGCTGCATTGGTTTCCCAGTCACTTTTAGCACACTCTTGTCGTTAAATTGTTAACCTGTCAACCAGTACATACATATACGTGAAATCCTTTCATGTGAAATATAGAAAACTAGCTGAACTTTCCATAGGCGTACAGCAAGGTTGATGTCAAAGGCCCTGGATGATGTAAAAACGATATAAAAACACTGAAAAATACAGAATACTACTCCTACTCATTTAGATTAGCTAGAACGGACACTGGGATCAATCCCAAACAGAAGATGAACAGTTCTGTAGGACAGAACCGTCAGTGACCAACAAATGATTTTACGATCAGGCAGATATTTACACATGCACTGGCTGATATTATCAAGCAAATCAATACACCTACTACACTGAGGAGCATATGACAGTGGCAGGCAGAAAGCTGCTCAATATTTGAACAGGACAGAATATAGAGCAGAAGCGTGGACTGTGAAGGAGCACCAGCACATGTGAGGAATGTCATTAGAATGCCATTAGTGCCTTTTGAATTAAATTAAAAGCTTTCAACCAGTGAAAGAAGCCAAACAACTGGTGCACTCATCAATGTCCAAATTCGGCTGTATTTGCTCTATTTGAATAACCAGTAACTCATTTACACACAAGAGAAGCTAAGCTAAGGTAATGTTATGTAAGATAAGATCAGGTAATGTGAAATTTAGGTCAGGTCATGCAAGGTAACACCAAATTGGAAAGGCAATGGTGTATCCAGAAGCTGGGAATGTGGGGACCATTTTCACCATGGTTGACGTCTTGTATAGTGGAATGTAGTTTAGGCAACCTTTTCAACTACTGAGACAAAAGACTGCTTCTAAGTCCTCAACATTTCTGAGGCATTTCTGTCCTCAACATTTCTGAGGCCTTTCTGTCCTTGCCACTTTTTCGAGCCGATTTCAACTACCAGTAGTTCTTCCCCAGTTGCATGACTTCTCACTCTCTGTTCTCTCGACTTTTTACTTCTACGTGTCCTTTGTTTATTTGTGCAAATGTTTCTACAACATTTTTACTTTTGGCTTCTTAGTTTGCTTTTGTTCTCGTATTTGTCCTCTTGCCTTACGTGTTTGTGAGCAACCCACCCCAAAGCCAGTTTGAGGTCAAACTCAACATCATGTCATATGCACACACGAAATGGGCTACAGGTGGCACTGGCTGGACTTTGCCAGAGCAACCTTAGGGGTAAATTTGGGTCAAATCATGTAACGTAACATACAATATCAAACTTGTAATGCTGAAAGATGTCAGCTACACTAAAACTACGTTCAGCCAACATTCAACTGTGACATCACCATGACCACCATCACTCCAGCCACCATCGCCACAACCAACATCACCATGACAACGATGGTGGCCACCATCACCACCAAATTCTTACCTGTAGAAACTGTAATCTTTCAGATCGTGGACGAGTTCTGACAGGTCAACCCTTCTTGCCCTATGGTTGATTTCTATGATGCTATAGAAGATGTCTTTGGCATACTGGAGAGCGCGTTCCGTTAAGGTATGCAGCTCCAGTTGGAGACTTCGGTTGAGTTCCACGTGAACACGATAGACGCCTTTGATTCCGTTGATACCTTCTGTCACAGAACCATTAAATGCCTTCTGTATCGACAACGTCTGAAACAAGAGACACCTAACATCATCAGGAGCATTAAAGTTATAACTGCAAATGCCAAAAATTATTCTCTGATTGTCTGAGATAATGTAATTCTGCTACAAAATATATGCAAAATCATTTCGGATTCAGCACAAAGCCACATTTGCACTAAAACTACATTAACTCAACTAGGCTGAGTGGTCCTCAATTCTGCTCTTATTCTTTATGCATCTTTCTCCTTATGAGTTGGAGAATTTATTACCAGAAGCATCTTGTGATGCAAATTCCTTGAACTGCCCAATTCTATTTACGTCTCTTTACTAAACCAAATCCAACACGAGACAATTGATTTTGACCAGTTCTGTCTGAAGGATTGTGATTGCACTAAATGCTTTCGCTTATCAGTGACCATTGATGTTAAGTGCATTAAAGTAAACTGAAAGAAACTAAGAAAACAAAAGTAAAAATGTTGTAGAAACCATTACAGGATACCAAGGTTCACGATTATAATAGATCAAAATGAAATTTCCCATGTATGAGATAAGTTTAACCAATCATATTATACATGTATGCATACATACATATATACACACATACACCCACACACACACACACACACAACACATACACACACAAGAAACAACACAACAAATTCTCTGATCATCTGAAATGATATAATGTAACAAAAGTTACAAAAACTGCTTTGCATCAACACAGTCTACAAAGATTAGACGTTAGAGAAGTTACATTAAAATTAAGTTGCATGCCAATCCATATCAGAGTTCATATCATAATGACGAGGCTCAAAAGGAGGCCCTAATGGCATTGATGAACAGCTTTTCACCGTTTTATAGCTCATAACAAAATCCATGGCTTTTGCTGACTGACCAAAGCAAACAATTTGAGTCTAAATGACAGAAGACTTACTATGCTATAGTCAGTTTCAGCTGTAGCCCCAAACTATAAGCCAACCATTTAACTGGAAGCTACATTATGCCAACTGTTGTAAGCACAGGTGTCAGGGTCGAGAAGTTCATTCAGTGTGACATATGTCAGTGGTCCATTGACAAAGAAGCTATAAAATGCCAGCTGCCAGTGGTCAGTTTTCAAATGGACAGTGCAGACAGATAAATGAGAAGCCTATAATTAGTCAGACACCTAAACAAGCAGCTGATTTATCATCTGGACAGGTTCTTTCTTTAAAAAATGGCCAAACTACTCCTTGAGAAACAAATACAGCACAAGCATTGGCCTTCTAGGTGTACACCATATGTGTAGATGGGTCAACTACAGAGGAAAACACCACCTGGCATCACATAACAATTACTAACATCCAATTATTGTACATGCATATCTTAAACTAGAGTATTACACGGTGATACAATTGTGCATGTCTTGTCATCTAGCAATAGCTGGCTTCAGACTGCATAGCAAACTCTGTGTATCAACCTTCGGCAAGTTGCCTGGTCACGACTGCCACTCTCACAAAGTCAATTTTGCTGGGGCAATAAACTCAATTAATTCACAGACACAAGTCCAAGGACTGTGTGATCTGATAGTACAAGCAGAATGATGTTTCTATTAAAGCAAGAATACGGCAGCATCCAAAGCAGTGACCAGATAGCCCGAATTATATGTGTCCAAACTCCAAAGCAATAGAATTTTTAAACCTCGGAATCAGCAAGCAGATATTGAAGCATATCCATTTACTCATTATAATGAGATTGACAAAATGTTGAAATACAACACTTGGCATAACTGCCCTTAACCAACAGCAAACACAGTGACTCCACTTAACCCTCCATTTAACCTTCATTTCACCCTCCATTTAAACCAAGGTGAATAGGGAACACGACTCATAAACACAGCATGAAAGAAATGACATATAAATACTTCTAGTTCTTTCTATGTAATTCGGCATTGTACAACATTGGACCTTGTTAAACTAAGTATCAGTTTTTTCATTGTAACAAGTTGCATCTGTGACAACTTGGTTATTTAGAATAAACGAATATTGATTGATTAATTGATTGATTGATTGATTGATTGATTGATTGATTGATTGATTGATTGATTGATTGATCAAGAACATCCGGGTGTATCACATGAAACTGACAATTGGTTCTTTCTTCAGTAACATGACGTGGAAACAAAAACTAGTGGCTTGCTGTGTAATAAAACTTCAGCTACAATAAGCTTCAACTCAGGACCTTTTCATAGACCTTTCTACCCACGTGGCTCAACTAATATGTCATTATCACATGCCCACTAGACAATAGCACTTCAGACCTTTCTGAATGAGAATCCGGGTATATGTAATTTAACACTTTAATGACGAGCTCAATTGTTCCCAGTCACTTTTAGTATACGCTCGTCCTTAAAGTGTTAAGACATCTTCCCATTGTCATATGAAAACTACTTGTAAACCAAAGTGAAAACTACTGGGCATATTTCCCAGAGGTGTGGATTTCTGCAAACAAGAGAAAAGGTCTGGATACTGCACTGGTAAACTTGTTTATTCTGAGTCCTGAAAGCTGCCTTGCTCGACATCTAATGCACATTTACAAGCAGAACGAAACAGGAAAAAGCACTAGAAAATATGGCAACTGAAAACATATTTTGTCCCATGCCAATTCCCTTCATTCATGCAATCTGAATGTAATTTTCTATAGTGAAATTTCAGAGAGTAAGGCCACTTTTTTATGCTGAAGATTATTTCCTATTTATAGCCAATGACACCGTTTATAGAAGAGGTTAATATTGTTAAAATTATTAATATTATTAAAATTATAACAGAGGCCAATTGATATGAATCGATAGCTTTGAATTTTTCATAAAACTTAATAAGAATACAATTTGCTACACAGAAGTGACTCTGTCAACAGGCTGCCTGAAATCTGACTTCATCCCTTCTAGTTAGCTACGTTAGTTAGAGCGTAGGCTGCATTCCATGCTCCTCTCTGTAAGACAGCATGCAGATGGCGGGTTGAGAATGTGCCTCACCCATTTCTAACAATACCACGATAACATTCTATTTAAATTTAAAACTCTCAATTGATCTATAACTGCCTGCAGTACTTCATACCCACTTGGTGAAATCTTCTCACCATCCACCCACTTTGCTCAACCTTTAAATTTGCACTCTTGCAAACCAAAACCTATCACACAAACAACCAACACCAGAGGCACAATTAATGGCTGTGGGGTCCAAGATGCTTTGCTGCCAGCAGCTCCACTGTGGTCAGTCTTTCTGTAATAGGTTGCCTAGCAACCTGCAACATCAGCAGCTCCTTGCACTGTCTGTGCCTTTTGTCCAGAAGCACTTGAAACCATTCTACTTGACTGCGGTTTCAGGAGTGCCTCTGACGAATTTCTCCTGAATTCGCACTATATAAATTTACAATTAAAATTACAATTTCCATACAGATACCTCGCCTGGTTATATAATAAAAGTAGCATATAGCTCGTTAGATTTAATTACAGACAGTGCCTACTGAAGCAATATTTAACAACACTTGATTCCACACCAGACACCAGCGGCATATCAGCGCGGAGCTGTTGCTTCATACTTCAATTGACTTATGGAGCGTCCTCTTCGCCACAGCCATCAAATAAATCCCCTTACATATTCTCATTTCGGTCCAAAACAAGGAAGCTGCATTCCACCACTCAGAGGGGAGGGGGGACATTGACTCCAAAGCCTTCATTGCACAGACCATCAATCCTCATTCACATGCTAGGCTGCATTCTGCCAGATCATTAACCAAACCCAATCATTTCCTGGCAGAAACTAGCGTCTACATCTGAGCCAAACACTTAGGACTCCTTACTTTATTGACCAAAAAATTCAGCAACTTCGCAATGCATTTCAGTTTACACGCATCAGTGTCAATCCCCTGAAGCAGGCTTTCCACCAAAGATTAATTATTGTTCCAAAACTGACAGCCATATTACCAGTGCTTATCCATTCTTGGCACACAACAAACTGGCAGCTAGATTTATCATTGGTATGTTTATTGACTTTTTTGACCGCTTTTTGCTTCAAAAGCCTCCTATAAATAATATACACCGGAAGATATTTGCCTAATATTAGTTTTTGCAGTCAAGCCAAACAGTAATGAATCAAGCAAACTGTTGCTGTATGCAGCTAAAAATGAAGTTACACAAAATATTCTGCAGAGTAGTGGGGCTGTAGCAGTGGCACTAACAGAAGCTCGGCCATGTATTATGCAGCTTCGCATCGCTGCAGAGTTTAAGAGTTAAATCTGTACTGCAGCTGGACAGAACTGTATTCTGTGTTAGGGGGTGCTTGATAGTGTAGTGGTTAGTGTGCTGGAATGTCAATCAAAAGAACAGGGGTTCAACTCCCCTGCCAAGGCAGAAATTTGGTTAGAGATTTCAAGAGTTGCTGCTTAACCTACCGGTACACTGAAAACAAAATAGCTTCATTCTATCGGCAATTAACAAAACAATGTTCAAATGGTGGGTATGCAACGTCAATAAAAAGTTTCACTTTGAATTTATGATTTTTTTATCCCATCCCCACATGCTTTGTCCCTATCCCTGCCCTATCCTCGTAGGTTTTCTCCACAACCCCAGAGGACTATATCACATTCCCCACAATAAGTTTTCACCAATTAAAATTTTAAAGAAAACAATTTTTAGCTTACAAAGCTATTTGTATTGCTGAATGAATTAATAAAACACACCCAAAAAACTGACTATTTTACCAACAAAGTTTGCAGTAACCATGTCTTGACTATTTCTGATTAGTCAACAGCTTCAGAAAATAAAGAAATCTCCACCTCAACATCCCCTGGCCTAGATTTGAGACTATAGAGCTATAACAATTACCGTTACCGCAGTTTTATCGCTTGCTCATTCTCCATTACCATGGTATTACTGCGACAGTAAACCCATTACTGCAGTAAAACTGAAACTGTTGTCCCATTTACCGCATTTTTACCGTGTCACTCTCTAATCATGACTGACAGCATAAACAATTTATGAGCCGAACGAACGGAACAGAAACTCCATTTTAGTGCCTCTGATGTCTCGTTTGAAGTGGTGCTATATAAATCTGCAATTACAATTACAATCCTCTCTTCCCTCCATTCACAGGAGACGGACAACGTTGGAGGTAATTCGTTTGCACCCATCACCACCGAACAGCTGCTGCCACACACTAATGATGATGAAACTGATGAAGATTGATTTGATGACAACAATGACAGTGAGTGTACTTTATATGCATAACTGACATCTGAATGTAGATTGGTAAAGCTTTAACAGATTTCTGTTGCATTCTGCACTCGGCAGAAACTAAGATTGATAAATACATGAAGTTGAAAAGTATTCAAGCAAAGCACAGAGACAATAATCTGAACTCACTTAGTGAAGCATGTTGAAAATATGGCACCACCGTCATGGGCGTATTTAGGGGGGGTTATGGGTTCAAACCCCCCTCCAAATAAGTTTCCAAAAAATTTGTCATATGCTTTCAAATGTAAAATACAAAAAAACTGAACTTTTGCTACCATTTCCAATGGAAACCCCCTCCCAAAACCTTAAAACCTCCTCCGAAATTTTAAAACCCCCTCTGGAATTTTTTATGGCTACGCCCATGACCACCGTGGTCTCATCTGACCTTACTTCTAGTCTTCTAGACCAGAGGACTGCTTTCCAGGTTGATAAGCTGATATGCACTGTTTCAACCATCACTGCATCTATCTCTATGTCCTTGACTATCCTTTGCTCCCTCATGTTCTCTCCATCTTTTTCCTTCCTTGCCTACTTCTCATTCCTTCTTTGCCTACTTCTCATTCCTTCTTTGCCTACTTCTCATTCCTTCTTTGTCTGCTTCTCATTCCTTCTTTGCCTGCTTTGCATTCCTTCTTTACCTACCTCTCATCCTTCTTTGCCTACTTCTCATTCCTTCTCTGCCTACTTCCTCCTCAGTTGCCGCCTCACCTTCCTCCCTCCCTTTCCTCCATCTAAATCCTTCTTTACCTTTTCCATTCTACCTGTACCATCCTAGCTTTCTCCGTCATCAATGCCTATCCCTATCTGTCTCCATATGGCTCTGCTCTTGACCCCATTTGATCATCCTTCTTAACCGTCTCTCACTTAGCTCAGGCACTGTAAACACAAGCATGGCTGCATAGTCTCTGCGCATTGGTAAATGTTATGTACGTATTATGTACATATACACATACATACATGTCTGCATGTATCGAGATCTATGCATGCAAAGTACCATTATCAGCATAAAAGAAATTGGCATAAATTACAAAACCCCTGTTTAGAAAAACCTACGAAAACAAAAGACGAGTTCTTGTTTTCAAAGACAACTCGCTTCCATAATAATTAAGCCTGATCCTTTCACCAATTAATCAGGCTTTTCTGCTAAATTACCAGATATACTATTTGAGCTAAATTATATGGGAGGACTGTTCACCGGCCTGTGAGGCTTTAACCTCCACTTCTCTCTGGGGAAGTGCAGATCACCGATAAGGAAGGCATGGAGTGATGAGCCTTGTCCGGTGACTTTCTAAATCTGATCAGGATAAATGCACAGCATGAGCAGAGCAAAATGGCCAATGGCCAAAGTCCAGCAGAGGACCTAACAGCACTGCCACGGAAGCATTGCCACACAGATCTACCGCGGCAATTCACCGACATTCTCCATACCAGTAGACATAAATTCTGAAACAAACCAGCCTCTGCCTGGCATTAAAACGCAATAGCATGAATTCCCCGTGAGCCTTTCCTTGCTCCAGCAGTGCATAAAACACGATTGAAGCTTTACCGAGCAACAACAAGGCTAATGTGCCACACACTGGAACGTATAACAATGCAAACGCATCCGCATCAATCTGGATATCAACACGAGCTTAAAACGGGTCAGTCAGCTAAAACACCAAATAAAATACAAGCATCAGACAGCATATATCATCTTTTAATAGTTTATGCTTCCTCATGACCAAATAGCAAACTACAGAAAATGCATCACGGTAGCTGTCATATTAAACAATACTTTCACTGTTAGCACCATCACCAATGTTGCTGTCATCATCATTATAGTAGAACTGCCTCAATGTAATGTAATGTAATGTAATGTAATGTAATGTAACAAGACATTTATATAGCGCCACTTAAGAGTCTCACAGAAGCGCTCAACACGTGGCCATCAAACAGCTGAAAAAGTGCGTCTTTAAGAGTCGGCAGAAAACCATGTAACTACATGCAGCATTAGTGGCACGCACAGATGGCGGAAGAGTATTCCAGATCCGTGGCGCCGCAATCGAGAAGTCCCGACGAGCACGTGTGGTGGTTCGAAACGAAGGTACAATCAAGTCATTTCGCGAGGCAGACCGGAGAGCCCGCCGACCAGTTTGAGTGCCAACTGGAAGGCACAGTTCAGCAATGTAGTCCGGAACAGTGCCAGTCGTAGCCTTCCAAACCAGCGTAGCGATCTTGAAATTAACACGATCAGCAACTGGAAGCCAGTGTAGCTCACGCCGCATGTAGTCGGATATGTGTGAATATTTCGGCAGGTCAGCCAGAAGTCTGGCTGCTGCATTCTGAACGAGCTGAAGTTGACGAATGCGGAACTCAGGGAGGCCCAGGAGGACTCCATTACAGTAGTCAAGACGTGTGAGAACAAAAGAGTGTATTAGCACAGCCGCGGCGTTCAGCGAGAGCGTCCTCCGTATAACTCGGATCTGTCTGAGCTCGTAGTAACTTGTCCTTGAAATATGTGTCACATGATCAGCCATCGTAAGCCCACCATCAAGAAGCACCCCAAGATCCCTCACCACATCACAGGACTGTCCACCAAGGGATGCTGATGCAAGGGCATCAATCCTACAACGTGAACGTCTTGTACCGAACCATATAAACTGTGACTTAGTCGGGTTGAGTCTGAGACGATTGGCAGACATCCAGTCATGCACCATCGCAAGTGCACAATGCATTTGTTGTGCACACACCACTGAGTCCTCAGGTCGACAGGACAAATAAAGTTGAAGGTCGTCAGCAAACTGGTGAGATGTAGGACCCAGCGACGCCACAACATCATAGAGGTCAGCTGTGTAGAGAATGAACAGTAGTGGCCCCAGGACTGAGCCCTGAGGAACACCACAAACAACAGGCGCCCAGACAGACTTGTCGTCTCCAATCTCTACCCTCATGGTCCGCCCCTCAAGATAGGAGCAGAACCAAGCCAATGCACGGCCTGAGATCCCGTATGATGCCGCAAGCCTTGTAAGCAGTATCTGATGATCAACCGAATCGAAGGCAGCACTCACGTCAAGAAGAGCCAGTAGTGTAACCCTGCCCGAATCCATAGCCTGATGAATGTCTGATAGAAGACGGACAAGGAGTGTCTCAGTGGAATGGCCCTTGCGAAAGCCAGACTGATGTTTTGGCATCAGACCATTCTCTTCAAGATATCGGAGCAGCTGAACAGCAACCACTCTCTCAATCAGCTTTGACATGAAGGTTAGGTTTGAGATGGGTCTGTAGCTAGACGTTAAGTTCAGATCAAGCCCTGTCTTCAATAGTGCCAGTGCTGTAGTAGCAACAGCAATAGCCTGTATTCAAAATCTCCAGACGTCAGATAATAAATAATGGGAAAGGCATGAACCTTATTAGGTACGCTTCAGTCCAGCAAAGCTTCTCTCCAAGGATAGATATCTTGCACATCAGTAGATTTTGAGACAAGAGTAAGTTAGCCAATGTGTTGTTTTGGACTATATTTCTTAAATGATTGAATAGGCTATTAAAACGTGTTTAATTAAAAAAAATGTAATGTGTATTATTAACCCGTTAGCTGCCGTATTGACGAGCGGTGCTCGTCATGAATTATCGGTATGCTGTGTGCGAGTGTGTGCCCTTATGACGAGCGGCGCTCGTCATGCATACAGTCGCCTCTATGCTTAGTGTGGCACTGTAGGCACTCCATATTATTCAAAGCCTAGGCACATGAAAGTCAGTAGAGTATATTCTGCAATGTTTGGACTACTGTTGGGTTACTTTTGTGCTCTATTTGTGAAGCTGGTCACTGCTGGTGTCAGTGCTAGAAGTGCTAAATGTGTTGCGCGCTTTTAGGTGTTTTATCACAGATGCTTTGCAGTTACTACTGGCATTTTATTATGATAACGTTCGACATTTTTCGATAACTGTTGACATTTTTACATGGTTGCAAAGAGGTTTACTAAAGAACAAGTGCTTGGTACGTTAGAAGACCGCGATTTTAGTGTCGTGTTTGTTCCAAGAAAGCAGTGGCTCGGGAAGTGTTTGAAAGTTGTGTAGCCTATCAAGCCTCGGCCAAGTACCTACCTAAGGTTGATAAAGTTATATATTATATCCGATATCAGAGTATATCACTGTATTATTTTCATATCAATGATTGTTTTGAAGTATACCATACAAAAATAAAATACTGGAAATATCATGTGACTGAATTAATGACCCAGTCTGCAGCAGTTGCTCTGAACATTCAGTTACAAGTACCCATACCTTTCTAGCATACTAGGTACTCAGTATCTATTGAAAATAAATGAGCACATAGCAATGATATTTTTAGTCTTATTATTACGGATTATGGTAATTGCAACAGTGAATGTAGCACAGAAACTACAACTGCAACAATAACAAAAATTTTACATCTTCGTGTTGGCTGTCGGCACACGAGGCTTTGTCTGACCTATGACCGCTCGGCAGCTAAAGGGTTAATACATTCTTAGATATTAGTGTTTCTTCATGATAGTATCATACTTTTCTTCTTGATCTATTCATTTTTTCAATATGTAATATGTCACCCTCTCATTCTCCCCGTCATTGCCCATTTGTTCACAAAACCTAGCTTTGTAAATACTGCAACTCCATTGCATACAGTGACTTCCTCCTTTTCCTTTTATTAAAACCTAACACAGGTTCAAAACTAGCATAGACCCGAGTATCCTCTTACTTATGCTAAATTTATGAGCCTGTTTATATACTGAAGATTTCTAGTATTTAGTGATACTTGCAGCATTTTTGGACTGCCATCTGGTTTCTCACAAGCTGTCGCTGATACAATTTTTTTCAAGCTAATAAACGCCATAACGCCATAACCTCCTCTACTCATTGTGCCACATTTTAGTTCACCATCACACATGTGTTATCAATCGCCTCAGCCATCACCTCGTGTCCTTGTAGGAACAAATGTTTCTATTTATTATTTCACTATCCTTCTGACATCTACACCTTTTCCCTTATCCAACCACTCATGTCAAAAATACCCACATGCTTCTTACAGCCTAACATGTTTTTTACCATCTTTCTGTTTCTCGATATCTATATCTGGGTTTAAAATTCACTGGGGTTCCACGCTTCGTAATCGTAATCGTAATCTCCAAACTTCTAAAGTGCCACTGCGCAGGGCACCAGCTTATTCACGAGCCTAATGTGTTCTTCACCATCTTTCTGTTTCTCGGTATCTATAGGATCTGAGGGGTCGGTTTCCAGAGGATCAGAGGGGTCGGTACATACAGCTTGTTCACCTTCTGCTACTTATTTCTGATTACAGTGAGCTAAACCCTGGTCCTTGCCATCTTGAAACAATAATTTCTGCCACCTTAACATCCATTCTATCTATGGGCCTCCCTCCCTTCAAAATTACATCTTATGACCAGTGGTATTCTCACTCTGGAAACTTGGCTCAAACCATCTGACACACCTTCCTTCATTTCGGACAGAACACCTTCCTCCGTTTTTCTCCCAAATTTACCTTGGCCAGATGGACTTGGTGGTGGAGTTGCTTTCCTTCATAAGTCACACTGGCTCGCTTCTCTTCACCCATTCCAACCCAAAGTCATTGAAATCCTCATCTCTACCCTATACTATGTAAATCAGCATCTGACCTTTTTCAGTGTCCTCCCTCTCAGATTTCACTTTCTAACTTTTTACAGAATTCAAATAACTCCTTGAATCCTTGGTCTCACATCCTTCTGAACTTATAACTATGGGTGGCCTCAATCAATCATTCAATCAATCAAAGTCCATTTATTCATAAATAAACACATGGACACTTTAAGGCTTTAAGCAAAGCTTCAAAACAGTTTTTGGATCTGCTACATGCATTTGAACTTCTGCAATATATCACCTTTCTAGCACATGATATATTGGCCATACACTTGATACCTATGACCGGGTCAAACTCTTCCACTGTCTTGCCCAAAATAAATCTGCTACTGAGTGGTATCATAATGTTACTCTCCCACTGTGGTCGTGCCTAGCACAGATAGATCGCTACCGAGCACCTTGTCCAACTAAATTCAAATTTATCAGAAACACAGGACAGACACATTCCCATGAAATCTAAGATGGTTGCTGCATGACCTTCCCAGACCTGGTACAGGATACTGTGGGCTGGAAAGGCGTTGGCTCTCAGACTTGTTTCTTACACTGGTTTCTTAAATTTCTTTCCTCTGATGGCTAAGCATACCCTTGGTTTCCTCAACCGGCTCTTAACTTACTCCAACCAACTCTGGCCCAGATTCGAAATGTCATCTTCTCACCTCCTGCTAAGCAGTGCTACCTAGACCTCATTCCTACTGCTCTTCTAAAACAGTGCTTTGTCTATCCCTTCTTGGGCCCAATTATCACACCCACTGTCTACCTTTCTCTTGCTGAAGGTCCATTCCCTGCCAGCTTTGTCTATCCCCTTCTTACTGTGAATTATGATATGTTTCTTCATTGCCTTGAACATTGGTTTGGCCTTTCTGATCCTACTCTCACCTGTTTTGCATCTGACTAGCACCAAATCTTCTATGCCACCTGTCTTGAGCTGTGGGGTTCCACGAGGTTCTGTGCTAGGCCTGCTGTTATTTACACTATATACCACTTCACTTATGGTGCTTCTCATTTACAGCTCTCTAGAGCTGTAAATGTATGAAACTATTTGTATGCCATAGATCCTCATCTTTTCAGGTCTCTGATAGATGCTTCTGTTTTTGATGATGTTCAGTCTTAGATGGCCAGTAAAGGCATCTGTTCCATCGACGACCGAATTCTTCTTCTTAGGCACACGTCAACACCTTAAAAAAATTACTGGCTGACATCTGTTCAGTCATGTGGATTGACTGTTGGTCATTCCAAATGCACATGCAGTTGGGAGTAAATCTTTACACCACCACGTCCTTCTCTGACCACCACACTAACACCTCATGCAAATCAGCCCACTTTCACATTTGCTTTGGGATAGTCAAAGAATCAGATCTTAAGTGCGGTCTCATTCTCACTCGCAACTGCTCTCGTATTTTTCCGTCACTCATGACTACTGAAACTCATTTCTCATTGGTACTGCTAAAACAGACTTGCAAACACAAACTATACAGGGCTCAAAATTCTCTGGCAAGAGCTGTAAACAAAGCTAACAACACCCACTTACACCAATATTGCACCCATTACACTGGCTGCCCATCAAGCAAAGAATTCAGTTAACAAATCACTGCATTCGAATCAGCTGGCCTATCTCTGCTCCTTAGTAATGCCAGCAAATATTACACTTAATCAATGAACACCCAACTCTTGTTGGGCCTCATGCCAAAACAGTGTTGGACTCTCAGGCTTTCCCAGGGTCCACAGCTTTGAATGCACTGCCCAGTTTTGCACATTCTTTCCATTCTCTAATGTCACTCACAAATAAACTCCAGTACAACTGATCTGTTCCAGTCTGCTTACCCTCTTACTGAGAGAGAGAGAGAGTGGAGTTTGCCTGGAGAGAAGGAGATTATCGAACACACAGAGCTCAAGGAAGACCTAAAATGACATGGACTAATAAGATGAAGTCGTGGACTGATTTATCATTAATTTTAACCAGTTATCGAGGGAAACAATAGATAGAAGCAGATAGAATAATATTGTCCGTGGTTTAGCCAATTCTCGGATTGAGAACAGTTAAAGAACAGATGAAAAGACAGTAGCTTGACTTCTCACTTCTCTAACTTACCAGATTTCAACCTGACTTCTTTAATGGATAATGACTTCTTACAGAGACTCCTCTTGAAGCAACAACCGTCAACTGATGATTTATGCATTGTGACAGTGGCATTAGATTACACTAGACTGTTTGTATACGAGAAACAGGAAAGCCAACTCTTGAAACTCCATAGGACATCCCTCTCCCTTTCTTCAGTCACAATTTTCCATTAAAAACACTATAAAAATGAAAATATAAATTTTAGCATAATTTGACAGCTGTGTTCTATGATTTGCAGGATATTCATAATTCACCCAAGTGTCAGCGTTTGAATCCCCATGGGACGTTAAATTGCCACTTCATGTTCAGGCTAAACTAAGAAGAAGAGCATTTCCTTAAGCTAGCCCTGAGGCAGCCATGAGTATGAAGTGTCAGAGGCTTCATTTTTCGTACCCACGGCATATGAGGGCAGGTGGCCAGTCCTCTCCCTCACCATCTCATCTTCTCACTGAGCAAACGGTCAGTGTACTCATTATAGCCAAGTTGGATAGTGGGTACACACAGTGCGGGTGGAGCAGAAATCTCAAACCAAATTTCTGCCTTGACAGGGATTTGAACCGTTGTCCTCTTGACTGACAGTCCAGCATGCTAATCACTACACTATCGAGCAGAAACATGCAGGATATTCACCCAAGTGTCAGCGTTTTAATCCCAATGGGACGTCAAATTGGCACTTCATGCTCAGGCTAGTGATGTGAGCGTGAAATATTTCATTTGAAATATTTCATTTCTGACAGTTTTTTTTAAATATTTCAATGACCAAAAAAAACAACATGTTTTTTTTTAAGTATTGGATGCACACAAATTGACACAATGTCTGGAGTTGGACCAGTTTGTGCTGTTCCAATGACATGGTGCTGTTCCAAAGATATGGTCTGTTCTGCAATCGGATATTAACTTTATAATAGCAGACGTTACTTTGCTTGTCGTTGTTTGCACTCTATTTGATCGTAGTCGATGGCAGCCATGATGGATTTCTTGTACACAGTTTCCGTCGTCATGCCTATTCCTGGTTTTATTTATGTTGTTTGACGAATAAAAGACTTCTTAAATAAACGTACGGTATCATTATTATTATTATTATTTAGAATTTCAAGATGCCAGTGATGATGATGACAGTGACAGTTATGATGATAGCGACAATGATGATGTTGACGATGACAACAAAGATGATGACATGGACGATGATGAATAACAATGAGGAAATCTTGTAACCGACAGATTTTAGCAGTATAATTACTATTAATGATGGTTTACTCTGTCTGACTGATAGTACTATTTATGTTTGTGTTCTAAGTTCTATTCTTAGAACTTTTTGTAAAATTTTGTTTGCCGGATTATTATTGAGTCTAGTTGACATAGTATTTGTGATTTATAATTTGTCTTGTAAAGTCACTAAAGTGTTTCGAATTCTATACGATTGACTGTGTCCTAGGCTAGCAGAATTTAGCTAAAATCACATTTATTTCATTTATGACAAAACAAGTGATTAATAATAAATGTTAAGCATAACAATGAACAATAACATCTACTTTATTAGATCAAACTGTAATTTGTGACATTTGGTGAATAAAAATGTTTTTCAACATATAATGTAACTCTCATAAAGTCATTCTTAAAAACAGGTAATTAGAAATAAATTGAGTATCTCGAGGATGGTCATCACTAACACAATAATGCATATAATATAGGCTGACCAGATATTGGAAACTAAAAACCGGGACACTTCAATCACAAAATAAATTTGTGATGTTGTCAATAATGAATATAATATAGGCCTATATAGGCTAACTTGCACAAATATCTATTTTATGCTTATTATATTGGTATAAGACTTTAAGACTAAGTGAAAGGTTTTATTCAAATCATGCAATAAATTTAAAATTAAATTCTAAATTTCTCAAATCAGTTACTCAAATTTGGCACCTGAATGTATGCTTCTTTAAAAGCTTTTTTGTCTGCTAACATTCTATCGTAACAAATCTTGCTCTTGCACTTAGAGCGACCTTGTGTTTCTTAGTGGCAATGTGGTCATTGATCATTTACGAAAATGTGTCTTATCAGAATATTATCAATACGACAATATGACGTTTAGAACCGGAAGAGGTATTACCGTGTTATGCATGGTAATAAATAAAAGTGAGATTAAAAATGAATTTACTCGCCAGATGCCAGTAGTAAAATCAAGGAGACGTTGATAAAGTAAGTAAGTATATCCTTTATTTGATCATATGACAAACGCACATGAAGTACATCATATATAGATCGGACAGGTCAGTTTTTAAAAACCGGGACATATTTAGAGTTTGACCTACCTTTCCCGGCAGCCGGGACAGCTAGAAGAAAATCGGGACTGTCCCGGGAAAACCGGGACGTCTGGTCAGCCTAATATAATATGTAATATGAGAGAAATAAATAAACTGTTATTATGGTTGTAATTAGTTGTAAAATGTAAAGAAAAAAAATAATTTCAAATGTTTCAAAGAAAACTGAAATATTTCAAATAAAACTGAAATATTTCATTGAAATATTTCAATGCCAAAAAAAACATGTTTTTTTACATCTCTAGCTCAGGCTACATGATCAGTAAAAATGGTTAACAAGTTGTTCAGAACTTCTTGTGCCATAGATAACACATTAAACCTCTCAACTCAAGTACTTTTCACTGTTGTGAAGTCACTGACACTTCATGCCCATGGCTGCTTCAGGGCTAGCTTAAGGAAATACTTTTCTTCTTCATGTAGCCTGAATACGAAGTGCCACTTGAACCAAATTAATAACTTGCAACTTCTACATGTATACAACCAACCTCAAATGCACAAAACATCAACCAACGATGCACCAAAACCAAGCTGTAATCAGGTCAATACCCACGCAGTCAGTACACTGAGACAGAGTTAAGCCAGCTGGAAAGGTCACTCTAAAGGTCACTCTTAAGCATAAGTCGAAAGGACCTGAGCACAACAAAAAGAAGCAATATAGACCTGGCAACCGAAAAAGCTCATTCAAGTGGTTGAAGTATATTCCAGTAATCACAAGGTTAGATGCCATGGGAAAACGACCTAGGGGCACAAGTGAAATGAATAACAAAAATGCATTCCTGTGGGGATATACGGTAATCTGAAACAATAAGGAAACATTTTCTCCCTTCTCCCCTACAGATTGCACCCCATCCATAACAAGGAAACTTAAAACTGTTGGCAATTACAGCAGATTATTTGAAATATACTTTGAATAATCTTCTGTAATTGATATTGACTTAAACTTAGACCCATAATTGTTGTTTATATCTAACTGCTAATATCCGCCTGTGCAATCTCTTCAAAATAATTTTCAGTCTGTGGTCCATTTTGTTTTGTAATCAGGGCAAGGGTCATCACGATACACAGATTATACAATGATCAGTTACATCCTGACGCCATTTTCAATAAACAACCTCAAATGCATACACAGACTTAAGGTCTACCCACGGTCCTTTGTTCTATCAGCCACAGCTGCTCCACACCAAAACATATTAAATCACCAAGCTGACAAAAAAGAACAGAAACCAGACAAGTGGGGAATACTCAGAACAAACAAAAACCAAAAGGGTTCACTCTACTCCGTTCTGTCTTAGGTGCTCGTTGTCAGTGATGTAGGTGGAGGATATGGTTCCATGTACCATATGGGAACCTCTCAGGTTCCTTGAAATAGAACCATATCACATCTCCAAATATCAACACCTACCGACCAACCAGTAACCGCTGCCACTGAAATTCTGAATGTTGGATATCACTTTACCGAAATGATATACCTTCCAAAATGTGCTTCTGTTGTGATACCCAAGAAACTAAGGAGTCACAGGGGTGAAATCATTCACAATCTAAAACGTATGCAAAGTAGCAGACCAGAACTCCTTCTATAGACTGACCCATCAGTGTGCATTACACGTGTTTTCAATTCTGATGAAACTTTAAAGAGAAACAGATCTAGTAAAAAACCTCTTCCGTTTCACAATGTTTGAGCCATAAAACTGCCATCTCAAAATACAGACAGACCAAACGCTGATATTGCACATAGATTTAAAATCAATAAACTGGCTTCTCATGCTCTGAACAGATGCAAGCTATTCCCAGTTATTCACAAAGCATCAATATGAAGCATCCACTGTGTTTACCACACGCTTAAACTGTTGTACCCAAACTGGCCCAGTTCTCCCATGAAATAAATCTACCTACGGCTCAAATCACCTACGGCTCGCATCACCCAACTGTTTTCATCAATTAACTTAATGCACCAATTGGGTCTGTGATTTGCAGAACAAATGTCCCTGTCCAGCCTGAAGTTTTCAGATGAACCACTGAGGGCAAAGGATCCTCTATGATAGGGAAAGTTTAATTGAAGAGTTTAGTTGGCCCCCACCAACTGTGATAATTTTTGACTAGGAGAGTTTACATCCAAGACAAGGCACTCGAAGTAGCTTGTTACTTAATGGTGATAGACAAATTGTCAACATTACAAACAAATTACAGCTTTTTCTATCTTCAGCCTGATCTGTAATTTGTCTTAAATTACATTCTCCTACATAGGCTACATAACATTCCATTCCCTAACTAGGCTAACCGTAACTTAATTAACCTTACCTTAATTAACCTTACCTTAATTAACCTTACCTTAATTAACCTTACCTTAATTAACCATACTTTATCTTGTCTTACCTTACTTCCCTACCTTACCTCATAGACTTTTTATTTTACCTCAGCTCACTGTACCATAATCCTTACTTTATCACCTCTTACATTGAAAAATTTGACAAATCTGAGTTTATAAGGCATTCACAGCTCAGTATAAAACAAGTTCTGCCAAGAATATAATATTCAGAATAAAACATAATCACACGGCCTTGCCATTTACTACACCACATCCGGATTAGCCCATGAACATCATTGGAGGCCAACATGTCAATTCACAAACACATTATCTTTATTACCAGTATTGCAGAGGCTCAGTGGAGGCCAGCCAAGCCTAGATCATCTGCTGCCTCACTTTGTCTTTTTAAGCACCCTTTATATCACCAAAACTACACACTAATCAGCTGAACCTTAGACTGGCGACCACACAGTCAGTAAACCCTTCGACACAGAATGTATTAATGGCTAAATAATCATCTACCCAATATAAGAAATGATGACATAAGCCTAAGGCAATCATTAGGTATCCTAACAACTCTGCTAGACAAAGTCCTTCAAGGAAGATTCCCATGGTTTGGACATGTAGAGAGAATGTCAGTTGACTAAATTAGACAAAGACACACTGGATAGACAATAAAAAAAATGAGGCCATAGCATCACTTGGACTAACCCTGAGAGGGAACACTGGACATAACAAATGACCAAGGACAATGGAGAATATTTATTTTTACCCATCGCTTTCTAATTGCCTGGTGTTAGGAACTGGTGATGGTGATGATGATCATCTGCAACCCAATGGCAACCCTATAGTCAGCAATCACTACTATATATTCAGAAGTCATACATCCGGACATGTGATCTGCGACCCACACACTAGCAATCCTACAATCAGTAAACCCTTTAATACAGGAGTTAATGTTCAATCAATATCCTGAATTGCCTGATGTATTAATTAGGAAATGGGGAAACCAGTATGTGCAGGAAGTTAAACAGTTATCATCGTCATAGGAGGAAAAATATCAATATTCAGTGCAGCTCGTAATGCTCTGCAACAGTTGGCAAACAGTCCCAACATAATGTAAAAGAAAAAAAACTACACACTGTTCCACAATTTATATAACTTCAATGTGACATATCTAGGAGCATGTGACATACCTAGGAGCGTGTGACATACCTAAGAGCATGTGACATACCTAGTAGGATGTGACATAACAGCTCCTGTCATTCAGGATCCATGACAGAAACCCAGCATCTTAGTCATGCCTTTGAGTCATTCTATGTTTTCACGTTAGCAGTCATTCTAAAGTGTGAGTTCATTTGTAGGTCCATCATGCCCGTCAAGTACCCTCTCCCCTCACAAAGCAAAGGCCACTTTGAAACATGGAGCTCTAAATGGGAATTTTGAAGGATTGAAAAGAAGAGCTGTAACCTCAAACATAGAGGTAACTTATGCACTTGAACTTTATAACTGAAGACCAGAATTTTATTAATAAATTTATATCAAACAAACTATAAAGAATGTCCAACAAGAACTTCCCGTTTAAGACACTGGGAGGCTCAGTACATTGTTCCACCATGCAAATTTTGAATAACACAGAGCTGTGACAATTGCCAGCAACAGAACAATAGGGTGATAAACAAAAGGCTGGTAGCAGATATATATTCCCATAATTATATGGCAACAATCAATCAATCAATCAATTTCGTTTATTCTCAACATCAAGCTGACAGGTCGCAACTTGTAGACAAGTCTTCACTAAAGTGAGTTAAGAATGTTTGGCCCAGTCAACACTTCCATAGTTAGATGAGAGATCATTAAGTGAAATAAGTGACAATATTTACATTTGTCCAAAAGATGTGACCAGCTCCAATCGTTAGCCTCAAACACAAACGAGTTCGCTCCATTTTCTTCTCATTCCATTGTTAACTTCTCTTAGTAACAGAAGCTAGCCATGTGAGGTAGCCATGGGTAAGAAGTGTTAGCAACTTCATTTTTCTTAGCCACACATGGGGAGGGGGGCGGATGTCCAGTCCTCTCCCCTGCTGTCTGATCTTCCCAACGATAGTGTACGGTCAGTGTAATCATTATAGATGAGTTGGCTATGGACACAGGTGAAGCAGAAATTTCTGCCCTGGCAGAGATTTGAACCCCAACCTCTCAGACTTTGCCAGTGTAGTACCATAATCTCTATAGACCAGTGGTTCCCAAGCTCTTTTGATGGAGGGCAAAGTCTTACTTTTAAAATATCATGGCGGGCCACAGAGCCCGGGGGCAAGAATTTCCTTAAAAAAATTTTCTTACTTCCGCCAAAATTTCTGATGACTTTTTTTTTTGCTTTTCCGTCTTTTGGTTGTCAGAAGCCTCATTTTGCGCCCCCCTCTCCCGCGCCCCATGCAAAACTCATGTATACTAGTTCCTTTTTACTTTTTTCCACTATTTCTTTTTTTTTAAAATTGTCAGAAGCCTAAATCAAGAAAACAAGGTAATTTAATTTTTTTTCAAAATGTGTGAGTGACTGTCGCGGGCCACATTCAAAGGATTGGCGGGCCACTTTTGGCCCGCGGGCCACGGTTTGGGAACCACTGCTTAGACTATCACCCACCCCTTCTCTTTGTAAGACCGATTCAGGTAATAACTTATTTATGATGAACCTCCTATTGGTGAGCCAAGAATTGCCAGAATAGGAAGTTAGAGCAGGTGAGCCCGTATATGGTGACATATGGTATACAGTGACATACAATTAGGCAAATGTACATCTGCATAGTAACAGGGGATGCATGTCCATTACACTCCTCTCTGAATCCACCCCTGCCTCAATCAGTGGCTGGTATTAAATCATCCATCATAGTGTAAATAAACAAGGCATGACTTCACAGTGATTTATCCGACCATTTCCTTATTCAAATGACTAGCAAAGCAAGGTATTGACAGTGGCTCATGTGCTTTTAAAGATATTCATATTTATCACATGCAGACATTCAATCATCATTTCAATGCATGGCTGGGCTCAGAATCTATTCACCCAGATCGGGTCCCCCCCCCCCAGTGCAGGGCATGCAGAGCTGAAGTAAGCCAGTCAGATTTGCTTTTCGTCTTGGCACTCCCGCTTTCTTATGCTGTGGAAGCAATGGTCTTTATTCAGGGCAATGCCTAACAAGACAGGTCAGCTTACTGTCCACAGGACCACAATAGAAATATACAGTGCATTAGTATTTATGTCACTGACCAAACAACTACTTAGTGGCTGACTTGACTTCCTGACACCTGTCAATCAAGCTTCCTCCTAAATTAGCACACAATTCTCCTTAGCAATAGCTGTAAGATGCAACCAGAGACACCAAGAAGCAGGAGTTCTGCAGCAGACTTGATCTACGGCCGAGAATCCATGACCCATGCCACAAAAACAGACTCCCATTTCTAAACGCGTATGCAAAACACACACGTTATGTTCTATACAGAGTCAAATGCATCAGGCAAGCTGAGACTTGCCCAATGCTTGCTACATGTACTGTTATTGAGATCCAATCCCATTCATGATCCCTGGATTCATACATCGCACCTAAATGGTCCATGCACAGGAAGTGCCATGTTCTAGCATTCACGCAGCAGAGCCATTGCTTTCCGCAGAACTCACATATTCAAACACGCAAAGCCACAGAAACACAAACACACATACGCAAATATCAACACAAACTAAATATCCATATAAATACAAGATACCTGCTTCAAATTTTTTTATACCTGACTCTATCAACGAGCGTCACACTCAAAAGTGATGTAGGCCTATGCATCATGAAAGACTACATACACAACCAAGACACCACATACAAACTAGATAACGCGTCTCAATATGTTATCTTAAGATCACCAGCATTGAATCAATACCCATGACTCACGATGAGCTAATATACAGAAACATGGCCACTGATTGCCAAAGCATCAGTCTGCTACGTCTTCATTCTGGGTGAAATTCAGTTATGCCACAGGACAGCATATCAGAAAGTCATTCACTCAATTTCGTTCAGAACATATAAAACTTAAATTCTGATTACATATACATGACTTTCATTACTAGGTGCAAATGCTGTAACACAGTAATAATTATCCTTTCATACAGTACTTAATAATTATCCTTTCATACAGTAATGGTAATGGTCACTGAAAATTTATATAGCACCACTTCAAGTGAGACTCATCAGAGGTGATCCAGTAGCAATACAATTTTTACACAACTTTACATATTTTATTATATGTTGCTGGTAATTTTCTACAGTTGAAAAACTTTGATGACCAGAGAGGTCCTAAATAAGAAGCTTGACAGCTTCAACATATGGTGCCTGATTAGGATCCCACAGATTCCAAACATGGACTATGTCAGAAAGATAGTGACCAGGATGAGAACAGCAACAGTACCATCCTGCCACAGTCAAGAAAATCAGACAGATCTCTCTGTCAGGCATGTCAAATAGGTTCCGGAAGATGAGGACCATTGAAGAGCCCAATGGACCCAAGTGAACATGACCCCTAAGGACTGCAGGGAGACAAAGCAATCAACCTAGGACCATTGGGAATAGGGTCCTGGAGATGGATATGACAATCCTGAAATTTGGCCTTCATGCAGCACGAAGGAAGGCTAAGGACAGAACAGCTAGATGTCACATCATTGACAGGACTACACTCAGCCTGGACTTCCACTCACCAGCACAGTTTTGCTGTGGTTGGTCCATCCTCCTGGAAAAAGCTGCCTAAGAACCTGAGTTTCTCAGCCTCTCTTTAACTCTTTCAGCAAACACTTGGTTCGATCGTGGTTTTATTGTGTTAGGTCGGGAGCGCCTCTGATGAGTGTGGCGATATATAAATTTACAATTACCATTACCAATCACCTGATTTCGCCAGTGTAGAAGAAGAATTTATTCTGTCTTTCTCTAACGCTTCTTTATTCTTGCCTTTCTCTGTCAGTATCACCCCCTCCCAATCTCACTTTGTCTTCCTCTCTCTAGTTACTACCCTCCAGGCTGCTTCTGCCACAAGTGTTTTGGTTCAAGTGGATGTGAGTAGGCCTGAGGCCACTTCCTTTACATCAGACGAATACCGAATACCGAATAGAATACCGCAGGGCCACCTGCTCTTCTGGAGTTCTCAAGGTTCCAGCAAATTTATTGCATGTAACAATCCTGTATACTTTCTTGTAAGTGGACCAACCAACATGCTTTGTTTGCAGGGTCATTACTGTTAATGTTAGCTCGTAATGTAACAGTAACATAAGCTTCTCTTCAAATTCCGAAGCTATACGCATTACCCCATCTACTTAGGTGCACTCTGGGCATCTCCGAGAGGCTTTAAAATCGAAAACTCCAAACTTCTAAAGTGCCACTCGAAAAAAAGTGCAGGGCACCAGCTTATTCACGAGCACTATAACCACACACACATCTACAAACAGATGCACACACATACTGGTACACATGCAAAAACTACAAGCAGTTTTATAGCACTTCTGTAAGTAGCATAGGTGCTATAAAAATGTAGAGTAACTTCAAAACCTTATTCTAACATGTTTCATTCTAACATTATTTCTGATATAACACAGTCCAAGTTATGGATCCCAAATTAGTTCAGCTACTGAAACTGACTTCGTTTACAAAACGACTTTGTCACAAAGTGGTTCTTGATACAGCGTTATAACATGGTCCTGGTGCACTTAGGCCAAAAAAAATATAGGTGTGTTTCCGGTAACAGTGGTTTTAAAATCTGGGTAGGTAGGTAGGAAAAAATTTTATTTTGTAAAATATTTTTATGCAATGCTGCATCGTTGTATAAGAATAAACGAATATATCGTCATCATATTTCACCTTGCTGAGGCCAAAAAAATATTTTTATGCAATGGAAAGCAATGTTATCAATGTCACAAAGGTTAAATTCATGTGTCAATAAAAAAAATTTGAAAAATGTAAAAAAAAAAATTTTTAAATAATTTTTTTCACAAAATTTTTTTCACAAAATTTTCCCAGTCGGGCCTAAAAAAGTGACTCGGTCGGGTTACCGGAAACACAACATTATTTTGTTTTGGCCTTACATACATGTATCGAGAAGTCTTGTCATATATAGACCAACCTGTAGACTGACCTGTGACTTCATGCGACCTATGGTGTCCATTGCATCATTCACGGCTCCAGACAAATACATTATGCCGTTGTTGGCTTCTTCGTTTCCATAGAAACCGACGCCAATCGCACCGCTAAGAAACAGTCACAAGAAACTGCCTCATGAGCAACCACATCCTCAAAGCAGTGAAGCTACAACTGCAGCCAAATAAATGAAACTAATAACAAAATGGAAACCATGGATGAAAGAAATTATGTATGGCAAAAACTGTAATGTCTCGTTAGAAAGTACCAGTAGTTCGTCATGGTAACAAACTTCCAAATGGAAAACACCAGTTTAGCTCTACTCTGGATAACCTTAGTTCTTGCCCGGCCTAAGGTCATTGTGGAAAGAATCTTGCAGCGCTTGAATGCAGCAGCTACGTAAAAGCTGTTTGCCATTTACCTGGTAACTAATTCCTCTCACCAGTACCACTTTATGTTCTGCTTTCAATGACGCAGTTTCAGTCTGCTTATTTACAACCTTCCTAAAGACCACTAAGCCTGCGTTTGTCCATTTCAGTGCCTTTGCACACTCATAAAAGCAATGCCAAAAAAGCAGAAACTAATGTCATTACAGTGCCCATACATATCAACTTTTAAGTAATAAAGCAGTCACTGTGGCATACAGTCAGACATTAGTATTGCCTTTTGAATACATTTTGACAAAAAGTCTAGTAGCAGATAACAGTGAATGTGTTTCAGCACCAGACAATTTATTTACAGTTTACATTTCTATTTATGTTCCTGCCACACTTGTATTTGCTCTTAGCAGACATTAGTTTTTCGAGTGAGAGACTGCTTGAAGGTGCTAAATACCTATATCTCCCCTCAAACATAAACATCACTACAAATTGAAAACATGTTTCCTTAGGGTTAGGCAAATGCATCCCAGATACACATACAACTCACAAATGCAAACATAAACACACACAAGCACATGCACAAACATTTACATGCAAACATACAAATCGAATTTAACAAATGTAAATGACGAAATGACCACATAAACAGGTACAAAACATATACAAAACTTGGAAAACTGAATTTCAAAAACACAATGACAATTGCAGTTGCTATTTAGAAACCATTATAAGGTCTCTTAGTAAAATGATGATCAAGAACAGCTCACCAACAGACGAGCGTCAGAATGGCCATCGACCATTTCAGGCAGCACACGTTCTGCTTCTTCTCTGAATCCCGTTGGCAACATCGATAGCAGAAGTACATGAGAAACACGAGAAGCGTTATAAGAAGCCATAGCACAGGAGCAGCTGCCCAAAACATCAGTGACTGTCAAACAACAAATGAAGAAGAACATAACTGCTACTAAGGAAAACAATTCGTAATCATAATCGTAAATTTATATAGCGCCACTTCATGAGATACTGCTCAGAGGCGCTCCTGACCTGACAACACCAAACCACGATCAAAAAGGATGGTTTTCAAACGCTTGCAGAATAGGGGCAAAGAAAGACCAAGAAGTTAGTTCAATTAGTTCATTAAACTGCTAGTAGACCTGTACTGTGTTCAGAATAGTCAGCTTCCTGTTTCTCAGTGTTCAACTTCTTGTTACATAGAAAAGAACATGTATAGGAAATGCGTATGCAAGATACAATGAAATAGTTTTGATATGGCCGGGTGACTCCTTTTACAAACAATATTGTTGTTGTGTAACTTCAAACTGAAAGCAAACTGCTATCTGGTAACAGGGGCCATTTCCTGAGATAGGACTCGTCGATAGCATAACACAACTACAGCTGTAGATATAATGACAATAAAATGATAACAAAGAAAATATAAATTTTTGAAAAATCCATTTCAAACGTCATAAAACAGAAGTCAACACAGGTCTACTTTAACTACACAGTGCTGACAAATCACAAATTCACAAAAGTCTCACACATGGTACTGTCTTATTCTCGCCTTGGAGGTCAAGTGTCATGTCATCCCCGCAACAAGGGTCTTGTGGGCATCTCTGGTGTATTCGACACACAGGCAAGTGCATTAGAGAGCATCACCATGGAAACCATGGACCCCAGAATAAGGGTTGGTCCAAGTGGGAAACCCATGCTTCAAGGGAAGTGATGAGCTGGGTCAGATAAGCCATGTCAATTGTAAATTACATGTACAAAGAGCTGAATTGTAGTGCAAGCCAAATTTTGGGGTGATTCCAGTTGAAAACCAAGGACATTATTCTACAAACAAACTTTTGTCACACACTGGTCAGATCTTATGGAAAGATGAAAAGTAAACAGCAGGTAGCCTAGCTGAAAGAGCCTTACTGAGGTCGAAATAGGCCTACTAAATTTTTACGTAGGCCTAGCCATGGTGAGTGAATACGGACTGACCTGAAACGTGCTTCATACTGAATCATACAGGCTGATACAAATGTAAAAATTATTAATAATTTTTTCATTACACATTGTGAAAATTAGGCTGACCTCCTTGTATTTTGGTTCGTCCAAGTCAAACGAAGAATTGACTCGCTGAAACGTTAGATCCAGATGCGGAAACGAATTCAAAACCGTTGCCCACCATGGCACGTGATAGTCCTTAGCAGACATGTACATCTTCGAACTTCAACGCCTAAAAATTATCAGAGTCAAAATCGCATTCGCCTACGGATACTTACTTATAATCTAACCTACCGATCAACTCCACTTGCAAAAAATTACTCCCATCGTCTGCATGGTATAGACGCTTCAACCATCACCACTATGTCATCCAAAATTGCCGCAGTTCTGAACAGTCCCAACACATCCAGTCCGGTATGCCATGGGCGGTTTCTTATTCAGCAGCTAATTTAGAGAGCACATAAAATCAGGTTGGACCTTTAAGGTCTTCATTTCACGTACATAGAACGCCAAGAGCATCATCGATCGCTCTCGCTGCTGCTTGCAGGGGCCATGACAAACTGAACGCAAACACAACGAAGGCCACTGACCAAATACGATCAGCAGGATACTAACGCTGAACCAATGGCGCCATCTCACAACATCTACACGACAAAATAAGTAAGATTGAATATATATATTCCAATTTATAATTGATATTTGTTATAATTCCTGAGGGATCTGAGGTACCTCGGGTTTTAAAAATAATAATAATAATGAGACGATTTGCATAGCGCCGTAATGAAGGAAATGAAAGGGCGCTGTAGCCTACATGAGTTCGATTTTATTGCTCCCGAAAAAGTGTACATTTACTACATTAGATATATTATAGACAAGAAATGCGATTAGAGACAAAATTAAATATTGTTATTATAAAAATTGTCTGTATACTCCTTATTTTATAAACATTTAAAGATGCATTTTAATTTTTATCACTAGTTGTTGGACTGAAACCTTGCCTTACAGTGTTATTTATTATATCGAGGGGTTTAAGCCAGAAGGGAGTAACTAGGTTTTTTGACATTTCGAGATAAACGAAGAAAACGGAAATTTTGTTACAGTATTTTTTTTTTTAAAATTTTTCAGCATTTTTTTATTTAAACAATGAAAATTATTTCTAGCTAAATGCTGAGCAATAAGACTCCTTTTCAAAATGCATTAAAGTATGCGTTGTTTACACATAACGTGACAATTTGGTGAATTTTGTCAAAGTTTGACAAGATGCAACCTTCATTAGAAAACTTTTTATGATGAAAACATCATAAATTCTGTGTAATTTGCAAGATAACCACCAACAAAAACTATCTGAAGAAACACTGAATACTGCACAATCTAGCACAAATTATTAATAATTATGGGCCAAGATATAATTTTTTTTTGAAGATACAATATTCTGGTGTAAAATCATAAAACGCACCCTTACAAAATGGTATAAACAACTAATAACTTTAGAATAACATAGATGATATTACGCTCTCCAATTTCTACGCAAGTAAGTGTTTTAAGTTGTTTGAAGAGTAAAGTAAGTAAAATAAGCATTTTTTCACGCTAATTTTAATTGCCTAAAAATAATTCATTTGTGCCATAGAGACGTATCTAAGCAATGCATGGGTTTCACGTACTGCCAGATGGATGTATCTTCTTCAAGATGCAACCCTTCTGGCATGAAAACTGCTATTTTTACATCCTTATGGCATAAATGTGACCCATAATTTGGGTTGTATCTTCAAACCAACTCTCTTAAATGAAGCCTTATAGCTACGGCCTTCTGGCAGTACCTGCTTTGTAGTCAGTTGATTCAATTTCTGTGAAAATGTCCATTTTACAAAAAATCGTAGATACGACCTTCTGGCTTAAACCCCTCGATAATTATATTTAAGATCATCATTATAATCGCATCGTAATCGTAGACTAATCTTAAGATTTGTAAAGCGCTACGAAAATGACAGGGCAACAGCTTATTCACGAGCGCTGTGTTGTGTTGAAGAAACAGTGCGAAGCTTACGTAATTAGCCTATACCTATAGGTCAATCTTTGATTTCACTAAAACGTTTGACTGTCTGGATTTTGACCCTCTGTCTATATTTCGTTAAGTGTCTGTGAATAAGCTGCAGTCCCACGATTAGGTTTTTTGGGGCATAGTAGAAAATGTCGAGTACTCGAGTTTACGATTAGCCTACAGTCAGTGGCATTTCGTGCACACGGACGGTGCCCTCCTTAAATCGTACCCTTTCAAACGGGCAAGCGGTGGTGATCTCACCAGATTAATTCATTGAAAATGAGCACGGTCGAGGCAAATATACAGTTGCTATATAGAAAAACGTGTGCATTTACATTTACTGACTAAAAAAAAACTTTCTGATACAGAAATCTGCTTCCTTCAGAATACGCTCAAAACCGGGGCCAAAACATTTATCCGAAGGTTACAACCAGGGTGCGTTTTACTACTGCTCAAAACATTATTGGGGCAGACTCGGAGTGTGCTGGCGTTGAAATGGAATAGATCTAGCGCGCAAATTAAACACGTCGTGTAGTGGTTACTCTGTTTATTCTGGTACAGATAACCCAGAGCTCGGTAATATATAGCTCTGAGATAACCTTAGTGATCCTTCGTCGAGAGAGGTCCAGTTTATTATGGAATGTGAAAGTTGTCTTTGGGTTGACATTATATGACATGTCTCGTATTCTCCACATCTTCGAAATCGGCGGCATTAACAAACTTTTGCCATGCGCTTTTATATGAAAAAATAATTAGCTCCCGTTAAGACGTAATTGTAAACTAGCCGCTAAAAGCGCTACTCTAGAACTAAGCGCAGGGCAACAGCACATTATTTTCTTATTCATGAGCGTTGCGTCGTGTCAGAGGGGTTGTCAAGCGATACATTTAATGACAATGTGCTTCTGACAGCGATTTTTGTTGCGCCCACATAGGCTCGCTGTGAGCGCAATGAATGTTCCACGAATGTCTGGGGGCGTTCCAATACTGCACGCTTCTTGCATTACGCTGCTCGTTCTTGTTCCATATCTATACGAAAATGCCCCGAGTCAAGCCAGAAGTTCCAAACAGGAATTAAACCCAGTGAGGTGGGGACGACGGACGATTAGGTGTAACCTGATTTTTGTTTCTTTATTAAATTATGATTAAACTGTCTCGGTTGTATTGGAGAAATTAACTGGCCGGTCCAGTTTAAACAATCGAAGACTTAGAATACTAATTTACTCAGTTCAAGGCAGACATGTTATTAAAGAACTTCTGGTTGATGGTTGAATGACCGATGACTCGCTGGAAGTTCCTCTCTCTGCGCCGCTTCGTTACTGGTTCATGGAATTTTTACGGGATTTTGCAGATATAAAATCCAGAATCATTTTAATTGCGAACAGATTTGCAACAGATTTGGAAACGAGGCTTTCATTTAGCTTCATGCGAAGTGAACTATTTTCTGTTTAACCGTATATCCGTGATTTGATACGATTTGACGGTGGTTCAGTGAACAGGTTCGTCATGGCTGCCAAGAAAAGTAAGTGGAATTCCAAGAGTACTTTTAAGTACTTTACATTACCTTCATAAGTATGCTCAGCAATGCAGTTTACTGTGTATTAATTGCTGTAAAAATAGAGTTTCTCCTACAAGGTCAGTTTTGGCAGGTGCTTGAAGGGAATATCTGATTTGGTACATCTGTGCTGGAGGGTGCAGCCCAAATCCCCGAAACGGGGTCAACCCGAAAACGCTGAAAAGAGACAAAAGCCCGATTTCCCGAAAACAGTTTTCTAGAACGCACTGGCTACGGTACCGTCCGGAGCCGTTATTTCTTTTCTACCGTACCGTCCGCAAATAATCTATGGCCGAACATATCTATGGCGTGAAAGCCTAACCATCAATAGCGCAGTAGTTAAGAGATGAACGAAACTAACCCTAACCCTGACCCTAACCGACCCTCACGACGCCTAATTTGACACTAAACGACCACACGAATACTAACCTGGCCCTAACCGACCCGCAAGTTGTCGGCCATAGAAAAATTCGACGCGAAGACAACTTAACGTGACAGGCTTTTGCCAATATTTATTTCAACCGGATGTACACGCCATAGATATGTGCAATCGCCCATAGATTATTTGCGGACGGTACCGTAGAAAGAAATAACGGTACCGCTCGGACGGTACCGTAGCCAGTTCGCTTCTAAAAGCGGCCGAACTATTCAAAGTTAAATTGTAAACATGACATAGACCTAGCGTGGCCTTGATGTATATATCAATATACTGCCTATTCAAATGTTTATTTGTTAAATTGTATTCATTTGGGTCAGACTTAGAAAATCAATTTTGGGATCCGGCCGAAATTGTTTCGGGGATTCGGCTTGCTTCCCCCGAAACAAATCTCAGCTGGATCCCCGAAATTGATTTTCTAAGTCTGGCCCGAATGAATTTAATTAATAAATAAAGATGTGAAGAGGCAGTATATCGATATGCATGACAGCCACAATAGGTCTATGCTTATATTTACAATTAAATTCTCAACAGCTTTCTGGAGTTCGGTCGCTTTATAGAAAACTGTTTTCGTGAAATCGAACGTTTGTGTATTTTCAGCGGGGTTTCGGGGATTCGGGTTGACCCCGTGCTGTATAGGATGAAGTTGCATAGTTTAGCAAGTCTGACTAAAAAGAACAATAATATTGATGCAGAATGTTGCTTCGTAAACGTTTTCGTTTTCTGGCAAAAGAACACAAGCATATGATTAAGTTGATGAACTTATAATCAGAACATCTCCAGACAGTTAGGATATTTCGTTTAGCTAGAAAATATTCAGAATACTCAGAAGCAAGCAATGTATGTTTTAGCACTGCAAGTACAGACAGCTGTATGTGGCAAAGCTTGGCTGGAAGGGGAAAGCTCCGATGCAGTGGCATTGAGCTCATTGTTGGTGTGGTTTAACTTTCTATTTTGACTGGAACTGAATATACTTTCTTTCATCTATGTCAAATCAACTGATTTTGCAAGCTCATCTGTGATAAAAATCAGCTTTAGCAGTAATGTATTCACTGTATATGTGAACTCTCTCTCTATGTTAACCTAGTGCAGTAAGGAAGCAGCAAAATTCTACCTATTTAAGTTGAGCACCCCAACTTCTTCTTCTTCTGATGGACTTGTTTTAAATGTAGCATACACTTTTAAAATGTGCAATTTAAGATGCTGGTGCCATGTAAGTGGGTAGAAAAAGCAGAAACCATCCCTTTAATTTTCAGCAGGCCCTACCTTGTGACAATAGGGGTGTGTGGCATGTCGTCTGATATCATAATTTATTGATATCATACAAAGTTCTCGCAATGCCTGCTTTAGCTGGAAGATCATGTAACTGTAGCACTATGCTGAATCGACTTCAATAACTTTTCAAACTGACCAGCAGTATTGACACTGGCCCACTGGGGGATGGCTCGTTCAGAATTGTAATTTCTTAGCAGTTTTAGCAGAATGTATACCAGAAACTCGTTATAGTGCTGTCACTGGAGATGATATTAAGGACTGTGAGGTCATGTTAGAACGAGTTTATTTTCTTCAGCTGAACTAATTTTTGAGATTCATGTCTCTGAATCTGTTATATCGGAATTTGTGTTATGACAAGGTGTGTTATACCAGTAACAAGATGATATATCAGCGGTCACCTGGGCCATGAATCATTTACCAAAACGTGCCAAAAAAGTATTTTAAGCAGATAACGGTATTAGTCACTCATAGCTTTCAGTTGTCTGTGTCCTGTAAAGCCACTGGGTGGGAGGTAATCAGTTGCAGTCAAAAATTATTGATAGGTATGCCATTGAGAATAACATATTTCTTTAGTTTCTAGTAGTCAATAGAAATTTCTGCACTGTTGTTCTGGTAGGCTGTTAGATATCATGGCCTCTGTATCGTGACAGTTTAACTTTGTTGGTCACAGTAGCCAAATTGTTTAGGGCTCTTGCTTTGTGATGCAGAGTGAAAGTTCAAGCCTCCCCTAAGACTGTTACTGTGTAGGAATCTTGAGCAAAACCCTTCACGCGCAATTGCTTTGGACCTTCGACTGATGCTTAGTCATTGGATAGATGTGTAAAAAATGAGTAATAATGATATTAATGATAAGGTACTGTGAATTAGGCCTAAGAGCATATAATGACTCACATGGGACTGTTAGATGAATCATGACTGTTTTATTATCAAGTGATAGATAGTTGAGTACTCGCTCAGAATGGACCAAGCCGTATTTTATCAAAGTTTTGACACATGTACTTACAAGTCCCAGGTGTATATATATTTCTTAAAGAGCAGCAAAAACTGATTCATCCATACGAGCAGTCACTTATCTTCCAACCTAGCAATTTTCCACTGAAATGAGAACTTGCACTCCCGTCATTTAATGGTCACATTTCACCTTTTTGCGACTCTGTTCAAAATGGTAGCTCTAGGTGTTGGTTGAGACAATCAGGTGTGATTATTGGTTTTACTTGGCTGCAGCGACTACGGACTTAGACGGAAAAATCATAAACCATCGGAGAAGTTTGACCTGACTTCTCCGATGTGTTTTGATTTTTCACTGTGCTTCTACTTGAAGTGACCTTTGACATTTTGGCATTATGGTAGTGGCACTATATCAGTCGTTAGATTAGATGAGATTAGATTAAACTGGGGCACATTAGTAGTAGTTTCAGTTTAACGACACTGTGTGATTACAAAGATCATTATCATCACCCTCCTCCTTGATCCAGGCTTGGGACTGGCACTGCCAGAGTGCGAGCAGTGGCGGAGTTAAAGGAGTACATTTGGTTGTGCCACAGTTTATGATCTATAGGATGCAGGTGTGCCTGGACCTTTATTTTCAGATCCTATTTAGTCATGTGCAAAGGGCTTTGATTTAAGATGAGTCTGTGTAGTTGCAATGTTTAGCATATTAGACCCAAAGTGAGAAAGGAGCATTCGTTGATTATTAGTGAAGGTCAGAATAGGAAAGTTTACACCATGGTGTGAGGTTAGTGAGGGATGTGTGCACATGCACTTGATTTGTATGTCATCCAAGAATTTCTGTGACACGTGTACATAGAATTAACCCTTTAACGACGAGCTGCCTATGAGGTTTCAATACAGTTTAGTACACGCTCGTCGTTAAAGGGTTAAACATTAGAATTATCTATGTGAGGAAATTGCTGGATGAGAGTGAGAATAATATGAGTAATAATAATAATAATAGTAGTAGACTTGAATAGAATAGAATAGAATATTCTTTATTCTTCTTCTTTTGGTTCTCTGCCTTCCTAGGCAGGTTCGTACGTCCAATTTCGCCATTCATCACGTTTTCTGGCTCTTTCCTTCAGTTTGCCGTAATCTTCCTCCATCATCCAGTCCAACAACATCATTCTCGGTCTTCCTCGTGTCTTCTTTCCCTCCATTCTTCCCTCAATTATAATTCTTAGAAGGGAGTCTCCCCTCATGATGTGGCCCATCCATTTTCTTTGTCGGCTTCTTATTATCCCTATCATGGATCTTTTTCGTCCACCATTTGTAGTATGTCTTCATTTGTCCTCCGATCCATCCAGCTGACTCTCTCCATTCTTCGCCATATCCACATCTCGAAGGCCTCCAATCTTCTGATGTCTTCCTTCCTTAGAGTCCATGTCTCTGATCCGTATAACACCACACTCCATATCATAGACTTGATAATTCTTTTCTTCAGATTCTTATTTAGCTTTCCTCTCATTAATTCCTTTCTTTTATAGAAGGCATCTTTTCCCATGGCTATTCTTCTCTTTATTTCTACATGACACTTTGCATCAGTTGTGATCATACTTCCTAGGTAACAGAATTTTCCTACTTGTTCCAGTTCCTTACCATCTATAGTGATCTTTACTGTTCTTTCCTTTCCTTTGCTTATCCTCATGATCTTTGTCTTTTTAATATTTAATATTTATTTTCATATCATACTCCTTTGAGATCTTATTCAGCTGATCCATCATTTTTTGTAACCCATTCTGGCTGCCTGCCAACATCGCCTGGTCATCTGCAAATCTGAGTGCTTTCGTCAATCTTCCTCCCACCTTTATGCCCTCTTTCACCTCCTCCATCGCCTCTCGTACTAATTCCTCAATGTAGATATTGAAGAGAATTGGTGATAGTGGGCACCCTTGTCGTACTCCTCTACCTATCACTCCTGGTTCTGAGAATTCTCCTTCTATTTTTATTCTTACTTTCTGTCCCATGTATAGGTTTCCTATGAGTCTTCTGTCTTTCCAGTCCACTCCTATTCTTCTCAGTGCATGCATTAATTTCTTCCAATCTACTCTATCGAAAGCCTTTTCATAATCCACAAAGCAAATGTAGATGTCCTGTCCATGCTGTATGCTTCTTTCTGTCAGCACCCTCAGCGCTCCAATTGCATCTCTTGTGCCCCTTCCCTTTCTGAAGCCGTATTGGTCCTCTCCTAGGCAGTCATTTGTTTCTGCCCTTGACTGCATTCTCTTCGTGATAACTCTTAGTACGATTTTGGATGCATGTGTTAGTAGGCTAATAGTTCTGTGGTCTTCACATGTTGTTGCATTTGGTTTCTTCTTTATAGGAACCATAATGGTCTGTAAGAAGTCCTCTGGCCATACTCCTGTGTTGTATATGTCTTTGCATAGTTGTACTAGTTCTTTCATTGCCTTTTCTCCAAAGTTTTTAATCATTTCAATTGGGATGTTATCAATTCCTTCAGCTTTATTGTTTTTCATTTCTCCAATGGCTGCCAGTATCTCTTCTTTCAGCAAATCCGGTCCCATATTCTCCTCACTCTGCGTTGTTTCTTCTTTGTAGTCATCTCTGTTATCTTCACCCTTATATAGTTCTTCTACATACTCCTTCCATCGACTTCGTACTTCCTCGGGATCCTGTAATAACTTTCCATTCCTATCTTTGATTGCAATGTCCCTAGTTCCACTGTGTTTCCTTGTTAGTATTTTAATCTTTTCATATACCAGGTCATGTCTTCCATTTGCTTGTAGTTTCTCAAGGTCATCACATTGTTCCTCCCACCATTGCTCTCTTGCCTTGTCTGTTGCTTTTCTTAGTTGGTTGTTTAGTCTTCTATATTCACTCTTTGCCTTCTCTGTGCTTTGATGCTTCCATTTTCTTCTTTCTTCCATCTCATGTATCATCTCTGTCGTTACCCACGGTTTGCGAGGAGCTGCCCCTTTCTGGAATCCTATCATCTCCACTGCTGCTGTTTTCACAATCTCCTTTAGTCTATTCCATCTTTCCTCTGTTGTCATCGATTTTCTTTCCTCCAGATGTTCCTCTATCTTATCTGATAGTGCCTTGCTGTTATTGTAAGACCAAAATTTTTCAAACCGCATTTTGGCTAACATGAAAGTTTAAAGGATTGTTTTCTCTATTCTGGATTAGACTATTTATGCATTCTATAAATTGTATGTTCACATGTATTTATCATGAATGTTATTTATCTTTGAAAAATCATCCTCATTATAAAGTTTTTTCTGGTGAGGCAGTCTGCCGATAATACACTGTAATACACTGTCTTTTGTTAGGGTAGCCTACATTTTAGCATTAAATTATGGCCAGATTATGAATTATAACATATATGAATTTTATTTTTGTGATTTTTTCCAGAAAATCTTTTAAAGCTGAGTGTCAACTCAGAGCCAAATGCGTGAGTATATATTTATAATTTTGTTAGCCAGTTGAAGATGTATGTTATATGTAATATTAACAACAATGTTATATATATGTGTATATATATATATATATATATGCAATATGATGCACTACCTCATTTCTAATGATGTCACTTAAACCCGCAGTGACCCCTGTCAGTGCATAACATGTGTCATTTGCTTGTTTTCCAACCTTGGACTTCTGCGTGGATGTCTTGCTGTGGTTTGTGCATTACTTCAGATTTGGTTACCTAATGAACTAAAACAAGTATTTATGTAATCGAAGGCTGAAAGTATATCTGTGCTGGTATTGTAGGGTTTATGGTACTGGTGAGGAGTTCCTTTAAATGATGCTGCATTATATGTATTTGTGTATATTTGCTGTATATTAAATTGCAGTATATAGTGTAATAATAAATAATGCATTACATTACTTTCATAATGTGTTTAAGTGATACTACTACAGATGGGCTGGTAGTGAAGAAAGCAATAGAATAACCTAGGTATGGAAATTTGCATGTTGATTCTGAGGCTGCTATGCAAAGGAACATGATTATAGCATCTTCTATCCATCCAGTCATCTTAAGTAAGCTCATAAATAATTCCAAAAGTCGATAAAAGCAGCGTGTTCTCGATTAATATTTGGTTTGAAAATAAAATACTTCTGCTCTAATCTAGATTAAGGTATGGTTAAAGTTATCTTATAATAATTACTGCTGTTAATGAACACTAGTTTGTGTAACAAGTTTTTGGACTCTGTAAAGAGTGAATTAGCTCTAGAGGCCTTTTGACAGAGTTGTTGGCAGTAGTAAAACGCACCCAGGTAGTAATCTTCGGTTAAATTTCCTTTTCAGCGGTTTTGAGCATATTCTGAAGCAAGCAGAATTCTATATCAGAAAGTTTTTTAGTCAGAGTTGTTGGCCTATATGTTGCGATATTTTGCTTCCCTTGTAGCGCACAAGACAGCTTCCTTGAAGATTTTAAGAAAGACACTACTATCAGGATCAGTGATCAGACATATATTGTGAAAGCTTCTGACTTTCAATTGGAGTCTTTCATACTTGGCAGAGGCAGATATGGAACGGTATATAGAGCAAAGCACATTCCAAGCGACACAACAATGGCTGTCAAGGTAAGAAATTGTGCCAAGAATAACTGATTCTGTCTCTTCAGTGTGCAAACCGTAAATAACCATAACCATAACCACGCTTTTATTGAAACCAGTTGAACAAAAGGTTTGACAAGCGACAAGATAAACAATGATGATGTTGGTTCAAAGGGGAGTCCTAAAAGGGCCTAAGCCCCGCTGACAAGGGTCACCCTAAAGTAAAGTAATGCTAGTAATAAGGTGGTCGGGAAATATCTATAAGTCTCTGTTTTAATATAAATCTATATGTTTTTCTGTAGCGACCGTATATGGCCTCAACCCTGCTCATTTTTCTATGAAGTGATCGGCTGAGATTCTTTGCCACCACTGCCCATTTGAATGGGTGCCACACCCTTAGCTAGCCTTGGCTCTTCATTGTGCAGAATTTTGGTTCTTGTAACAAGTCGCGTGACAACTTGGTTATTCTGAATAAACAAATATCGATTGATTGATTGATTGATTGATTGATTGATTGATTGATTGATTGATTGATTGATTGATTGATTGATTGATTGTATGTTGTGTATGTATCTTGTAACATTACTCCATATAGCTGTCAGAGGTGGCATTGTAGTCATATCCAGTGTATTAATACTCCATTGTGAACTCAACAAAACCACGTCAGACAGAATGATGTATGAGGCGATGATTTGTTTTATGAGTTCAGTGACTGCTTCTATTTCCTTCAGTTGAGAGATGTTTCATTTTTAACGTTTCAGTTGATTCAATACAACGCTGATCCAGAGAACCGAAAAGAACAGGAGCTGTTGCTGCGTGAATTGGACGTTTCAGCGCGTGCTGCCAACTGCCCGTACATTGTTCATTTCTATGGAGCTTTGTTCTGGGATGTAGGTCATGGCTGGATTTCTTTGCTTGAACTGTCTTGTTTTCTATACACGATTCTTAAATCCTAAACTCGTTAATGGTCACAGCATAGTAAAACCTATTTGACTACTACCAGTCATGCCATAGTAAAGTAAACCTTACCACTGTTGCTATGCCATAGTCAATTATGTTGAGGTGGATTCGAACCCACAACCCACCCGGCTACAAGGCACCAAACATACCCCTACACCACTGCGCCCCATGCCATAGTAAAGTAAACCTTTCCACTGATGTTGAGGTGGGTCATTGCCAATTCCCCTCAGTCATCTGTCATCTGTATGATGTAGTGCCTTCAAATAATCACTCTAAGTTTTACTGAGACATGGCAATTACTTGTGTGGGTTGTATTGTTATTGTATCTATTACCACACGTAAGTCCAACATAGTCGTACTATTTACTGTGTAAATGTCTGGGATTTAAATCATGGGAAATGGCAATGCATTCAGTGGCAGAGGCACTCTATACAGTATACGAAATACATTCTGCTATGTATAGGGTGCTATATAAATGGCTGTATGGCAGGTATAAAAGGTGTTACTTGCACTGAGTTGCTAATAATACTGGTTTTTATAATGTGGCAAATTATCATTGTCACTTGGACTACACTTCACTGCCTTAAGTGATACTTATATTAAACCTCTTAGCATGGTAACCTGTAGACTATTGCACATCCCTATTATTGGGTTAATGAGCAGAAATTATATGCATCACATAATAAATTGGTGCAGACAAGTTATGTGGCCTATTTCTACATAAAATTGTGAATCAGTTGATTTTCTTTTTCATTTGTGTCATACAACTAGATGCAGTGTCACCAGTTTATGATTCACAACTATTATATCACCTGTCATCTCAGTAAGGTCTAACTTCAGCTCAGCTATGTGCAGAATGTATATGAAACTTGCCAAAGCCTATGTGTTTAGTCTTGCCTGAATGAGTCTCGACATGTTTGTCCTATGCACTTAACATATGCAGACGACAAACTTGTGCAAAATTATACTACACTGCATTTCTGTTAATGTTCAAATGTCCTTGCATCATCCAATACGAGATGGTCATAAAATAAGGTGACACTCAACATCATTGTGATTACTTCATAGTAAACATTAAATACAGTTGCACCTCATTGTTTTACCGCATTGTTAAAGCAAGATTCTGCTATTATACTGTTTGGGACATGGACCTCGACTTAAATTCATGTTCATTTGTGACACGGCTTTGTTTTAATGCAGATTTTTATATGGCTCAGTAAGGTTGCATTAGAAAGCATTTGTAGGGAATGTAATTATTGATGTTCTTAGAATGATATTCCAACAGTAGAAAAGTTTAACTATTCGTTTGTTGTGACTGTTAGGGCGATGTTTGGATGTGCTTAGAATGCATGGATACCTCACTTGATAAGCTTTATAAAGTGATCTACGGCAAAGGCGAAACCATTCCAGAGGATATTGTCGGAAAAATAGCATACGCAGTGGGTATTACTTTGCTTCTATTGTCTATTGCTCCATATACCGTAATATCGCTGAATATGTTTTGTTTTTCTGGGAAATTAAACGCATCTCATAATAAATTGGTGCAGGCATACACTTGAATATCCTTATAATGTGTGCTTCATCACAGCATAAATTCTGACGTGATGTAGCCAGGGACTTGAATTGCTTTGGCTGTTGAACATTATCTTATAATATTTTAATGCCATTATGATATGGTGGTTGGAATGACTGTTAAAGACAGTGTTTCAAAGAGGTTCTGGTAATAATTGAACGAGAGGTGGTAACTTCAAATTGTGGGTGCACAAGTGTTTAGCAGGGACCCTTTAGTGAATTAGTATAAGCACTGACTCCATTGTAATTTACATGACTAGTGTTCTGATCTGTAGGTCATACATGCGCTGCATTATCTTCACGGCCTCAAGGTCATCCATCGAGATGTTAAGCCGTCGAACATCCTCATCAACCGCAATGGCCAAGTTAAACTCTGTGACTTTGGCATCAGCGGGCAACTTGTCAACTCTTTAGTCTTCTCATTAGACGTCGGCGCCAAAGCTTATATGGCGGTAATTATTTCTGTTAATATTATTTGACTGGGTTCTACATATGCTGAGATTTATGTTGTGATGTTCCAGCTGAAATGTGTATTCTTTGATTGATTAATTAGTGGTGTGTTGTTTTTGTAAAGAGTAGACTAATGAATTGTTTTGTAATGATGTTAGTGTTAGTTTGATATTTTTAACTAATTGTCATTGGTGCTGAAACGTTTCTGATTTTGAAGGATTCAAGTTATCCAAAATTTGATATTTTGGACCAGTATGATTCATTTATTTTTAACACTTTAACGACGAGCTTCATTGGTTTGCAGTCGCGTTTGGTACGCTGTCGTGGTTAAAGTGTTAATTGAATTAAGTAACAAAGAGATTGGTGCTGCATCACTATTCATTAAATGGTCTGGCATTTGAGAAACTATGCTCGACGTATTGTGTTTTAAATCGTGAACTCAATGCCAGTAAGGCACAGAACTGTTTTTGCAGGGTTACCGAACTTAAAATAACCTGTGCTTGGAATTGTTGAGTTTGGTTGTACGAGATTTTACAAAGCAATGTTTGGAAACTGTTTTAGCCGGAACGAATTAATCCTGAAAGAAATGATGGGCGCTACTATGACATTCGCTCAGATGTTTGGAGTCTTGGAATTTCATTGGTGAGATAATCATGCCGTGAAACTAAGTATCGTCTCTATTTCAATATTAAAATTATTCTCAAATTTTAGGTTCTAACAGTTTTAAATACAACAGATTTACTTACTATCACTGTCTCTTGTCTGTGAAAAACTTTTACATGATATTGACGTTAAATTTACTTTGCATGTAAAAACCAACTTTAGAAACATTGGTCTCAATATATCTCAGTGCAAAACTTAAGACATTTTACATAATTCATTTTGTTTGCTAAACTGATGTGGGTTTAACAGTTGAGTCAGTTAACCAGATCTGGTTGACTGATATTGAATTATTACTAACTAATTTCATATTAATCATTAACTAATTGTGTTTAACTGCAGATTGAGTTGGCCACTGGTAGCTATCCATATTCTGAATGGAAAACTGTTTTTCAACATCTTCAACAAGTCGTATATGGCCCACCGCCCACACTGCCACCACAACGATTCAGCAAGCTATTTGAGGATTTTGTTAATGGCTGGTAAGATCAGTCTGGTTGATCAGTGTTTCTTTGATTGTCTTTGAAATGAGATGGAGTGATTGTTCGACTGGTGTCATTTTTGTGATGATGGTTGTAAGCAGCATGTGATTGCTTTGTTCTGCTACAAAATTACAAGGAGATGATTGTACTCAGGATGGTTTGGAACAGCTGATGTCTTGGTGATGAACACTTTGTTATCTGAAGAAGTCATTGATTATATATCACTTCATGCTTTGGACAAAATCAGTTGAGGTCCTAGAATAACAGACACTAGAAGATGGGTTGTCAAGTACAGACTTTGAGTACGTTGAGGTAACTGCCAGAGGAAATGGAAACCGTGATGGAAACCACGACTTCCAGAAACCCAGACCAGCAACCTAGAGCCATGTTGTTTTGATGTGGGGTTTTGATAAGAGTCACAATGTAGGATTGTTTTAATATGGGAGAAAAGGTGTGTAGAATCAAGTTGAGATATTTCCTACCTCAAAGGAAGCCATTAAGTTGTGACAAAATCACATTTTATACAAATAATAATTTACGGAGCGTCAAGGAATCATTCTTTCCTATTATAGTCCTATGGATCTTCATTGGTTATATCTGCACGATTGTAATAGGGAAAACGGTTTTGAGTAGTCTTTCAATTCATGCCTTTCACATCATGATAATGGTATATTTTCTAAATTTTCAAGATTAGGTCTTAGGTAGTTGTGAGTAGTCTGTGTAATTGGTAGAACTAAATCATCAGGATATGCAGGTGAATCTTAAGTTTGATGTAACGGTTTTTGACCCTTGCTTTCTGTTTTCAGCCTTTTGAAGGATTACAAGAGTCGTCCTCGATTTGGTGATCTCTTGGAGCATCAATTCATCGTTCAGTACAACGACAAGGATGTTGATGTGGCTCAGTTTGTCAGTGCAGCATTGGACACCTTTGGTGAAGAGATTCAAAAAGCTCAATAATACTTTATGCCTTATAGTCTACCCCTCGCCAATGAACTGACGTCTGCTTGATGAAGTCGCCTAATTGATTAGCACGATTTGATTAATATTTTCTGAGGAGACTATGTCTACAGTTTTTTAAGCCTCTGTAATCAATTTCTTTTAATGATGTGTTCTACCAGTTTGGTAGGTATCCTCTTCGCAAGAGTTGCATGCTGCTGTGAATTGGGAGCTGCTGTTGGTGATGTGTTAGAATAACTTACATCTATGCACAGAACAAGATTACTATTATTATTAGTTAGTTAGTTAGTTTTCTTTATTAAGATTAGTTTTTATTCAGATTGGTTAGGTATTATTTTTTTTATTAAGATACTGTTTTCAGACTAGTTCTCTGTAGCCAGGTTGAACCTTCTGTGTTTCGGATCATCTGCCATAGGAAAAAAGGATTCCTCCCTTGCTGACTCAGAGGATTACAAAGGGAATTGAACTCCCCATTCTTCTTTTGCTAAGGGGTGTGGGGCATGTACATACCTGTAATTATGTAACATGAGCTCTTGGTTTACATACGTGTAATGATGTAATGTAAGCAACTGGTTGACATACGTGTAATCATGTAACATAAGGAACTGGCTTACATATCTGTAATTATGGAGCATGGGCAACTGGTGGAAAATGGCTATCTAGAAATCCGTTCGTGTGATGGTGAAAATATTACATCCACAGTTGGAAACGGAAATGGTAGTGTGTTGCTTCCCGCTACCTACATCTGAAGGTGTGAACTGTTATTGGAAATGGTGTACCAACAGTTTCCCTTTGAAAGCAAGTGAAGGGATCAGAGAATGTTGGGCTCTGGAGTGTGAATGCCTGAGGACGAGTGACGCTGTAATAAATTTAGTTGTACATCATTATCATTATGGTCGTGGTGGATTTCTGCCTTCATCATGAAGGTTTAACTGAATATCTGCAGAGATGATGCAATTGTGGCGTTGTTGGTTTTGAAAATCGATCTGTATTTTGAGGTATCTCGGCTAAAACCATTTGTCCTGTGTTCAGTAAATATTATTTTCAAAAATTATTATAGCTAGGAAATTTTAAAGCTGGGAATGTTATTATTTATTTGAAGAAATATTAAGTAATAAAAAGCAAGAAAACATTTAGAGCAATTGAGTTCATGCTATGCACTTTGTTGTACTTACCGGTAAGGATGTTTTGATGAAATTCAAATCGTGGCATTGCAATGTGTTTTTGTTACTGAAGCAAGAAGTTGTTTGATGTTTTATCTTGAAAATTGACAATGCCATAAGGTAGCTGCAACAGTAACGATGTTGATGATATTATGAACACTTGATGACTGTTAAAGTTGCATCGGAAACAATTTTTACTGACAATGCCATGTTTTACAATGGTTTAGTTAGTGATGCAATGAAGCGTTAACCCCTGTGGAAAACTTTAAAACATGTTCAATTCTTATTACATGGCTTTACTTATTAAGTTTTGTGCTGTTTCTGTTTGTTTGCTCTCCAATATATTTGTGTCCTGAGACATAAAATCGTGTAGAGGATCATAGTAAGTTTGAAGCTAAGGAATAGAAAGACATTGTTCAGAATGATAATAGAATGTGGGAATGATTGAAATGATGCAGTGAAGCTGATTGGCAACAAGGTGGCAGACAGAATACAGAGATGATGGAGAAGTGGAGAGGATAGATATGTGATTGTAATAAAAAAATTATGTAGCACCGTTTCAAGAGAACCTTAATCGGAGATGCTTTCTGTGCTGGCTTAAAGTTGTTAAAGTTCATTATCAACAAACACTTCATCAATAAGCAATACCAAGATAACTAGAAATAGCACCGGTGACGAGCTCCCACTCACACAGAGAGGAGAATTGTGTGATGGAGAAGATGACTGAGGAGCCGGAAAGGGGAAACTGCAAGCTGCGCGGAGGTATGCAGTTGCTGGTCAGTTCTGGCAAATATATTTTTAATTGTTGAACGTTTGTAAAATTTAAGATCTTAGGCTGTGGCTTCCGTTGTTTTTTAATATTCATTCCAGCTACGATTTTTGAAGAGGAAAACGTCTTAGAACTTTAATGTATATACATTGGCCTATAATAATGTACAGTATATACAAAATACACATGTGTATATATATATTTGCCAATATTTGTATATATATAGTGTATATACTGTTTTACATACATTACACAGGTGTGCACAGGTAAATTGATGAATTTTTGTGGGACATTAATAGGTAATGAATTTAGTTAAATAACCTTGGTGACTAAATTATTAAATTACCTATAGTTGTCTCAGCATGAAATGCCATAATTTTACTCAATGACTGGTGCCAGTTGCGATTGTCTGTAATCAGGTGTTTTAAAACTGTTCTCAGAGGGGCACAATATGGCACACTAGCGATCCCAAGTGCCTAGAATGGATTGTTAGGGCTGGAACAGTTTTATTATGTATGTAATCTATACAGTTGTAAATAAAATTGTAATCTGGACACCATCTGTGTGTAGCATAGTCGTCAAACAATTTGTCAGTTAAGGCAACCAAACTTTGTTACTGCTAAACCTGGCACTTAAATTGAACTTTGTGGTCATTGGCAGTTAGTAGTTGACCGCGACTTTGTCTACAGCTGAAGTTGCAGCATGCTTGCTTGGCTGTGGTTGTACCGCTTTCCGTTATCTGTATATTATGTGAAATATGAAATTCTTGTCAACTGGTTTTCATAATATTTGTATTTATTGACACCGATCATTGCAACACAGCAGACATTGGCTATCTGTGACAGTCAGAAGAAATGCACAAATCATTCCTATAATTTGTAATACAGTTTTTATCAATTAAAGTTTAAGAATAGGTCAAATTCTCTTAAATAAAATCCTTTAAATATGTTCCACTCAATATTTATATTCAAGCAAAGTTTACGACTACAAGCCCAATTCAATCTAAATAAAAAAGAAGGGCTATATATATATGTCTATATTGTCTCTTTGTTCATTTCTTTGTTCAATGATTAAAATTAAAAGAAACCCTCTTTTAAAACCCTACAACTAAATGAAAGCAGATGTTTTTACAGGCAGCATTCAGGGTCAAGAGGAGGAACTAAACAGGGTCAAGAGGAGGAACTAACCAATTATAGACCAATTTCCATTTTACCGTTTTTCTCAAAATTTCTTGAAAAGGTTATGTATTCTCGACTATTTGACTACATTAATAAAATGACCATTCTACATACTTCACAACATGGTTTCCAGCCGGGTCATTCAACCTCAATGTCGCTCTTAAATATTCAGGATAATATATCATCTGTTATTGACCGGGGTGAATTTGCATTAGGTATATTTATTGATATTGCAAAAGCTTTTGATACGGTCAATCACGACATACTCACCAGCAAATTACAAAATATTGGTGTGCGTGGAATTGCTTTGGACTGGTTCAGAAATTACCTAGACAATAGAATGCAACAGGTTTTATGTAATGGCTCTTTATCGGAATTGAAACTAATCAAATTTGGGGTGCCACAAGGGTCTATTCTTGGACCACTTCTTTTCTTACTCTTTATAAACGACCTCCCCAATGCTTCCCCAATATTGCGCTTTGTACTCTTTGCCGATGATACAAACATCTTTGCTTCTCACAAATCGTACGACATACTTTTTCAAACAATGAATCAGGAACTTAAGCATGTGGTCGATTGGTTTCGAGTGAACAAGTTATCTTTGAACCTCAATAAAACTAATTACGTATTATTTTGTTCACATCGAAAGCCTATTCCTGAAGTTAAAGGAACAGTTTTTATGGATAATAAACCTTTACCCCAAGTAACTTCGGTCAAATTCCTGGGAGTATATGTAGATCAGTTTTTAACTTGGAAAGTACATATAGAAAATATTTCTAAGAAAGTGGCGAAAAGTGTAGGTATCTTGGCCCGTACTGCCCACCTTCTACCGACTAGAATTAGACTTAGCCTATATTACTCCTTAGTCCACCCTTATCTCTCTTATTGCAATGTAGTGTGGGCCTCTAATTACCCTTCTCGACTGGTTAGGTTAACTTCATTACAAAAAAGAGCAGCCAGAATTATCTTGGGTAACTTGAACTCCCTGTCTTCACAGGCCGGGTTACAGAAATTGAAAATTTGTAATATAGAACAGATTAGAATCAAACAGACCTCAGAGTTTATGTTTAAATATATGCATAATCTTTTGCCTGGAGCTTTTACTGACTTCTTTAGCTTGACATCCCAATCTAATCCTTACAATGTTCGGTCTTCTTCCAATTATAGAGGAATTGCCACTAGAACGAATACACGAAAATTCTCCATCAAAAGTGCTGGCCCTAGGACATGGAATAATCTCCCTGTTGCCATTCGTGTCTCTCCTAGCATTTCAGTATTTAAAAAGAAACTCCATCATCACTTACTGTCTGTGGATCCCTGACTCCCACCATGCTTCCCCTGCTATTACCTGCCGTACATGCTCAAATTCGTACATACTGTGCTCGTTGCAGACACTCACTGTGTGTAATTTTTGATATTTAGTTAACTAGTTAAGATGTAAAATTTTTGGTACCCTCATGCATAACCTGCTGCCACGTTTCCCATGTACATGGGTAACCCTGTTAGCGGGACCCTGGTCCCTTAAGGGTTTCTCTCCCTTTTCTTTTTGTTGGCGTTTCTATAATAATTATATTTGTGATGTTGTGATGTTGCCTACTTGAAGGAATAAAATTTTTGGTTATGGTTATGGTTATGGTTATGGTTATAGCATTGTGTGAAACACTTTGTGGTAGCAGGGTGTCTTGTAGATATAAAGAACAGGTACAACAGGGCGTCTTAAAGGTATAAACAACAGGTACAACAGGATATCTTATAGGTATATAAACATGTACAACAGGGTATCTTATAGGTATGAACCATCGACTAATATACATCAATGGGTATGAACAACAGCATAAACTGTAGCTTCATGTTACACGTAATCAAATCACTGCATAAAGTTACACCTGAAAATTCTCAGTACACATCTTGTTTACAGCGCAATCAGACAAATGAATTTGCTACAGTAATTTTATTACAGAAAATGCAACAAGAAAGAGAGCTTGCAGAAAACAGCAATGGCTAATACCAGCAGGCACCACTAAAGCCACAACATTATTTTATCCATTCTCAAAGCTTCCTGAAAGACTAAGCAGAAATAACATACAACTGCATTTTTTAGTGTCTTCAGCCTCCTATAAGACATCAACATTGTCTGACACAAACTGTAGTCATGATTCAAAGTCCTGTTGCCAACACTTTAATACAAACATTATGCTCACAGATCATCTATGATGTCACTAACCAAAGTGTACAATTAAACTTGGATTTGCCAGCGCTCACGAATAAGCTGGTGTGCTGCACTTGGCTTTAAAGTAGCGCTTTAGAAATTTGGAGTTTTATGATTAGGCCTACATTTAATTTAATGGAAAATGCCAAAATATGTACATGAATGTGCTTTTATTGACTAAATTATCTGTCAACAGCAGACTTCTGCAAATTATTATAAAACAATCTTGAACTGAATGTACATCACATAGCTGTAAAACCAGCAAATTAGATTACTGTAGTCAAACTTAAAGAATACAACAAAATAATGATGATCTGAATTTTAACAAACTTAAAAGAAATAAGCCATGGTTGTTGAACATATTTCTACATGTAATTGAAATATGATAGTTTTGTTCTTTTCCAACTCCTAAAAATTCTGCTAGTGAATAACAGCAGATTACTTGAAGAAAGTATGCATAAAAAATTGTAGAGTAACCAATTGTTCTCAATCCGCAACAATCGAAGCGAACAATCAAAGAAAACATTATTGAACGACACATTTTTGTTCACAAGCTTTATGCAAGTCATGCTATGCTGGCAGTGAAACAGATGCCTGAACCAGAAAATGAATTTACAGACTGCAACATATCATTTGTTAAATTGTCTAACGTCATTTGTCATATTGTCTATGTTTATGCTAGAGTAAAAGATGAAATTGTTCCTAAATTGGCCTAAAGGTGATTTATGTAACATCCCTTTAAAAGTTGCAAACAAATACTAACTGTATTTCAATAGGCATTAAGCCAAGATGTCATCATGTAATGGCACTCTGCTTTGACATTTTAATGACAAGAGTCTACTAAAAATGACTGGGAATCCAATGCAGCTCGTCATTAAAGTGTTAAAAGACATAAAAGTTGAATGAATTTCAGTATAAACTATCTTTAACATCAACTGTCATGGTGCACAGACCAGCAAACCTAACAGCTTATTTGATAGCAAAGCATGCCACACAAAAGTTAAAATCACTGTACACATCAAGTATGGCAAAATTGTCAAAAAGCTACCGCCCGTTGTTAGCTATCAAGTTCTTATGCTTGGTCAATTAAACAGAATAAGCTCTGACATGGGTTTTGTGTGGCGCTGAGAAATCTAGAAGATTTACATTACATTATATTAAATATACTGATCAGTAAGACAGCATTTCAAAAGAAACATCAAATGTCTTGAGAGCGAAAAAGTTTCTTACAGTAAAAAATAAAGTTTATTACAAACAGACATGTTCTGCTCAACCTTGAAATGTATTAGTACCATGCAAATCACTTTTGCTTACAGAACTAGTTTACTTACTCAAATTCTTTACATCACAGTTATTTTATCACAACACTCCAATGTATATCATATTTTGATCAAGAGTGTAGCGATATGGTAATTTTTACTTGATGGAATCCATCAAAGGGGTGAAGAGTTACTGTGAAAAGATGCGAAATTAAGACTAGGAGTGAATGAAGGACCAGGACCCATTTTTTGTCGACTGGTTTACACCTTTAAAGTTCAAAGGAAGTGTATTATAGAAGAAAGTTTGATAAGAGTTTGACAAAAGTTCTTCAAGGCCTACTCTAAAATCATAGTCATACAGTCATTGGAAATTTCTGCTACAGAGACTGTCTTTCGCTCTAAACTAAAACATACCTCTTCCAGTATACGTATGGCTCTTAATATTTTCCCGACTTCAATGTGCACTTCTGAACTTTGTAAGTAGGGCATTATCAAATTACAATTGTGTTCTACTGTATAGTTGTTGACACGATCTTTGGCAGAAATCTAAGGCAACATGAATCCTTTAGCAATTACCGATATCAATACTGGCTTTAATATACAAAACAGTGTCTAACATGGTAACAGGAGAAAGAAGCTGCATATACATCTTTGTTTCTTTTAGAGACAGTTTAGCTGTATCTTTTAAGAATACATTCAGTTACAGGAAGATGCAACAAAAAAGAAAAGATAGAGAAAGGGAAAGATAGAGAAACAGTGCTTGATTAATAAACTAACAAATTCACACTTTCAATCAATCACCAGCATAAGCTGGGTCACTTTCAAGTACTGCCTAGCATAAGTCTAGTCACTTTCAAGTACTGCCTAGCATAAGTCTAGTCACTTTCAAGTAATGCATAAGTCTTGTCGCAATCAATGCCTAGCATGAGTCAAGTTTCAATCAGTGCCTACCATAAGCTGAGTCACTTTCAATCAATGCCTAGCATAGTTACAAAATACAGATTTCAAATCTATCAATCACAGATGCCAGTCACAGTATCAGTCACAAGACATCACAAACCCAAATGACAGCATCTTGCCATAATCAAAATTGTTACAACAGTCTAGACAAAACCATAAAATTTACATAGAGCAGCTTCTAAACATAATAATTTATATACACGGTCAATATTGTTCTACTGCAAATGTTTCCAAATAGTTCATGCAAATAACACAATGCAATCTTCAGCGTTTAGTTTCTGCTTCCATGTGATCGTTAATCACCAGACATCCCAAATAAACCTGACGATAAACCTGTCATAATTTTTAAAAACGAAATCTTAAGTACTTTACTTTGTGGCCTTACATACGTAGAGATCGTGAAAGACAGTCAATATGTACAAGAAATTAAGCACAGAACCACAGAACGTTCGATTTGGCTACCGCGTGTAAACTTGGTATCATGGAAATTTCAGTTGACCACCATAGGTCACGCTTAAGGGGTGAACTCCCCCATGTGTTAAGTCTTTCAACAAGTCTTTTTCCTTCTTTCTTCAAAAGATTGTGCTGATCTTTATTAAAAAAAAACAACAAAAATTAATGAGTTATAATCTCAGCATCTAGAACTACTATTATTTTGAGAAACAGTGAGACCAATATGTATGGATGCACAAGTGTATTCGGACATGCACAAAGACACATGCACACATATTCAAGCACCTATCAAAAGCGCTGTAACATGGCTTTCCAGCAGTTTAAAAATCTTAAGCTTAGCATCTTGTGCAGAGCAGTTAGGATTTCCAGCAGGAAGTTGAGAAACAAGATCTAATGAACAAGATAGGATTCAATCCTGTGCTCCAGTTCCAGTGCATAATTGAAAGACAAGGATATCCCTCAATGCAGAATGTAGCGACATATGTAGCAACATCTTAGATAAATGACGATAGACAACTATCACGTGTAGTAGTCATAACGATACTATAATATGTCAATTATAATAGCAATTCACAAGTACAAGTGCACCAGTCAAACAACAACACAAGAACAACTGCAGCAGCAACAACAAAGCACAGTAATAACAAAACAGACTACTTACCAGATTGCTTCAACATAGTTGCCAGGGAATGTACCCAACTTCTTTGTCCTCTCTGACATTCCAACGAACCATCCGTCGTCGTATTGTTCCATTACGTAAACAATGTCTCCTTTGTTCAGTTCCAACTCGTCTGCTCTTCTTGGATTGTATGCAAACAATGCAAGATGTCTGTAATGAAAACATGTAGGCCTAAGTGTAAGTGGTTCAACTGTTGAATGTTTACAATACCGGTGTCACAGTTTACATAAGATACAGTTACGACTCAATTTTTATTTATTATTTTAAAATAATTATATATTATTAGATCGTTTATTATATATTTAGATATATAAATACTGTAATGAATTGCTATTATAATTGACATCAGTATCATTATGACTACTATATTATTTGTCTATCATACATTTATAAATAAATAAATAAATATATATACACTATATATATATATATATATATATATATATATATATATATATATTTAGGATCATTTGACTCAAGCACAAAGCTGACAACATGAATCCAACAGCTTATAGGTTATATAACTTGACTATATTCATACTTTCCCATGATTCAATTTCAAATGTTCAGCAATTGTAAATTCTGTGAGATAAACCTAATGATTTTTAACAAGGATATCATTGTGAAAAGGCAAGACATTAGATACCATCAGCAAAATTTATCACACACACGTTACTTCATAAATTAAAGATTACACTTCTCACCTGGCTTTTCCAAAACTTTCACTGTTGGGTGCCTGAATCTTGTCACCTCCCGACGTCTTGTGTGTTGGCCAAACAGTGGCAGTTTTAACAGGGACCGATTTTGCGCCTCCAGCATTTGTTCCCGCAACACCAGAAGCTGGTGCGCGAAGGTCATAAGACCGCTGCAGTGGCTGGCTTGCAACGTTATGACCCAGATTAGGAGTCTTTCCAGGACCATTTACAAAAGTTGAAGCAGGTCTCAAGCGTTCATTACTGAGATGGTCTGTTGATCGAAAAGATTCTCTTATGTTTATCTCGGATTGGGAAGATCTGTGTCCCAATTGCTGGTTTGCAAAGGATTTATTCTCATAAGATGGTGGTTGGGCAGAATTCCTATTTTGCATGTCTGAGCCCAGGCTGTTACCCCTTAGATGAATGGCGTTCTTCTCCAGCGCTCGGTGACCACCATTAAATGAATCATTTTTAAATCCTGAATTTTGCCTCTGGATGGCATTCTGATGCACAGCTGGAGACTTTGTCAAGTTAGAGGATGACAGACTTGAAGTGGATATCAATGATGGTCTTGTTGCTTCTGAAAATCCATAACAAAATCAATGAATAATGAAGCACAATGCTAAATATCCACTTATCAGTGCATGGCAGACAGTTCATAGTGGTCGAAAATGTTGAGAAGTGCATTAACTTCGAGTCTGAATGCTTTTATCTGCGCCTGATATATTGTTTTCATGACACACTTGTCTTTTTCAGTATGAAGCAAGCAACCTCATTGCAATATCCCTTCAATTCTGATAAATGCCTACAGTAGAAATTCTGGCAATTTGTATACGACTATCCTGTTTGCCAATTGCTGGATTTATTCTCAAGTTATTGTGTTTGGAGAGAATTCCTATTTTGCATCCTCCTACCTCAGTCTTCCTTAACCCCCAGTCACTGCTCATCTGAAGTTCTCCAACTGAGCCATATCCCATACTGAACCATAATCTCGCCTCTGAATTCCACAAATTTTCGGTTCGCCAACCCACCATCATCCACCTCAAGCTACTCCATCACACCTCGGGCTTTTCACTCAAAATTGAAGTCTCACCAAATATTGCTACCCCAACTCATCCAATTCTCAACCTAAATGACACCCTCCTCAGCAACTATTCTACCTCCTCTGTTGATCTGGACCCTCTGGCAACCGGACTCGGACTCTTATTTTAGACTACCTTTGGACATGACGCAGTGCTCATCAATAAGCTGGTGCCACTTTATTATTTAGTGTTTTAATCTGCGTTTAGCTTTCAAGTGGTGCTTTAGAAATTTAGAGTTTATGATTACAATACGATTCATACTATCGAATTTTTTTAAACTCTCAAAGACACAATGATATATGGCTATGACAGATCAATTAAACAATGCCTAAGGTAAGCTGAAGAGATTGAACTGTTCCAGGTAGAAGACTATAAATTTCTGGACTAATATTATTGCAGCAAGATAGTGCAGTCCAATTGCACAAGAAAGCGAGAAAGTACAACATTCTCGAATTTCTCTACAAGAGTGCGGGACTAAAGAGTTGGCATAGCTTATAGAAGATAGTGATCATTGACTTACTGCACTTGACACAATAAGCAAAACCCAATGATTCTGAGTATTAATAATGAGTTAATAAAATCACCTTGAGGAGAAAGAACCTTCGTTGGAGATGATAGTACACTGGGTTCTTTGATGATGTCAACATAGTTTGCTGGAACAAATCCCTTACGTTTTCCAATGCAGGCTTCAAACCAGTCTTTATTTACCCGACTAATAAGAATGACTTCTTCATTCTAATCAAAAACAAAATCACTCGTTAATGCAGTAGAAAGTAAACTAAACGTTTAAATCGCTATGAATCAAGCAAGTACTGTTTTTCAAGCATCATTCACCGTAAGATGCCATTAAATGGATCAACAATGAAAAAATTCATAATTAACAGACCTCATGTATGCACACACAGTTGGGTGTCTAAAGAATTTACACAGCATTGTACATCAACAAATAATTCAAAAATATTTCTACCAATTTGTTTGCAGAAAACCGATAAAAATGCTTAAATAACCAAACAAAAGACAATTGCATACACCGGATGCATAAAATTTGTATAAAATATGTATGCAAAGTAGTAACCTTGAAGGGGCGCTATATAAATCTTTGGAATGAATGAATGAATGAAAATAACGTGCTTCATCATAATGTAAATGTTGGTATAATAAGGACATGGACATATATGAAATTTACTTTATCTTTAGAAGGTGACCTTATTATAAACTAAACCTTGTTACGACATGGCTTTTGATATGATCCTCTATGGACACTGTAGCAATGCAGTGCCAGTGCATATATTAGCCTCCTACAAACATTTAAATAGATATAATTTTATAGTAACCTTTTTAAAAGACAGCTCTAGTAGAGTTTGAGCTTTGAAGTCGTAGATAGCGCGACCCTTGCCAAAATTCTGTGTTTCTGGTAAACTTTCTCCTTCAGCTGAATTCTGTCTCTTTAAACACAATAATAATTAAATATGTATGCAAACTGGCAAGTTTAATTCCTTAAAAGACCAACTAATTTTTTTAAATGCAGAAATAAAGTCATAGATAAATACAAAAAGTTAAATTTGTCCGAACTGTACCTTGATGAAAACGTCATTCTACCATATACCAGCAACCAAAGACTACTCATAATTAACTTATTTTAACTCTCAAGGCTAAGCCAGAAAGTATTATAATATCCACATTAATTGCCAATGTTTAATGTTCAAAAATCCATTTCATCATTCATTCAGTTTGAATTAAAGATGGACGTAAATGTTTCTGTTTTGTTTAATAGCAAAACAACTGACCTCCACAAAATTGATGGGAAATTTTCCCACTTTTCCATTGCATTCACCTTTGTACCAGTTATCGTCAATTTTATCGAATATGTAGATAGCATCTCCTTCGTGAAATGACAAGTCTCTGTAAAATGTAAAAATTGATGCAAAAAGACATAAATACATGTATCCTTCAGTTTTAATATCAAACACCATGCTAAGTTTGCAAACCATTTACCTGCAGTAATTTTTGGATCAGTAGTCCAACAATTAATTATGAAACAATGATCACATTTTGATTAATATCAAAAATTCTAAACCTTCACACTTTGTGACCATGGCATAATGCAACAGCAACACTGTCAGTGTCATTATAGACCCACAGAGTCAAAAAGGGGGAAAGACCAGATCAGGTTAACCAGAAAGATAAAATTCATGCTCAAGTCTTATCATCTTTTGACAATTTCATGTATCAAAGCTGAAGGTGTTGTAAAATTTTGTTAACAAGTCAGATTGTCTTACGAGGGACTTTGTGCTCTGAATGAGTAGACAGCTTTAGCCAAGTTGATTGGATGTGCAACATCGCTCCTAACTGTTGGCTGAACTTCGGAAACACGCTTGTCTCCCTGATGTGAATTCTGCCTTTTGAAATCATACTGTGATCCTCTGAAACGTGGCAACATAAAGGGTACTTACTGTGATCCTCTGAAACATTGCAACATAGAGCACTATGCCTATGAAATCTGCTGATGTGCAAACACATTCAGGGATATATCACATCTTGTGAAATCATAATTGAATACTATCCATTCGTAATACAGCGTGAATTTATTTATGTCCTCCTGGTCTATGCACCATTCAGCTTAACATGAAGTGGTGTTATTTCTCCAAAACCTGTTAACTTAAAACACCGTACTGGTTAACATGCCATACAAAAACTAGAGTGTAGCAGTAAATATTGACTTTTCAGCATTATTCATTATAACGCGGCAGTTTACACGCTGATTTCAAAAGTGTCCTGATTTCACGTTAATGAGTCCACACCGTATTTGGTGTGTCAGAGGTAGTAAGAACACCATTTTTGTATAGTGTGTATTTAGACCTTATCAAATTACTACTATATACAGATGGTCTTCAAAGATGTCAAAAATAGTTTTCTAAATTCAAGATGCCAAAAATAGTTTTCTAAATTCAAAGATGTCAAAAATGTTTTCTAAATATATGTTTCTGATTACTGACTGTACTGTTGTGTGTGGTGGATCGCCGCGTGTTCCAAGACTGCTCACAGCTGGAGTTGAGTTGTAACCAGAGGATTGGCGTGAATGAGATACTTGAGAGATACTCTATAAATCATACAATTTCACAAAAAACACTGAAAGATAAGCTGGATTAATGGTTCAGGAAATAAAAAACTATTTTCAAACAGCATGGTCCAATGCAGCAACATACTCTTTGGACACTCTCGTTCAAATACATCACAGAGCAAGCCAATTCTAGAATATGCTTTATTTTTAGTTATGAGTGATCAGAGTGATAATTATAAAAATTAATAAGGATTTTAATATGGTTGTTCTTATTGTTGTTAAGGGCTATTCTTACCCTCTCCTTTGACTGGTAAGGTCTAAATCCATTGGTATCTTTGCCCCAGGTGTCACCATTGACTCTATCTAGAGTTGCTGAAGTCCTGAATGTAGCAGATGTTTTGGCAGGTGGATAGTCACCATTACCTAGAAGTAGAAACAGAAAATTTTAAAAGTAGCTATAATTTCAGGATTACAAGAAACTGGCAAAAGAAATTGAAACTTGAGTACCATTTTAAGTAGTTGCATTCATACTTGCAACCCAAGTCCGTGTACTTGTACTTGAGTTACTGCAAAGAAGTATTTGTAATTTTTTAGTTTGTATAAATGTTATATTCATTCAAGCATATATTTCCAAGTGTACATGTATACTGATATGTAGGTATATCGAAAGATGAAGGCAGGCTTTTCGACTCTCCTGCAGCATAAACAACTTGCTGAACTGGAATTAATGGTAAGATTAAGGTTAAGAGAATGCTCGTGTTTACATTTTCGAGCGGTGCTATATAAAGTATGATTACAATTACAATTGCTCAAGTAATTGTATTTGTACTTTAGGTACTTGATTTTACTCATTTTGCACTACTAGTACTTGATTTTAGCCTATAACTCAGCTCTATTATCAGTAATTCGTTTGTCCAGGGATGTGTAACTCATACATAGTTGCTCCTTCAACAGGAAAGAGCTATAGTATTACCATTCCTATCCATGAGATGAGAGTCACTTCCTGGAACGTAACTTTTCTGAGGCTTTTCGTTCTGCCACTCGCTGCCAATCAGTTCCAAGTTTCTCATAAGATCTTGTGGATTAACTTCAGGGCGATGAGAATGAACAATGCTCCTAAAACTCATCCCTCGACTAAGGTCCTGAAGCATATCATAATCAAATGCTTCAAATTCACCACCCTCGTTGGCATCATACTGCAAACACGCATTCCGATTACTGTGGTTAAGTATGGGATCCTTAGGGTGTATTTTGGCAGCATCACAAGTCAGGGAATGATGACAATTATCGGTAACCTTTTTCTCATGTTTCCTCCCAGTTTCTGCATTAAACTGGTCAATTTCAAAAACAACTGCTTCCCTGGGATGTGTCCTGATCTTGCTGTAAACGTCATTGCTGACATCATGCATTTGCGAGGGAACTGATGACTCGCTGCTAGAATTCCTCCACCCAATGAAAGTCTCATCTCTTGCTGTATTTGGTTTTGCCTTAAATGATAAACCCTCCTTGGTGCTCCAACAATTTTCACCAAAATTCTGAGAACCACTGTGGCTGAGCTCATTCCTTGATGTGGCACGCACTAATTCAGAATAATTTGGTAAATTCAATGACTCAAATTCACCAGAAACATTAGCACTTGCAACAGCCATTGAAATACCATTACGGTTTTGTTCTGAATTGGGGTAACTGGTTTTGAGAAACTCCTTCTGCAATTTTTCATCAGATTCTTCTTGATTATCTGCTGACACCTGCCAGAAAACATAGTTGTTCGTTTCTGGCATACAGCTGATTTTCCTCACATCCGCATGACTGCTGCGAATGAACTTGGGCTTCAAACATATTGGTTCACTGGAAAGGGAGACTGTGGGACTGCAGTGGGAGGACACAAAGAAGCTTCCATAGTCAGGGTAAAAGAATACCGAGTTCTCTGAATCTCGACTTGACAGTATCGCATCCTTTTGATTCAGGTATGAAGATGGTCGCTCGTCTAAAGCAACTGCTGCACATACACTTCCAGTAGATATATGGTGATCAAATGGAAAGCTTGGATCTGAATGACGGAAGCGTCCATTCCTTTCCAGCATATTGTTTCCACGGTTCTCATATTCTGTAACATATGAATCTTCAAAGCCAGTTGACACTGTAACTGGCTCAGTGATATGTTGGCTGTTTTTCTCAGTCTTTCTCAATTTATACCTTGGAATAGCATTCAAAACTTTATCAGCTATAACTGAATCATTTGAATAACTCAAATTAGTTCCATCTTCACCAGAACATAAATATTTTTCAGGACATTTATTAACGTCTTTGTCTAAAACTTTGTTACGCCTCTGCCTGTTTTCGTATGTATTAGCAAGGTGTTCTCCAGAATTAATCTCTTTGCTCGATGAAGTCGATGCGAAATCACAGCGATCTGACTTCCTAAACATTGAATCCACCTGAGCACTAACTGGACTTCGAACAGACAATTGCTCATCAATTTGGTCCTGTTGGATATATTTTTCACGTGAGTTAATCGACGATGCATCTAAGCACTGAGTGTCTAGCTGTGAGGCACAGTTGGTGCTTCTAGTTTTTCTTTTATAGCACACAGGATTGCAATTCTTTTGCAGATCAGAATCGTTTAATTTATGACAAAAGTTGTTTTTGGAGACTTTTACTGAACCACTTTCCTGACCATTAAAGGAAGCACTATCAACCTGCCTGCCTCTTGTTTCTTCCTTGCTCTTTCTTCTTTCTGCAATCTTGTTCATCCTCTTGACAGCATTTTGCCTCCAGAAAATGTCATCCACTGACTCTTCTAACTCTTTACTCGGATGGGCCACATCATGGAAGAACTTTCCATGAGCAGAAGCAGAGTTGTTTTTTCCCTGATCTCTAACAACCAGTTCATCTTGCAAAGGAAAATTTTCTACATGATTTTGACTGGCTTTGGTTTTATGCTTACGGCTGTTAACGTAAATTTCATAACCATTTCGACTTTCGTTCATGAAATAACCATGTACAGCACGCTCTTTGGACTTTCTTCGTGCACTTTCCATATGACGAATATAAGTGCCTGAGAGTTTAGAGGCATTCTGACTGTTAACTGATCGCCTGTGATTTTGTGACCTCCAAAACCTTTCTATTGTCTTCTCCACTTCAGCTCTTTTGTCCAGCTGCTGATACTTCTGCTGAAGCCGATCAAAACAGAACGCTCTGTCAAATTCCGTCGTATCTTGCTGCCGATAAATCTGGAGAAATGCCTCGTGGAATATTTTCCTCTGGTAAGCCACAATGAGGTCTTGAATCGAGTGACATCGATTATACAGTCCACGGTCCATTTCTCCTTTCCATTTGAACTTACTAATATCTTTCTTGAGGAAGTGGGACAGCTCCCTATCGTCTAAAACCATTTCAAGCTCTTGGTAAATTCTCCGTAACTCAGATAAATGATCCAGTCCTCCAACAGAAGTTACCGTGTCAGACGCTGAAGTCAGATTAGAAAGCGACTGAGATCGAGAACGAGTCTGACGTCTTTGAAAGTATGCATCTCTTTTGTCTAAATCCAAGTTCTCCAGCCGAGATATTCTTTCCAAGGTGGCATAAAGCTTCTGCAATTTTAGAAACTTTTCTGATTTCTTAGAGGAGTGTAAAATTCCAGCCACATAACTCTGGTAAATTTCATGATTCAGACGAGAAGCTCCAGACATTACCTGATCAGATGCTCTCTGAAAAATGCACCCAAGGTTATTGGCTGTTTTCATGACACTAATTTGTTTTCCAACACCCATTGCACCAGTATCAGTTGCAGGATCAATTTTGTTAACAACTGAAGATGAAGTTTTTGCATTACTCACAGATTTCCGTTCTGTTGATAGCTCACAACTTTCCAATGCACGATGTCTTTCTTCGCGATTTTCCTGCAAGAGATTCTTAGGTATATTTCCACTGGCATCTGACGTAATAATAGAATCGTGTCTATGTACACGAACCCGTTTTTTAACTTTCCTTTTTGATCTATCCGAGCTCCTTTCCTGACTTTCTTGGTCCTCAGCATCTACCGTAATCACAGTTCCAGATGTGGACTCTTCCGCTGAAGTTAGGCTGTTAGATCCGCCTGAAGATCCATGCGCTTCGTTCGTAACCTCGATACCTTTCTTTAAGCAAGACTTAAGTTTTCTTTGTACACAAACATTAGCGTGAAGGTTTCTGTCAAAGTGTTTTTCTCTACCAGCTTTTTTCTCGCTAATTCTATTACCGAGCATCTGCAACTGACGGTGCTTTTCTAACAATTCCCATTTAACGTTTTCAAACAAATACGTTCGGTCTGCAATGCTCATCTTTGCCGACAAAACCCAGCGAAAGATTTCTACGCGTTTCTCTATTCAAGTCGTCCAGAACTGGTAAAACTAGCTAATGTGTACTGAATTCAGTTGAATAATTTCCAAGTATTAAAAGATAGATAACAATATAATTTCAGAGAGTCGTAAACTGAAAACTGATCCCATTGGAAAGAGAGACTGAAGTGGAAACAACTGTTCAGCCATCAGTATTATAAACAATTTGGTCATGCAGCAGCAAAAATTCCTGAAAAGCATAAGCCAGATGCTGCACACACACCCCACCTGAAGGTATCCATTTGTTAATTACTGGTTGCCTGATGAACTAAATGATGCATCCATAAATACATATACATGTCAACAGAGAGACCAAACAGATAGAAGAATGCATCATCACAGATGGTGGCAATTCATCAAGATAATATTCACCAGCTTGTCATACATCCAAACAAATATCGCCATAATAATTAGCTCAATGGGCAATCTACACCTTCATAAAAACTGCATTATATACGATACATAAATATATATTTCTACACACAATATATTTCTACACATGCATGTATATTCACTAAAACCTGCCAATCTGTTGCTCAGTACGTCATCATAAATTCCTGGCAACATGTGACTTTGACAGAAACCTACCATTTATGCAGAAGTGGTCACTATCTGTACAAAAATACACATACTAGTCAAGCAACTTGGAAATACACAGTCTGCAATAAAGACAGAAATATCATACCGATAGATCGCTTGGCTTCATCGGTTGGCTTCTGTTGCCTGTTGTCTCTCTGTACTTGTCCAAGGGAGTCCTGGTCAAGCCCTGATGTTGACTTCCAAAATGGACGCTCATTTAAGTGGATGTCCGATTCTTCTCTGCTTTCCGATCTACATGGTAAAATTCAATTCTTAGTCTTGCATAAGCATGTCTACTCCTTACATAAACTTGATTAGTTGTTTGGCTATGATTTAGCCCTAACATTGTTATTTAAGTTGAATTTTCTATAAGTATATGATCATAAAAATCGTCTTGCCATCAGTAAATGTAATGTGGAAAAGGGGCAGCCCTGCAATAGCGGATTATTTTATCCTTTAGGGCTGTCCTGTTGACGGCATCAGCAGATTAACTCTTTTTTTAAAATGACTGATTGTTAATTAATTGTGCTGTTGTTGATTCAATAAACGGCTGATTGATTGATTGATAAATTAAATTAAAATATTATATAAACACAAAGAGAACATAAAATACTATAAAGCAATTACCTATTTTCGTTTAAGACAAAAATTAATTAGGGGAACTGCCATGATTAAGTAAAAATAAAATATCTGAAAAAAAAATAATTTATAAGATTTACTACTAGTGCTTGACAATAAAATAATAGCAAAAGTTTTCACCTTCTACTTGGCTTTATGTAGACTTCATCATTGTACAAGTTGCCAACAGAAGAAACAGACTGAAATACACCAACAGTTGCAACTTAAAGGCAAACATTTAAAATTTAAGTCCATATTCAACAACCTTTCTAAAAAAATTAAAACCCAGCAATTATCTTAAGTTTTATGTTAAATTATCAATTGCTTATTTTCCGTTAGGTGAAACTGCCATCTGCTCTCTGAAGCACTCTGGAATGACAAGACTTACAGATAAGCACTTATTTGCAAGTCTTGTCACAATGGCACAATAGATATTCTATTGTGCCATGCCACACACTATACAAGCAACCTGAACAAAAGAAAAAAATACTGGGTTGCTGTCATTAAATTTAAATTTCAGCTGATAGATCTGGCACTCCAAGGACCACAGGTCCGAGGACCATAGTAACTGAAATCAACCTAAATGTTGTGTACCGGTAGTTACTACCCTACAATTATAAAAATTAATGCCCTCTAACCTGACGTCCATCCTTTTGTAACACCGAGGACTGGCCGGGCTCATAGTCTTCAATTCTTCTTGGCTGGACTTTGTAGGGCTGGTTCTCGTACTTATACTGGGCTGGGGTCCACGACCTGTTAGTAAGTACCATAACAGCAGATAGAAGTCGCAGTGCAAAATTTTTTTCTTAAATGAAAGATCATTTAGTCTTCAAGAAAATGATTGTCTGTACTGCCAGTAACAGTTAAGGGTTTGGGATGCGACAATGAGGCAAGTAGAACAACAGCTGACTTTCATCTTGGAACCACGTTAAGTAACTTATACACCTGCTCATGTGGCACCCTTGCGACTTGCTGTTGCTAATGGCGTGCATCTTGCATGGGCTTTCCTGTACTCCTAGCCTTGATTACACAGCCCCCCACATGGCATTTTTACAGAATCTCATTTTTTACTGCCTGGCTTCTTCACGATTTCCTGCTATTAAGGAACCAGCCTTGCCTCAAACAAATGCAGGAAATTAGAAGGACTACGTTGATTCCTTGGTATTAGTTACAAACAACTTGGCTGATTCCAACTTGCAGTAATTTTAATTCAGGCAGGAGTATGTCTCTGAGTAGGTCTCTTGAAGAGGCGCTATATAAATTCTCGGAATGAATGAACTTTAATTCAGGCAGGTGGCACCGAGCAGCTCGCAGTATAGAAAACTATGATAAATACAGCACATTCCTTGCAATGCATAACTTTGTTCTTAAAGCCTTTGAAACCCTCCAACCCAGCAAAAATCAGTCATCACAGAATTCGGATGCAGTTTTACTTGCATTTCCAAGGATAAATAAAACTGCTTCAAATTCTTACAGTAAAGTTTCAGCATTTCAAATTCCACTGCTTTAGTAGCACCTTTTCTGTGCCAGAACCAGATGAGATGCAGCAGTTCCTTCTGTCAATAATAGTCTCTGGACAATTTTTTTATCTCTTGAAAGCCATTGTTGCTTGTGACTATACTAGCAGAAGATACTTTCTTTAAAACCATGCCAAAGGTGCAAACACTTACTCGCTGAGTTTCTTTCTCGGACTGCTTGTAGTTGATAGCTGTCCGCCTCTTGAAGATTCTGCCACTGATGAAACAAGCTGTCTGTTGTTTTTGACAACTGTAGTTTTGGGTGATGAAGACGAAAGACTTTCGTCCTCAAGCCCAGCATCTGCTAATGATGGCGTTGAAGCATATCGCTGGATACTCTTATCTAGAAAAGACAAGTCATTTCTTATAGTCATTTGAAAATGGTGAATTAAACTTATTATCATTTACTCATTCTTTCATGAGTATGTCACTAGTGTGTAAAGGTCTAGTGTATACACACTCATGTCTTTTTATGCCCTGATTAATAGATAATATGTTATTACTTCCTGGTAGATCTGCCTTTCTGGATCTGGCTTCTTCTAATTTAAGAAGTTAAGAAATGTGAATCACACAGAAAGAATTTCAAGAGATCATAATGATTAAGGTAAACTTACCATCTGGAGTGGCCTTTCGAATGGTATACGTCACTCCATGAGTTGATTTTCGTCGAGTTCGATCTAAAGAAAGATGACAACTTAAAACTTATCTAATTAAGACTTATCTCTACTTAAGACTTATCTGTTTCAAATTGCTTCTCCACTGTAGGTTATCACACTGTCTTGACATGCTGATATTTTCGATGTTGACCTGATAATGGCTTGGTTTTGGCGCACCATCAGTTGATGCTTTGTGCATTAGACACTGGCATAATAAAAATTGCTCAGTAAATAATAATGAATACCAATATTTATGTCAATTAAATTAACTCAATATTGCAGATGTTGATTTTGCAAAACAAAAGATGTGTCAAAATATAGTGTATGTCAAGCTAATAACGAAACATGATTCACAGAAAGTAAAATTACGTCTATTTGAAGGCTATTGGTGGACTGATAAGGTTTTACACAATACAAAACAATACAACTGTATTTGATATTGCCTTCCTTCCAAAGGTCAGCAGTGCACACAACACAAGTCCTTCCCTCACAATTGCTCTGCACCATCGATGTCGATCAATGGTGCAGTGCAATTGTGAAGAAAGGACTATTTCAGGACCCCTACACACAGACTGCCTTGGGCGAGGCTCGAACCCGTACTCTCTGCATTACAAGTCGAGCGCTCTAACCAATCAGCTACCATGCCACACAAAATCAGCACAATAATACGCTCTCAACTACAGCAATACAATGAGTCTCCAATATATATAGTAATGATAATACAGTATGTGTGTTTAATATGTGTATGGTATGTATGTACTTAGGTATGCAGGCATTTCTGAACCAATGAAATCGTTTACTGACTTACCATCTGATTCCATTACAGACAATATCATACAAAATAAACTTAAGTTTGTGGGTATTAAAAGGGCAATTCAAAATGTCAACATCCCACTAAATGAGTTTTTACATGTGGTTTAAAATGTTTGGATTTATTCATTTGTTTTAAAATGATTGTATATGAAAATATTTTTATATTTTTTAATTAAGGCATTTAAGAACTTCACAGGAGTGGTTTATATATATGGCTATGTAACAGACTTGTAGAGGTGTTTGTCCTTACCTGTGCTAGATGGTTCATCATCATCTCCAGGAAAAACATAGAGTGACCCTAAACACATCAATTATGACAAAGATGATAATATCATCAAGGAACAAGGTTTCAGCTTTGTCCAAAACTTCACTCATATCCAAGCACAGAAGACAATACGAGCTGAGCTTATATTAACACAGAAGCACAACTTGCCAAACACCTTAAACTTTTAATGGAATTTAAACATTTTATGGAAATTTGCAACTTTAATCAGCCAGTTTACATATATATCTAGCCAAAATGCAGTGCTTTGCTTTAGAAGTTTGCTTATAGCTTTGCATAAGAAGATTAGCTATGTGCAATTTTATGCTGTGAATAATTACCATTGTCTCTCACATCTATAAAGTAGTCGATTATTATAATTTATAAAAGTGTGAGAATACAAGAAACATTATTCTGCAAGATTGAACAAACGTAAAAATCAAAATCCTAAATTCCATGACCTTAAAAACAAGAACAAAATAAAAATTACAGGAGCTAAGGGTTACAGCTTTTCAAAAACATTTTTACTGTTAAATGCTCCGTTATGTTTTGTCTCAATCTACAATCGGCTATAATCCATAAATAGTAGTAAGATGGACAGTAAACATAGAAAAACACTACCAGAATATAACAAAATATTACATTTGATTAACAATTATATGATTTACAATACCTTAAAAATTTTCTGGAAAAAGTGTCTTTATTATTCAAGAATAATAAACTTGAACTTTTATCTGTCACACTATGCATTTGTTTTTTTTTAAATAATATTTAATAGAAATCAAATATTACCTGAATCCTTTTCACTTTTGTGCAAGGACTTGTACATCTGTTTGTACCAATCCTTCTGGTTCCTTTCGTCCAAAGACTAAACGAATAACCAGTTATGCAGTTGATAAAAAGACAAATTAGTAACAGTTTACCTTTATAATATAAAAAAATTCATTCTTGACTGCTATTAAACCTTATACTTTAGATATCACACAACAACCTTCTCAGGAGCTAAGTGTCGAAGTATCTTCCAGACTTGGTCACAGATTTCTTCACTCTGCCACATGAGGCAATTTGGTTGTTCCACCGGGCCAAACTTTCACAGTCCATCAAAGAAGTTTTGCTGTGGTCAACCCATCCTTTTAGAATAAGTTGCCTAACAACCTGTGACAAGAACTCCTCAGCCTCTGTTTGCCTCTTTTCTGCAAGCCTTGAAGACCATTCTGTTTTAATGTGGTTTCATTGTGTTAGGTCTGGCGAGTCTTTTTTGAAGTGATGCTATATAAATTTGGAATTACAATTACAACCTTCACAACATATTGCTAAAATATTATGTGTATGAATTTGAACACTTCCTGAGACGAATACAGCAAATCTTCAACATCTACATTAATCAACTTTGAGATAAATAAAAAATTAAAAACTAGAATAATGAAAGCAGGTTAATTTAATCTTACACTTCTGGTAGACATCAGTATTCCTGATTTTTCATCCACTGGTCCAATTCCTTCATATTTTACATATTTCTTTTCTGATGGAACTTGGTCCGTGTGAGAACTGGAAACCCGAGCACCAGTGTATTGGATACTTGGTATCGTGTGATTCTGCACTTTGTCCTGCAAAGATGCTTCACTTGGAGACCGGGTCCCATTTTCCCTTTCGTAGATTTGTACACTGGAATTCGGGGAATCGTTGGCTGTATTTGAATGTTTATCCTGTTTTTCATAGTTGTCATCTGTCGTACGGAGTATGGTAATTCCAGATTGACTGAATCTCTCTTCCGTTTGATTTCCTCCGTTCAGAAATCTGTCTTCCTTCCATTTCTTCAATCTGTTCATGGCGTTCAGATGATCCTCGGTAGATGCACTTTCCGATGACTGTCTAACATCAGAAGAACTTAACTCAGACGTCGGTTTAGAAGTGAACGCGGAGTTTGAATATCCTCTGTCTGAGGATTCACTTCCAAAAGAAGTGAGAGATCTTGAAAGTAGTCCATCGGCTACAAATCAATACAGACCACCACGCATAAACAGCAAGACTTGACCAACAATCTTCAGAGATCGTTGCTTACCGGTATCTTTGCTCATACAGCACTCATGCATAAACAAGTGCCCGAGGGGATAAGCGAAGGAAGGATGGTAAGTCATTCCACATTGTTGGACAACGATAGAATGCTTGGCGCTTTAAGTAGCAGTGCTTTAGAAAAAGTCACCCCTAGAAGAGGAACGGAGGGCTGAGCGACCTGTGAGAGAAGAAGATAGAGTAAAGATGGAGCGTAGATAACGAGGAGCTGAACCCAAGACACATTGCCAGACAAGAGAGCAAAGCCGATACAGGATGCGATGCCGGAGGGGAAGCCAGTGGAGGGTGTGATGCATGTAAGAAGAAACACTACCATAGCGAGGAATGGAACCAACAATGAGACTTGACCAACAATCTTCAGTGATCTTTGTTTATCTTTGCTAATCCAGCGCTCACGAATAAGTACGGTGTCAGTGCTAGCGAATAAGCTAGTGTCAGCACTTAGTTTTAAAGTAGCACTTTCGATATTTGGAGTTTATGATTACGATTATCTCTATGCAAAAGAAAATAAGCAAAAATATACTACAAAGTTAACCCTAATTACTCATATATGTATACAACACTTAAAGATCAATAACAGTACAGTTTACACATTAATACAGCCACTGCTGAACAATGTGAACAATGTGACATGAAGCAAAGATATGAAGTGTTTTTTTTACCTTCAGTTAGTTTGAAATAACTAAACTGACAAAACGAAAGTGATATTAAGCTCATTATGCTAATTATCCTATCCTCTCCTATTCTATCTTATCCTATCCTAGCTTATTCTATCTTATGGCATATCCTATTCTATCTTATCCTATCCTATCCTAATTCTACTCTTGCGCCACCACATGACCACCATCATCACCGATTGCCACTGCAGCACCATGCTTGCTCATCAGCTTGACCTCCCCGGATTCTGACCTGGTACCGGAACGGACAAAACAACCTGGCTATTGTGGACTTGATTTGATATAGAGTGAAAAACTGGTCATCCTGACAAGGCTTTCGTGTGGCACTGAGAAATTTAGAAGATTTACATATATATTTATTTTATTCATTCATTCATTCATTCATTCATTCAGAGCATTTATATAGCGCCTCCCTTCAAGAAGCTACTCAGAAGCGCTCCCGGCCCAGCCACGACTAAAGACAAAAGACTTATCACACTAGCTTGATCTTTTGGAAAAAATGTATCAAACTTCTCACAACATTTTTTAACATATTAACGATTAAATCAATTTTGATCCTATATAGCTCACACTATAGCGAATATACACTGAGACTTGTTAAGCCTTTAAAATGTTGTAATTCTTACCTCGCTTCTTTTGCAGGAGAGTGATGGTTGGATTTTTAACGACAGGTAGTCGAGACTGAGTGTCCGAAATATTAACATTCAGTGAAGAAACCGAGGGCTGAGAACTCCTCGTGCTTGACAAAGCAGAGACACTTGGAACGGAATAATCAAAATCCATGGAATGAGATGTTGGACGAGTTGACATCAACCCAGATGAGTTATGTGTTCTGTCTTTTTCTAAGTTCCACAGATTCTGTTACAAAACAAATAAAAGTGGAAGATGACCGACGACAGAGAATGGAATAGGATAAAATCCTAAAACAATTTTCATTCAGATTGTCAAGTATATGCAGACAACTTAGAAACTGCTGCTCTGAACAATATGAATAATAAACATACTAAATATAAAGTTTATATATGATGACTACGGCTTTAACAAAGTTATAGATAAAGTCTGAAGATTCACTGAAGTCATAGCTCACGCTCCCTCAATTCGGCTGAACAACGTCTCATCTCTGTTACTTTTTTTATCGCAGCTCCACTAGGCAGAGCCGTGCCTTCTCAGTGGTAGGCCCTCGACCTGGAATGGTCTCCCTTTGGCACTCCGCTCCCTTCCTAGAACCCCTTCTCAGACATTCCTCTCTCATCTAAAGACAGTTTTATTTCGCCGTGCTCGGGTTGGGCACACCTCTGAGTAGCACTATATAAATTCTTGTAATGAATAAATGAATAAATAGAAAGCAACTGAAATGCCGTAACAGTATTAAAAAGCTCCATGACCAATGACTAGGAAATCTGGAGACAAGAAATGTCCATTTGTAGAACAAAAGGTAGCTTGATGGATTGCAGGAAAGTGCACATCAATTTCAGCTGGAAAAGACAGATCAATAACTCTGCTGGAAAGAACAGATCGATTTTCTCACTGAAAAGAATAGATCAATATCTCAGCACTGGAAAGGACAGACCAATCTCAGCTGAAAAGGACATGCCAATTTATCAACTGGAAAAGGAAGACTGAAATTTCAGCTTGAAGGACAGATCAATATTTCGGCTGGAAAGGGCAGATTTCTCTGCTGAAAAGGAGAGATCAATATCTGAGCAGAACAGGAAAGATCAACACAAACTCTAGAAAACTACACAACATGATTATGCAAATCATTGCAGCACATACCAAATCGGTTTCGTTATCGCTTGCATTGACGGAAGATGTAGAATTTTCAATTAGGTTTGTGCTTCCCGAGTTAAACGTCATGGTGTCTTGACTGTCTGTATTATGTCTATGATCATGACCATTATCTACAATATGAAACACCATAAAGTCACATAAAAGCATTGCAAAGGAACAATTACAAGTACACCAGAAGCTTCCATATAACACGCTCGTTATAACACAATTCTGCTACAACATGGTCAGAATCATAGGTCTAAAATAGACCTGACTACTGAATTGCAGTGATTATTACAAAAGCATGAAAAAATTTCAAGAAGCTAAATAATAAGTACCAATGAAATCTTTGCAATGAAAAGTAGCAAAATTTAAAGAGCATCTTGAGTGACAGCAAAACAGTATAATACAAACATTTCAAATGTATTTAAATGTCCATTGACAGTAGAAGATTCAAAATAGAAAGCCTTTCAGCCAAGATGACTCTAACATTCATCAATCATAATCTAAATAATTTTAACAGCTCATCACTAGTGACTTCCTAAATCTAAACTTGTAAAGCTTATCCACAATCACATCCTTAACTCTTAATGATGAGCGACTGGGAAACCAATGCAGCTCGTCATTAACGTGTTAAGAAAAAATGCCACCATTTAGGCTATCCACGGTTGCCTTCAAGAAAAAACTTATTCTAGAAGTTGAGAAACAAATGTCCAAATACACTCACACAACATCCTAAGTCTTACCTTAAACTATTGAGATAGAAAACCAATTCTATTGATACAATCTTGTCTGTGGTAAGTAGCCTGTGTCACTCGAGGTGCTCTTCAAGTTGTCATCATTACACTACATTACAATTATGTTTTAGGAAACTTAAAGAAGATGAGAATGTAGAACAGAAATGACTCAGACCTAAAGTGAATTCAGATGCAAACAATGACTTTGGCGCATTTGTATTCACGTTTTCTTCTTCCCGTGATGCAGCAACTCCAGTTGGAACATCAAACGAAACTGGACGATAGGATTTCACACCTTTCTGTCCTGTAGCACAGGCAATAAGAATAACAACATTAATAAATGTATCGTAATCTCATAACTTCTTACAGTCACCAAATAAGCTGAGTTCCAGGAACCAGTTTATCCACCAGTGCTTAGTCAATTGAAAATCGGTGAGCCAGATAAGGTTACAATGACAAGTACGCTGTATGGTATGTCTCATTTATTAAGTGTCCTTGTTACGTAGTTGTCCTGGGGCTATTAAAAACTCCAAAAAGACAACCAACACATATAATTGATGCATAGGGGACTAACGGCTTTTCTTATGAATGACCATGCATTTTTAATTTTACTTGTGAACCAGATCTTCGTTACTGCAAAGCAGTATCATCGTACCTCCAACACCATAACCTATGTCACATTTCTGTTCATGTTCAAGGTGAAATGTAATGTATATTTCATGGCCAATACTATTATCCCGTGAAATAGGACAGTTGTCACATCTGTCTGCAGACACTTAACATCACCTGCATACCAGGTAAGCACATTCATCATCAACGATTACAGGTAAACTCCTACTAGCAGAAGAAATATTTGATATACGACACAAGATAAACTGTCCATAACGTAACGTTTAATCCTACAGGTGTGTGGATAGAAAAGGACGCTAACCAAAACTGGACAGTCGATTGGTTTTGTCCGCAAATGGAGATGAAAGGCTGCTTCTGCTGCTGCTGCTGTTGTTGTCATGGTTGGCTGAAAGGGTCGACGAGTGCGAGATGTAAGAGAGACTATCAGAAGATGAAATGCCAGAAGATGAGACATCGCCTTGGATGGAAGAATGGTGACCTCTAAAAAGCAAACACTATTACTTTACACAGTTGTCAGCCCCTTAATAGAATTATACATAAGTAAGTACATATCCTTCATTGGAACAACTACTAACTGCACTTTGGTGTTCATTCTGAAATAACAAGTCAAGAGTAAATCATCCTAAAAATAAATGTTTTACGTGCCAAATTGTCAGCAATGGGTAGATTAATGATTAATTACACACGATAGCAAATCCCTCTACCATTAATTAGTTTGTCCTTTCTGTTTTGCTGAGGTTTGGGTGGTGGCATCCCAATTACTATGTACCTTTAGGGGTTGTATAAAAATTACTTCTTTCCATAACATTGTGTTATAACACGAAATGACACAAACTTGTGGCAAAAGTATTTAACACAATCCACTTCATATTATGGAATTGGAACATGTCAAAGCACTGGTGTTATCATGTTTTGGTAATGCTTTGCAGGTTTCAGTTCAACAAGAACAACTAGTTCCCTTAAATCAATGCACATGTAATTTGATTGAAAATTTTCAATGCAAATGTCAAATGGTGAGGCAGGGATTGGTCACTCACCCTGAAAAGCAGAGACTAAGAGAGTGGGTCTCTAGCATGTCATACTCATAGCTGCTGGCTTTAGAGATAGATCTAATTGATATTTTGTAATAATAATGTTACTGCTGATAGTTTGGCTGCTAATGAAGACATAAATGCCAGAACACAACAATCTCTGATCATGCTGATAACAATTTGGCCTCAACAAGATTATGACATTAGGCATTCCTACCGAGTGTAATAAATCATGTGTCATATGAAACCAAATGACTTTGTTCCACACAATGACACCATGAGGTTTTAATTACAATGTTCCCAAACACGCATAATATTGCAACCAACTGAAATGAAGCAAGTGTAATAAACAGCCACTATAATGAGATCAATACATGAAAACAATCAGAAAAATGCAAGTTGAGGCATTGTTAGGCAATGGCTCAGGTACTGCAAGCCCTGGATCAAAAACAACCTTGTGATTCATGGTTTTCAAGCTGTAAAAACTTCACGTTGGATACTATTATTCAAGTTTAATCAGCGCTTCAAAATCGCTGATGACAGTCATCAGTTGAGTGTGTCACTCTAGTATGCCAATCTTGTTATATGACTCAACTTCAATCAAGCTAAACTCTGCTTTCAACAACTCTCTTTACAAATACCCTTAACTTGACTCTGTCATTTCTGCGTATCTTCAAATTTCATTTATATCTTCAAATTTCAGAGTTTATATCTTCAAATTTCAACAGTTATATCATCAAATTTCATTTATATCTTCAAATTAGCAATTATACCCTTCAAATTTCATTTATATCTTTTCAAATTTCATTTCAGTATGAACAGATTCAAATTTCATTTATATCTTCAAAAAGAGAGTTCCAGAACATTTCACCCCAAGACACTCCATTTTGAGCACAAACAACATCAGACAGAGGCAACCATCATAATCACATGCACTGTAACACTGTGATTACCAATAACTCAGTTTAGCAACCATATGAAACCTTCCTCAAGAGTGATACGAAAAAATGTGACCTATTGAACGCAAAACTATGTTAAGCATTTACACATTTCTCTGTAAATTTTAAACACTTGAAAATGGACAAAAAAACTTCACGAGAATCTCTTACCGAATCAGTTCCAGAGACAAAACATCTCCGGCGTTTCGGACGATCTGCATCACCTGTGAACTGGACATGCCACTGACCGACTGACCGTTGACGCGGTGGACGATGTCTCCGACCTGAACACCGTGACTGTGAGCCTTACTACTGGCATTCATCTGTCACACATTGAAACAAAGTCCAATTTTAAATCAGTAAGAGCCACAAACACTTATGCAAGCCTTGACAATGAAGGTAAAGACAAATGCATGTTCATTGTACATATATATGTGTAGGTATCTATGTATGTACATATGTATATACATAAGTACATCTTGAAGAATGTAATTGCCTGGACATTTCTACTGTACCTCTTGAACACACTCATTTATTATATGCCTTATTCACAACAGTTCTCAGAACTCTCCCAGTCCCAACCTGAACTGGATTTTTAAAAGAGGAGGGCGATGCTGATGTGTTTTTTAAAGACACATCAATTGTCATTTGAACAGAAACTATACACACAATAGACCTAAGAAATAAGCCATTGTATTAACAGAACCTGCAATTTAAAATGCAAGCGTGAAAACATCAGATAATGGAGAATTAACTATCATGGATACATGGTCCCACACTGATACAACAATGTCAGAAGATTTGTCTGGAACCTGAAATTATGCTCAAACACGAATAATTGCCCACTGTTCAACTTGACTCTACTTCTTTTCTTAAGTGTAGACTCATAAAACACTTTTTTCAAGTAGCTTCTGTCTTATTACTTTCGGCAGTAACAATAAATTCTCGACGATTTTTCACAATAGCAGCATATGGCAGTACAGTAAGCATAATGTGGTTGTATGACAACTAAATGGCAACTTTTCAACTTAAACCCTACATTAGGGTAACAAACATGGCTACCGGTATAACCCTTAGGCAAAACTTGTAGGCCTAACTGTAAGTTATTGGCACAAACTCTGTACTAAAAAAAATTGATGACACATCAAAAACACTGCAGACAAAGATCAAAGTAGCACAAGATACGTTCTATATGATATTTCCCATTTTAATGAAGAATTTTGGCTATTGTTATCATTAATAAATATGTACTAAATAACGTTGCTATCTAATTACGAAGAATCAATCGATGGTGCTAAGCAACCCTGTCTGAAGAACTTGCTCAAGGTCCTTGCACAGTGATTGCTACATTGGAACCTCAAACTACAAAGTGCTTCAAGCACATATTTCATAGAAGAAGAAAAACAGAAAAATAAAGCAATTGTTTACTTATATAATTAATCAATATTTAAAAGTAGTCAGATATCACTGCTGTAGGCTAATGTTGAAATACACGACAACCAACCGACTGACTGATTGATTTAATTGATTGAACGACAGGTGACATCGATTGAAAAGCTATATAATTTCTATGCACTGACCATATCAGATGATTGTTGCTACCAAGTAACACAATCCTATATTCAACAGTTCCACTAGCTTCAAGCTGTTAGCACAGTTCTTAGTTAGACAATGTTGAAACGTGGAAAGTGTTTGAACCCAAAGTAGTAACCTGGATGTTGTCAAGGTACTTATGAACTACATATTCAATAAACTACCAGAAGGATTAAAAGAAAACCACAGACAGACAGACATACAGACAGACAGACAGAAAGACAGACAGAACAATCTTGTCCACGTGATCAACTAGAATGCCTACAAGCCGACTTCACAAACTTACTTAGTTGCTTAGTAATCACCAGCAACATAAACTAGACTCTTGAGAATTATAGTGAACAGATTAGATTAATAAAGTACAGGAGTAAACAACATTGAAGACAGAATACTAATTAGATCCTAAGAATCCATTCAGCATATAGAAGCTACCAGAATAAACAAGTTTGCCTTTCACACCACCTGTACCACAATAGAAACCCATAAAAACATTTGTTATTCAAGATGAACAAGCATATAAAGGTTATATGAGGGTTTACCACCAGACACACTGGAGAATGTCAATATCACCTGCAGTATTGGGTTACCATACATTCTGGGCAATCCAGTGAGTGCAGTGGTATGTACTACAAATGTTGCCAGCATTAGCATCCCGCCAGTTTTACTTGATGTAATTATCACCTTGCACCCAAACTGACTGAACAGCTCAGCTCTTGCATATTTCACGCACCTAAAGAATCCCCTGTCGTGGTCTCCCTCCCTAATTCAGAATTTGTGCAGCACTAAGAAATGCTGGAAGTCTACATTACAATGGCATCATAGGAAAAGACAATGGACTCACATAGACTTCAATGGACTTTGAGAAGCGATATTATTGACAATAATATTGAAATGCAACTGGGGTCTACTATCATAATCCACAACTTAAACACACTTAATCACACTCTCAACAATACACCAATGGAAATTTTGAATTCCCTGGCAGACAAAACACTGAATCTCTATGCATGCCTACGACATGGGCCATAAACTACCAGTTGACATGGGCCACATACTATCAGTTGCTGTCAAAATAATCTCTGCTAATGAAGTCTATTAAGGTCACAACATTGTGTTACAGTCCAAGTGTCTTTTGCATGTGCACAGTCAAGTTTTCCAGAGTCTCAATTTCTTATAATGTTCAGATAAATGAATGCACACATATATGCGCTCTTATCACAAACACTGTAAACAAGTGAATACCAGCCAGTTTGTAGTGTAAGACTGTAACGTAATGACTAGCAAATTAGGAAATTCGTGGAAAAGCCATTCAGATTGTCGCAAGTGGTGGCAAGGTAAACTCCAATCCCTCGTAAACTGTATTTGATGACTGACATAACTGCCCCAGGGCATTTCCTCTCACCTACATAAATAAACTACTTGAATTATTGCTTTCATGCTGTTGTAAGGAATTTCTAAGTCAACACACGCTGCATGCCTTTCATTGTATTGAAGTCAGCAGTTACTGCATACTTAAAACTGTTTACTCAAAGTCTGATTCACTGCAGTGGTTTACTGCCAAGATGGACTCGACTGTATAGACGAAGTTTCTCTGTCATGACAAAGAACCTTAATCAGGATAAGACCTGTTTATGACGTCAAATGAGTAAATTACTGATTTCTTCGCAGTTTAGGTGCACAATGGACTAGTGATTAGCATGCTGCACTGTCAATCATAAGGTTGACGGTTAGAATTCCCATAAGGTTAGTAATCTGGTTCAAGATTTTGGTTCCACTTGCATCCCAGTGAGCTATAATGAGTAGCACGCTGACTGCAAGCTGTTAGTGGAAAGACAAAGCAGCAATGAAGAGGAATGGCCACGCATCCTCACATGCCAAAGCTAATAAAATGAAGTTGTTAATGCTTCAAACCCATGGCTGACTCTTAGAGCTGGCTTAAGGGACTTCTCTTCTTCTTATCTTACACATAGAAATTCACATTGAGGTGATGTCAATAGATTTGTTTCAGGAGCATAGTTTGTAGTTAGTTACAACTGGAAGTTGGCCTATTGGAATAAGAGGATGGTCAGTGTATACAGCAACTGCAACAGTTGACCTCGTTACAGGCAATGCATACACCAGTATCGATGCATATCAGAGGCTGAGCACTTTACTATGCATGCTGGTTCCGATTGATGAAAACGTTGAGTCAGATGCTTTAATATGTACAGTAGGCTAGTTCCTTGTCAAAGGTCATGCATCATGAAAAGGGAAGCAGAAGGTATATGGCTCTGGAATCTGGATGCCTGCAGGACACAACTTGAACAGGACGCTTTTAAAGGAATTTTTAGGACTGCACAACCCCTTCTAAACCCATGTTAAATTATTCCAAATCGGATGACAATGCACATTTTAAACTATTTTTAACTGCACAAAAATACTTTTACAACTGCACAAATTCATTTAGATTTTAGAACTGCCCTTTTTGTGTAGAACTGCACACTGAAAAGGCCCTGTGCTTGAACATTGTATTCTATGACCATTGACCAAGGCAGATGAACTGATAAACAAGCAAAAACCACAAGGACTATAAATCAGTGATAAAAGCAGGTAAAAGGCATAGTCTTAAATAAAACACTCCACTGAGAAGTTAACACATTAATCTTGTTAGTTGAGTGAACCAGTCAAACGTGAAAGTGGTCAGGGCGAGTGGCAATTTCAATGGCCTATCGGTCATGGCAAGTGACAGTGACACAGGTAAGTGGCAATATGAACACCAAAGCAACTTAGAGGAAATAATTTAACTGGAAGTTTTTACGGATTTCAGTTGAAAATGTTTCATAATATAACTCAAGTAGGTCCAGAAGACAAGTTGACAAATCATTCACGGCTGTTTGACACACACGACACGACGTTGACTACCAGCCACTAGGGGTTCTACGAATCTGATATAATGGTAAACACGCACAGGTGTATGGAGCATATCAAAATAATAGTCCAAAGCACATTGTCGTGGTATCCGGACATTTCCCCTGGACATTTCCCCCAACATTTCCACAGGACAATTCCCCCGGACATTTCCCCCCTCTTTGATCGCTTACCCAGAAAGTAGGCCGTCAACCAATGTTCATGATAACTGTCATCAATCCAACTTCGATTTAAGCAAAGAATGTCTTTCATCAATCCAACTTTCTCCTTAAGCAAAAATTTCTTTCATCGATCCAATTTCTATATAAGCAAAGAATAATTTTTATCAATCCAACTTCCATTTCAAATTGAGAGCGCGTGATATGTACAAGAAAATGGCTGCAAGCATATAATTTACCAACCTACACTACGGTTTAACCAAGATTGTTATGCATGCATATTAAACATAGTTTGGGATTTAAATAAATAATTGAAATAGCCAATATGATGCATTTTCTCATCAATATTTATGTGGAATAAATGATCAAAGGGGAATGTCCAGGGGGATTGTCCTGGGGAAATGTTGGGGGAATGTCCAGAAGGGAAATGTCCAGAGGAACGTCCTAGACACAATGTCATGGCACTACGGACAAAGGCACAGAAACAAAATGCATTTAATCCGATGAAGACTAAATTACAATGGATTTTCACATTACTACCCTACGGCTGACTGCTACAGGTTAATAATCTAACCTTCATATGCACTCATCTGCAACTATGCAGAATCGAGCCCTTTCCGTGGTGGGCCCAGTGGTCTGGAACGGGCTCCCCAGGAGATACGCTTGCTCCCTGTGACTTTTACTGAAGCTTTCTTTACTAAGCTCAAAACTGTACTTTTTGGCCGTGCTGGAGTCGGGAGCGCCTCTGAGTAGTCCTCTGGAAGGGGCGCTATATAAATTTATGAATGAATGAATGAATGAATGAATGAATGAACTAATCTACTAGTTTTATCTCTGCTGTTGAAAAATCTTAGACAAATGTTTCAAGGGCTCTACACATAGACGTATTCAGCAGCGGCTGGAGTTTGTGGGCAAACACCGAGCCACCCACACACACTGTTTGAAAGATGTTACCAAAATACATCAATAGCTGGGTTTCATCAATTCATGGCCCAGCTGCTAGATCAATAATTCAATGTGCCAGATACTACTGTTAAATGAAACGAAAAGCAAAGAAATTATTTAGTCAATTCTACTTTCATAGCAACAACAGGCTGTCAATGATGTACCAGCCTGATCTTCAGGCTTAAAAGAGAATTGGAATTGACAGATAAGCTCCAAGGCAAAGAACCACAGCAAAATGAATAACATCTTAAGAGAATGGTATATATATATATATGAACTTCAAAACAGGGCTAAAATAATCTAAAAGAAATTTTTGTCCTTTTCAATGCCAGTAAACTGCTGTATTATCAGAACCAGCTTTATGGTTGATGAAACAAGTAAGAATAACACATGTATTCCAACATTGTTTCTGTGTGCCATGCATTTGCTTCTGCCAACTGCAACAAATGCTCCTGCTGGTACGGTTCATGACAAATCAGTCAGCATATGAAATGGAAGAAATGGCATATAACACCTGGGGGGTGGGCTGAGGCAGTGCATATTTCAACTGTATAGCTATACTGGGACAAGTGTCCCAGTAGCTTTAGGATTTGTCCCAGTAGTTTTGGTGATTTGCCCAGGTAATACTCTACTTTCAATGTTAGTTTCCAATAACATTGAAAGTAGAGTAGCAGACTTTGTCCCAGTAGTCCAAATCCGTTAATATATGCACTGGGCTGAGGATGTCAAGCGTTCAGTTGAAGGCTATGACCCTATGGCATCATCTGTAAAGCTGCTACTGACTATATACAGTTATACACCCCAAAATCTGACCCTGAAGTACAGTCTACACTAACCAGGACTGCCTATCACTTAGGCAAAACTGGAATAGAATCTACATAACAACCTTAACAAAGTTACAACATACTTCAGCTGACAAATCAATCACCACTAGAAGCAAATGACACGACAATCGATCTGTGACAGCCTACCTTTGCTATCCTCACTGGTCGATGATCCAGTCCGCCGTCTTCTTCTCCTATTCCATCTTCCAGTCGAAAGCCCCAAGGGCTTCCGCCAACCAACTCCGCCTTGAATAACATGTCCCCTAGTAGGCTATTCACGAATAATTATGCGACCGCTAGTAATCCGTCTATCCCTGTGGCAGAACCAGCGCATGTACAGGTAACTGTCGCGAAGGATAGGTCAATTAAGGTCATAAAGGTGCGCTGATGTCGTTAAATACCTGAAGGACAGAATAACGAAGACCATGTATAATACGCTTCAGGGCATTTCAAACGTCAATTCCTCGGGATCGGTGTATCATCACGCCCCCGTTTCGAAATGACTGCTCTTACGACCGCTCACAACCACCGTCTTCGTAACGAAATTGTTGAAATTCTTCGTCCCAGCCAATGCAGCGCACCAATCACGACAGTGTTGTGTCACGACGGGTTTAAGACTCGACCTAGTTTTCCCCACGACCTGACCTCATTTCATTGAACGTCATTTGCCGCCTGTGCGAGAAGGACGAGCTCACGAAGGACACACGTCAGCGTTACTTATGTAGGCCTAGAACTGACATATTTCTGTAGACATAAATTATTTCTTTTATGTCCAGTCCGATTGCATGGAGCAGTCCTTGAGTGTGTCTTGCACCTGATTTGCTTGTTTTCTTGTGTCAGCTGTGCGTAGAAATGTCTTTGTGTTTGTCGTTCTCTTTGTCTGTGTTTGTGCACGGTTCTTTCTATCCACAAGTGCGGCGTTACCTGGCAAGTTAGTAGTTACAGAACTAGGCTAAGTTAGACATTTACTAGGCGCATTTTAATTATTATAGACCTATAGGTCTAGGCCCTAGATCTATAACTTGTGTTTTTATTGATTGTGCGATCGAATTTAACTGTAGGCCTATACACAGTCTAAACTTTGTAGGCCTACCAGTGGCGGCGCCAGGGGGGGCTAGGGGGCTTAGCCCCCCCTAACTGCGGCTCAGCCCCCCAAACAAAAAGTGGGAAATCTCTGCCAATGCTTACTTCATAATAAGCCAACTGAACAGTGACCAACGGCAACGAAATCATCAACTATCTCAGGCAGTGAGGCAATTATATTACTTGATTATGATGGACAGGGTCACAGACTCACAGGGCCTATTTTAATCTTTATCTTTTTGTTATATTTTTATTTTTCTAGAATTTCCAAGTGTTGCCATGGATAATAATTCTTAAGTAAAGTGTTTTCAACTTCATGATGTTGATGTTTTAATGGGTTTGGTGTAGTATTGCATGATGGCTTTATTCCAACATGAAGTATTTCAGACACAAAAAGTGTGATTGGGAATGTAAGTTTGTCATCATGTTGTTTGTACAGGAGGCATAGTTGCAGTTCAAATAAATTCATGTTTGAAAGTTTTCCTGTAGCAAAATGCTGTAATAACTTGTTAGGGATTTTATGTCGCTTATGTACATTAAATTTGTGCTTTACAAGGAAATAAACATTAGGATTTAACGTGTTTATTGTATAGTTTTCAATCAATCTAAGTGGAGAATAGTAAAACTTGCAAGAACCTGTTTCAAATCAATGCCCAGTAACAGCTGTAAGGGTCTATGAAAGAAGTAATTTGGGAACATCTTGAAGATTTTCTTGTGATAGAGCTCAAACTTCTGTACAGTATACCCGGTATTGATTCAATTGTCTGCAGGTTTTGTGTCGGGTATAGAAGAGGGAAGGGATGGAGGCATAGGCGCAACCACCTTATGGGACCCGTAGGACGCGTTTCCCCAACTTTCGGGCAGGCTTGGACGGTCCCCCCAACTTTTGAAAATTTTGAGGTAAACAAGAGCCCAAAATCCATTTGGTATTAAATGCTCAAAATTGCGTCGTCGTCTGGGGCTCCGCCCCAGACCCCGTTGGCGGAGCTTACGACGCTCCCCCGTACCCCTATAGTCGTTAGGGGCTTCTTGCTTTCCGCAATCGCGGCTGTACGTGCACCTTCCGCACTCGCAATTTCCCCCACTCAACGTTCTAGTAGGTCCGTCCCCTAATCAAATCGCTGGACCTGGCCGATAGAATACAGAGTAAGGCTAAAGCCGCTAACTGAACTGAGTCTATAAGAATTCAGTGCAGGATGTTGCTGTATAATTTCACTCTAAACCTGTAGCCTATTTATCACGCTTTAAAATTCTACTAACTTACTAAGGTTCGCGGTAGAAGCCTAGGAGGACATTTCAATTTTTACTTCTGAGACTGCGAGTGGTAGGCTATTCTTCTAAAACCTAAAATATCAGTTTATACATTATAATAAAGTCATATTTTTTCACATATCTAGATGGTTTAGGTACTTTTATATCGAAATCATCGGTGACAAATTTGAGGTAAATTAGAGCCCAAAATGTACTGCATTTGGCATGAAATGCTCAAAATTGCGTCAGTTTCTGGGGCTCCGCCCCAGACCCCGATGGGGGAGCTTACGACGCTCCCCCATACCCCCTAGTCGTTAGGGGCTTCTTGCCTTCGGCAATCGCAGCTTCGCGCCTTCGGCGCTCGCAATCCCCCCTCAGACATTCTAGTAGGTCCCCCCAACTTCTGGACCGTGGTTGCGCCTCTGGATGGAGGTACAGGAAGGGGAAAAGAGGGAGGGGAGAAAAGGAAGGGCTTAGGGCTACAGCCCCCCAAACCGGAAATCCTGGCGCCGCCACTGAGGCCTACTAGGTATATGAACTTCGTCGATATGATTTGCAGGCCTAATAATATCGTCAGGTATAAAAATTATTGTCGTTATACGGTCTCCATATATTTGCAATCACAACTTGTTGACAAGAAAGTGTAAGTAGGCTAGTTGCCAGCAATAGCCTAGGCTATAATATATAGGGTAGAGTGGGGCAAAACGCCCCCTTTAACGGTTTTTGCTAAATTACAACGTGAGTAACAGCATTTTAAGCATGAAATTATTGCAAGATCTTGTACTGAATGTCCCAAGTAAAGTAAAATTATGTCCGATAAAATTCCCCAAAAGATTACATTAAAAATAATAAAATACAGAATGCTTCAAAGGGGGCGTTTTGCCCCTCACCTGGGGCAAAACGCCCCCCGTGATCTGACACCCTGCTACCTGAAAAGTCGATGCACATAATCAACTGCAATCACTGCATTGATGCAACAATAACTATAAGAAGTAAAGATCTCTAGAATTTAAAAAAAAAGATGTCATAAAAATAATTAAATAAAAAAATACGCTTTGCTCCAGGTGACTCTGAGGTGAGGGGGCGTTTTGCCCCATGTCAGCATTTTCCATAGGGGGGCGTTTTGCCCCGCTTGGTGCTACCTTGTGAGATTGCCCATATAATAAAAAATTGATATGTTAAAACCCCATTTATTGTGCACAGTAATTCGATATAGGGTATACTTTATACCTATATTTGTATTATTGGCTATGTCTAGCATTTTGTCACCATTAATGATACAGAATTGGCGGCTGACTCTTATAAGGAAACACGAAAAAATCAATTTTTCTAAAATAAAAATTTAGCAAACCATCTAACGATAAATAACTGACGATTATCTCATTAGGGTACAACTAAGAAACCCCAGAACATTCAAAAATTTCATTACATGGCACAGGGGAGACAGGGCCGGCAGGGGGCGTTTTGCCCCACTCTACCCTATAGGCCCCGCCTAATGGACCTAATCTATATGGATGATACCCGAGACTATAGTCTCAGATGATACTGATAGGCCTATTTGAATATTTAAATCAACGACAAGAATGCTCAAAATTAGCTACAGCGTAAAACTAAAGGTTCTAATGAACCTAATATAATCTTATCCTATGGCAATTTGGCAATTTCTTATCCGATAAGATTATTTAATTCACTTCCTCGATCTGCTAGGCCTAGCCTATATTATCGACACAAAAATCCATTCAAAGCTACTTCAAGCATCGCTGCGCTCACTTTTCTCCGAATTTCTCGTTATCTTATAACTAAAGAGCAAACTACTATAGGCCTCTAATCTCACTGTAGCCTATAGTATGACCATTCACTAAACCGCTACAGGCTTTTGCGCTGTGCATGAGTGGCACTGGGCCATTGCCTCCTACAAAGCGTCAAAGCCTACTAGTACTCGGTACTCGGTAGGCCTATCTAGGACTAGAAGGCAATAGCTGGGCTAAGCTCATGTGCAAGTCGGCACTTCACTGCATACATGTAGGTCCTACACTTACAACGGTGTCTGAGGAGACAAATGGCCCAGCCAAGGGCTTCCATCCAGACTCAATATAGGTCTTCTATCCCTATACAGGGCGGGCGCAAGTTGAGCCCAGTGAAAAACAGGGGGGGGGAGTGTTTCTTTTCAATTTTTACCACACTGTCTACAAGTTACAGAGTCTTCACTCACAGTCCTATGAAAGACTCACTTTTCTTGTATAAATTAGTGTGAACTGGCGACATCGTCCGATTAAGTCCTCGATTTTGTTAACACACTGTACTTAATTTGCTATGGAGTTCTCGCACTTAATCGCGCGACATCGATCGTCTGCATAGTTGTGACAAAAAAGAAGGGAGGCCCGGCCCAGGAAAGGGGGAGGAGAGGGATTGAGCCCGGTTGTTTAGGGGGGATAGAAACCACTGGGCCCAGCAAGTGTCCATGTGTTCTTTTAACACCTAAATCTCAGTTTCCTCACATTATAGTCACACATAATAAAATAAACAAATTTCACAGATCTATAAAATGATGGTTTAGGTACTTTTATATCAAAATCATCGGTGAAAATTTGAGGTTTGAGATGGCTTCTGAAGCTCCGCCCTAGACCCCGATGGGGGGCTTACGACGCTCCCCATACCCCTAGGGTATGGGGCTTCTTGCCTTCGGCAATCGCAGCTTCGCGCCTTCGGCGCCCGCAATTCCCCACTTGGACGTTCTAGCAGGTCCCCAACTTCTGGACCGTCGTTGCCCCCATGCTGCGAACTATGCTAAGTTTGTACGCCGAGGAAATCTAATGAAAATTATTGCGATTTCTGGGTCTACCAGCGGATCTGTGTGTGCGTCTAATCCGAAACTTAAAGGAAGAATCAGCAGCGCTCGTGAATAAGCTGGGGCCCTTCGCTTGGCTTTCGAGTGGCGCTTTAGAGCAGTCTGGAGTTTACGATTACGACTACCGTCATTGAATCCTTCGTTACTTCACTGCGCAGAAATTCCTTTTCTGTGTGGACAGTCTATGTGTAGGCCTGTGATCTTGACTAGCGTAGAGGCAAACGTCACTAGCGCCTACTAGCGACTCACCTACGAGTCGCTATTAAGAGACGTTCATAGTTGCCGGCAAATACACGTAGGTGTACAGTTTATTAGATTGATGGATAGTAGGCCTATTCAGTAGGTTTAAAGACAGCTCCATATCAATTGCAGTTATACAGGCGGCATGCAGGCCTATAGCCATTACATAATTGAAGTTTAAGTTAAGACCTACAGATTCAAAAGTCCATGCAGTAGGCCTAGAAGAGTATGATCGGCAATTATAATTAGGTTTTATTATTATCAGGCCTGTTGTTATCTATAGTCACTTCTAAGCGATTATCTATAGTAACAGAAGTTTGGTACAATTTAATAACGACGCAGTTGATGTTCCTTTGATTAGGACACTGGTCACTGAATTTGTTGTAGCAGGAAATGCTGTATGGTAAGTGGTGTTGTTGCAAGTAATGTCTCGTATGGTTGTATGATTGATGTTGTTGTATTGTACTGAGTTGAGTTTGTTCATCTCGGCTGATCGATCAGGCGCTTCAGAGATTCGTATCGATCGTGTGAATCGATCAGCGGTTTCACCATCACTTCAGTCAACTGCGGAAACAGCTACAATGGAACAGAAGTAACAGCACAGCTCAGATAAAACCTTGGCATTCATCACTCTCTCTCTCTCTCTCTCTCTCTCTCTCTCTCTCTCTCTCTCTCTCTCTCTCTCTCTCTCTCTCTCTCTCTCTCTGCGCTAATATCTACACATGCACATACACACACGCAGGCATACATACATACATACATACGTATTACATACATACATATATACATACATACATACATACATACATGCATATACATGCATACATGCATACATGCATACATGCATACATTCATACATACATACATACATACATACATACGTACATACATGCATACATGTACATACATACATACATACATACATATGTACATTATTATGATACAGTCATACATACATACCTATTTGAAACTGCACGTGATATAGATAGCTTGTGATCGAAGGATCTTTCTGCTGAGGTGCGAAACACGACCAAACAACCCAACAACAAGACTCCCTCCATTGACGGTATCAAGGGCAGCCCCAAGATTCTAGATTCCTATGTAGCCCTTGTGACTCGTGAGTTCCCTAGGCCAAATGCCAATGGCGCTGTGCAAGTGCCCTCATGCATACATGAAACACACCCAAAGGCGGATCCAGTCGGCTGGAAAGGAAACGCCTCTTCCCCATGCATTACCTTACCCTCTCGTCGCCTTCGGTATCTCGGTCGAAACCCCTTCACAACCCTGGCTAATACCTGCAAGCCCCAGGAAGCAATTCACTGCGCCTGGTTGGGAGGTGCTTTTGCATATACCTTGGCTATGGCTTCAAACATCGGAAGGAGGACGATCTTAATGAATCCAATCTGTGCTGATGGTTTCGTTACTTTCTCTCGATCCATGAATGGAGCGACTGGCAACCCCATCTCCTTCTCTCGATCAGACTACAAACGAAATGAAAGAGCATTCGCGAAATACCTCAAGGTTTATCATTAAGCGCTACTAACAGAAGCGCAGCAAAGCATGAATGTTGCAGATAATAGGCTATCTGCAACACAGTTCCCATCGTAACTTCACATATTATGTGAAGCTACGATGGGAACTGTGTCACATTTTCCTATGTCCTTTAAGTTGCGGCTGTGTCAGCTTGATTATTTGTCATTAAACGAATATTGATTGATTGATTGATTGATTGATTGATTGATTGATTGATTGATTGATTGATTGATTGATTGATTGATTGATTGATTGATATAACGTCAACGGACTTTGATGCCATAATATGTCGCTAAACTGTTGGAATGCAATTTAAAATATCGGAGTCGTTTGAAAATCACTGTATGTTGAGCATTGAAAGAGTAAAGAATCAAAGTCTTTTTTATCACCCATGGCAACAATATAATAGTAGCCTAAGCATCGTGTGTATTCTGGATCATTAATGGAAGCATTTCACGATAACGAATGACGTTTGACATTTGCACATCATATAGGCCAGCGCAGAGAGCGACTCTGATTTCCTTTTCCCTATATGAGCGGCGGCGCGATATAATTGGTCCAATTAGAATTACAATTCCAAATAAATTGATGGCTGCGTTCTACGACTACTAATATTCCTTTATTGCACAAACTCGTTGACACAAACGCAACAAGGTAGTCAACAGGTGAGGCAGAGGTCGATAGGTGATGCAAAAGTCAATAGGTTAAGCAGAGGTCAACAGGTCATGCAGAGCGCAAAGGAACAATGACAGTATCACCGTACTATACGTTGAGTATACTATTCTTGCCTGATTGAAATACTCTTCGAGGAGACAATCAAGCCATGGTTCCGAGACTTCAAGAGGTCGAAGTTCATTCGATATGTCACACGACTTGACCAGAATAATCTTCAGCTGCACAGAAGTCATTTACTAGCTCTAGGTTTTGTACACTTATTGATGACATCTGTATCAATTGTATGGTTAATATGAAATCTCACGAGGAAACTATCGTTCTAGGTTAGAAGATATACATGTAGATTAAAAGTAATGGTAACACTCTGGCACGAAGAGCAGAAGATCAGCACGGACGCGGGATCGCTTCCCGCTACCCTCCCAAAGGTCGACTCATAGATGGCGTTGGTAAAATTAGCAGTAGGACGTGATGGGCGACTTACATGGCTGCCCATACAGTTAAATTCGACTCCTGTAATAACTTGTTATAATTCGTTCATACTATGAATTGTAATCACACGATGTGTCAGTTTGAAATAATAAACGAAGATAATTATTATTATTATATTACATACACACAGATGTACATAAAAACAGGCGATTGACCAGTGTGTGTATCCGATAGATGCTATGCAATAAATAATTGAATAATTCAAGAGAACCATGTTGACGTGTTGCTTATTCTTGAAGTCGAACTGTTGCAAATAGCTGTTGAACTGCTCCATGTATTCGCCGTGCTTAGCCATATCCGTCGCCAGGATCAACGTTCGGATTTGCTGTTGTCAACGAGACAACGAGACAACGTTCAGTATAATTACAACAACTGTTGTCGTCTGCCAGTTCACTATAGATTCGTATTCGTCATCACTATCATCACCACAATCATCATCATCATCATCACCATCATCATCATCATCATCATCATCATCATCATCATCATCATCATCATCATCATCATCATCATCATCATCATCATCATCATCATCATCATCATCATCATCATCATCATCATCATCATCATCATCATCATCATCATCATCATCATCATCATCATCATCGTCATCGTCATCGTCATCGTCATCGTCATCGTCATCGTCATCGTCATCGTCGTCGTCGTCGTCGTCGTCGTTATCATCATATATGATCATCATCATCATCATGATCATCATCATCATCATCATTGTTATCATCGTCATCATCATCATCATCGCGAATCGCGAAGGAGTTGGCCTAACGATGCGAAATTTGATACCTCCCTTTCTAGGCCAAAGTCGCGCCTCTGTACGTCAACATTAATATTACATAGGCTATGGAATGATCTTCTATGATAGATAACTTAATGTGATACGAATGATTGCTAAGATATCTACGTAGCTGATTCACTTTCTAGACCAAAGCTACGCCTTTATTTATCGCCTGTCCATTAAGCTTTGGAATGGTCTTCTTACTCTTCTATGATAGATAACTTAAGTTGATATGAATGATTGCTAAGATATCTGCGTAATAGCTGATTCACTTGCATGTCTGATTCGCTTCTGTCTGTTCTGGTCTACGTTGGCGAATAGATTCGTCTCCTGGTTGCTGAGGATCTGAAAAGCGACGGCGCAGTGATGATGCTCCAAAGGGGAAATGTTACTGTAGCGAATGGCCAGCTCCGTCTTGGCGTTGATCTGGTATCTGAGGAAAGAATCACAATACGACTAAAGCAATGACCTACGAGGCTACATATGGGGCTTATATATGTTATGTAATTATGCCCCTGTTTAGCCAATATAGCCTATTATAAAACAATTGGCAATTATTACTATTTTTTGCTCTGAGGTTCTTCTCTTCTAGTGATAAATGTTAACCATCTGAAATATAACACTTAACATCATGAGACTAGCACAGACATTATCTTTTTTTGATTTTTCTCCTGTTACGCGCCTTCGTGCAAGATTCCAATTTTGTTTAGGCGCGTTATAAATGACAGTTTAATAATAATAATAATAATACTTCATTCTCCCAGCGTCATAGAAATTATACAGAGTATAGGCCTACTTAGACTCTTTTACATCTTTGTTCTACTGTTTCACATTGGAATTATTGCTGATTGAACGCCGATAGGGCTTCTAGTAGTATCAGCTGACATTGATTTAAAGGTGTCTGAAGAGAGGGCAACTGTGAGCTAGGTTCCTAGCCTACTTCCTAGGTGAACACCAAGTCACCAACAGCGATTCTCATGGCCTCATCACCCAGTCTCAGCCTCTCAGGCCACAGGTGCACGGTCATAGACTATGCGAATGGCTGCAGTCACCTGCATGTGGCAGATGAGAACTGTTCCAGGAGAACGGTCCAACACACGAGAAGGCGCGAAGGGCTCCAGTTGAAGTATTTTATTGTTGTTGTTGTTGTTGTTGTTGTTGGCTATTGCTGTTGTAGTTGTCGTTGTTGTTACGCTCGTGAATAAGTGGTGCCCTGTGTTTCGGTTTCCAGTGGCGCTTTAGACATTTGGAGCGTATACGATTACAATTATTATTATTGTTGTTGTTGTTAAGTCCATTCAGCCATATTATTATTTTATCATGATTACTTTTATGTTCATTATAATGACTTAACGTACGTGTTACTGTATCCCGGATGATCCAGGTCGTGGCAGATGCAGGCTGTCAGGAGAAGTCCGAGGTCTTCAGTCGACAGGTAATCCCAGAGATGACACAGGTGGATGAATCCGTACATCATTTGGGTGACGCAGAAACAATGGCGGAAGTTATGGAACGGATTGTTACGGTAGTTCTCTTGCACGCACAACTGAAGCGTAAGAATAATCATGACAGTAACAGCTAGATAACTCTAAACGTGCAATTCATAATCTATTTTATTCCATTTACGGACTCATAAAGCGCCTCTTACACTTACAGTACAACGTAATTAGAGGAGCTCCCAGTGCGAAGAACCCCTCGAAAAAATAAGCCTTATGAGAACGGGCAGAAACAGTATAGTGCTTCCAGATAAGCGCCTCTGAGTAGTCCTCTTGAAGAGGCGCTATATAAATTTATGAATGACAGAGTAGGCCTATGAATGAATGATTGAATGAATGAATAAGATCACAGCACGAGTTAGCAGGAAGGTCTTTCCACAGCAAAGGGCCAACAGAGGCATAGGCACGATGCTGTACCGATACTGTGGAAGTCCGAGACAGAGGAACTTCTGGTCATGACGGTCTAAACAACAGAGAGGACGTCCAGAGGTAGCTGAGATCACACAGCTACCGTGGCGCTTGACTAAAAAACGTTTTACATGTAAGAAAGAGATTTTTAAACTGAATCCGAGCAGTTAAGGGAAGCCATTGAAGGTGCTCATTCATAAAAGTAGAAATATGGGAGAAACGAGGAAGGCGGGCGATCAAACGAGCAGCTGCATTAAGTATACCGACTATTACGCTGTCATGATGTGCGTGCTGAATCCAATTCATAGTTTTAGCCATACCACGCACACAAAGACCAAACCATAGGCTACTGCTTCCAAGTAGGACTATAGTAGGCACAGTATCTAATTCTGTTTAATCCTGAACGCTGTTTCATAACAAAGATGATTAGCGTCGCCATCCTACGTCATCCAGGCTTGGGACTGGCACCACCCAAAAACGGCGGGTTACTGCTCTCAAATTTAACCAGAAATCCGAGGTGTTTTTTTTATCGGAGTAGTAGGCTAAGTTTCCTTTGGTGTCTCTACACACTGTGTCGATCAGGACTCCCGAAAGCGTGGTTTATGTAGGCCAAATTCGTAACATTTTTAATCGCACTAGTCTATTACGCTGCCATGATAGTGCGTACTTAACAGAATCCAATCCTAGTTTGAGGAGATCTCACGCAGCTCTAGACCTAATGGTAATGCAGCTTTATGCTAACTATTGTAAAGCCAATTGTTTTCTGTATAGGCTATAGCATAGGCTAGCCTACATGCAGCCTCTAATGTTGAATAGTTTACACTTACTGTATGTGCACATGTGGCCTAAAATAGGCATATGCGCGCTTACCAGCCAACGCTTCAAGGTAATTGGATTGATGTTAAATTCTTTCACAAGACGAAGTTCATGGTACATATGTTCCAAAAGGCTCAGCATCTAAAATATAAATTATAAAATAAATAGATAAATTAAGTAGCATTTCTCTTATATTGGACGATCGAGCGTGCATTAAGCTTATGCTGTTCGATGAACCTTCATGCAGACCTACAGAAGCCTGTTATGACCTAGTTTTGCATCAGTGTGGTCTTTGAAAATGGTGACGTGAAAGGCATAGTGTTAATTGTTGCATTTTAAAGAATACAAAATGACTCCATACCTCATTTGGCTCCCAGTGCCACATGTTAAACGTCGGCTGCTTCAGATAATTGGTTGTCTCCTTCGACAACGTATACTGCAAAAATATTCACATCTAGATTAAGTAGGCCTTATGATCTGAAAGTTAGTTCAGAGTGTACAGCTTCAGACACGAAAAAGCCCTTGCGCACTAGTCAAAGCCCTGTGGAAATTGAGGGTATACCGCATAATCTCACACCAGGTGGTTTGTGCTCTCCTATAGCAAACCTAATTACCTAAGCCAAAGACGATAAAAACTATATACCAAGGAGTAATCTTTTTATGAAACAATTAGCAACGAACTTACTATCTAATTTCATTTAACTTGTACCTGGATGCGGTGTGACATCCCGAATAATCAATAAACGAAGATATATATATATATAATTGGAGTCTTAAATTTTATCTCATAGGCCAGACCGGGCCCTGTAGGCCTAATAGGCCTATAGGCTGCTTAATTTCATAAAAATGTTATTGTTATTTAATTATGATCACTGAGCTATTCTTTTAGGTAACCTAAAGGTACGTGATTGAAAAGTTATAAATCGACTTACTTTTGGATAGGATGGAATGTCTCTTTTCAGACTGATTTTACTGTCGTCAGAGAGCGGACTGAAACAGCGATAAAGACACATACTGTGCGACATAAAAACAAATCGCAATTAAGCCAATTACTGGCAATTAGTTCTACAAAGAAACAATAGGAACTCAGCCGGTAGATTTTTGGCTTAAATGTTAGCCTAGACCACTGAAAGATCTGCTGGTTTAAAGGGGGCTCTGGCACCAATTCAGACACTAGTCGTAGTAATCCTGAAAAACAAGACAAAGAAAGTGACGTTACAGGATCAAGGCATCGCAAATAAAACTGATCGCTCTCCAATACTTGCCTGATTGTATGGTACGTTGGAGATTTGTTTCTTTGAGAGTAGATGAGATCCTTCAGATCCTGGATGTCTCGCTTGCACTTGTCAATGTCCAGAAATTTCAGTTCTTCTCCTATCGCAAAGTAATACACGCATGCATTCGAAGTGCTATTTGTCGCAGGAAGCGAGAACTTAACTCCTGGACGATTTACGTTATCTCTGCACTGGATGCCAATTTATCATAAAATTATTATGGTTCCTGCCCACCACTATACCCCAATACCCCATTAAGACAAAACAGTCAAAATACTATCATAGGCAGGATGAAACTTTTAAGGGTAATGGCAGGAAAATTTCCCTCTCTTTACCCAACACTACACCCACTGCGATATAATTCCCACATTCATTTCGTTCCTGTCTACAGTATGATCAGTAGGTCCATTATCGACTGTTTTCAAAATAGTTTCACCCATTTAAAATGATTCAAATTATAGGACTTCGACTGGTGGTTCTACAAGTAGCATTGAAAGTCTGCTGCAATCCGTTTTCATATTAAAAAAACCTAGGCCTATAATTAATAAAAAGTAGGCTAAGAGACACACTTTCGAATTTCTTTTCGAGAGCTTTCAGGCGGCCGTAAAGGTCAGACTGGAGTTCTTCGACTCTGAAGGCTCTGCGTAAAACAAACACACCGTACACACGATTCAGATAAAACACTAATTGCAGATAAGCTGCAAAAGTATCTTTTAAAATATCCAAGCCTACACAGTACATAAAAACTTTCAAATGAATAGGATGTAATTATTCATCGTGTTATATGACATGGATTCCGATTTGTTTTTTAAAATGTCGTTATTGCCCCAAAAGAACATTATTTTTCTGTCTTAATGGTATTAAACGACTCATTTGGGCTGGGACTGCATACGCAAGGCATGCAGGTTATCTATCATCGATGGATTCGATGGCACTGCAGAGAGTCCAGTCAAATATCCTACTAGAACTCCATCAATGAACGATGAAAATTTATTAAGTATCCATTATCCAGACATGCTTGCCATTTTCTCCTTAATTTGCATGTTAAATATGCAATGCCCTGTTAGGGGCCGTCCATAAATGACGTCACGCTATTTTGGCCGATTTTGACCCCCTCCCCTCGTCACACTTCGTCACAAAAAGTCACACCCCCCTAAAAAATGACGTCACAAAGCTCTGACCCCCCCCCAAAACGAAACTTCCACATGATAATAAAACATGTTTCAATGCCCATTTATTGTCATTGTAATAAGTATTTAAAAATCTTATGGTGACAAATATTTAAATAATTAGAAAATTATTAATAATGGTGCCCGTATACATTAAAATAATCAAAAAATTATGAAAATTTTAATACTCAAAATTAGTGCTGTTATTTTAAGATTAAATTGTTGTTAATTGTTAAATTTAATTACACAGACGTGATGTGACGTCACACTTGGCTGACCCCCCCCCCCCCCCACGTCACACATCGTCACAAATTTCCGACCCCCCTCCCTAGGTGCGTGACGTCATTTATGGACGGCCCCTAGGCAACTGCCGTCGAAATGCAGTCTGGATCAGCAATCCTCGCCGGGTCCATCAAAGCCCTTCGGATTGCCCTCTTGACTTCCACATCATTCACTGGTCCATTTTTCAGGTTGTTGCTACGATGCTACTGGTTCAGTCAGTGACTATTTCGTCGTATTACATCAGATAATAGCCAACCAAGGGAAGAGAGAAAGCTCACTTTTTTCTCTTGCACCATTGAACAATCAGCTCATACTTAGTTTTTTGCTTAAATGTGAGACAGAAATCTGCGTGCCATTGTTTGCATATTCAGTTTACATATCAAGCAATTATTATGCTTTTGGTGATACGCCTAAAGGTCACATTTCTAAATATCAAAATTTTGTGGATGTGAAAATCTTCATCATATTTATCTTGCGTGCTTGACATTTCGTGTGCAAATTGCTTTGTTATATAGTGTTGAAAAGTCACAGGCCTGATTAGGTCTCCGCGGGTCTCAGCATATTCCTGCATGGCTGATTAATGGTCATCATTACAGTGCGCCCGATAAGCCTAGTTGCTAAGTCGTCATCATCATTATCATTGTCGTCGTCGTCATCTTCATATTGCGTGCATTAATAACATTAGTATCTAAATGCTGAAGTCTTATGAACATTAGGTTCTAATGTGTGCTTGCCGTTCTTTATCTTGTGTCAATATACTGCTCTTGCAGCTTCGACGAACAAAAATACACACACACACCCACACACACACACACACACACACACACACACACACACACACACACACACACACACACACACACACACACAATTGCATACGTTAGTAAACAGAGGCACATCTGCAGCGGAAAGACCCTGATGAGATAAATCTCCACATTCGACCTCAATGCAGGAGAAGATCGTTAAATGTGGGCCACAGACCTATTCAAAGGTAAATTTCAAAGCGCTATATAAATATTTTGTTTGCGGCACAGAGATTTATGCTAGCGGTTTCGCTCTGAGTGATTTATTTAATATATCCTATAATTCATTAATCTCGTATAAGCTGTTGGTTGGTATCGTGTTCTATCGTGAACGACGCCGCCTCGTTGAATGTTTTCGAAGCATAAAACTTACTTGACCCTGTCAACATTTCCACGGGCAATTTTAGATGGGACCAGGACCTATATGGGCTCTAAACGGGTTCCTTACGGGAATATGGGTCCAATATGGACTCGATGTGGGTTCGATGTGGACATGCTGGCAGAGGTCTGCATGATCGAGAAAGTCGAGAAAGCTACGAACATATTGAACTGTGCGGCTTTGAATAGCACTGCGTCCATTTGCAAACAGTCTCAACCTAGAAATGAACTTTCTAGACCATTCTCGAAAACAGCACCTAGGCATATAGGCTATACATCAGATATATATATATATACCTATTAAATCGGGAAAACAGCACTTCGAATTAAAACCGAATTACTTCGACACAGGAAATCCAACAACACGCATTGCTATTGGACCAAATTGCAGATTTCGACCATCAAAATGCAGCCCAGCGACGCCTGTCCTCCGCCGGTAGAGGGGGCGCAGTGCATGCATGGTCCGTCGAAGCTACCTAGATACACGCGCACGCTACCTAATTGGTCAACAAGGGACAACAATCTCAATTGCACCTGTAACGCGTCTACGATTAGCCTACATATCAAACTTATGTAGGCGCTATATCAATGCTATGAATGACTTGTTTAATTGGCCTCTAATTCATTAATCTCGTATACGCTTAACGTAATTTGATTTACGTCTGTAATCAATCAGATGACCAAGAAGCACAAGAAGAAAGAGGAGTAGAAGAAGAAGAAGAAAATGAAAGAGGAGAAGAAAGAAGTAGGAGAAGAAGGAGGAGAAGGGAAGATGAGAAGAAGAAGGAGAAGAAGAAGAAGAGAAAGAAGAGAAGGAGAAGAACGGAGAAGAGGAGGAAAAGAAAGAAAGAAAGAAGGAGAAGAAGAAGGAGAGAAGAAGAGGAGAAGGGAAGATGAGAAGAAGAAGGGAGAAGGAGAAGAGAAAGGAGAAGGAGAAGAACGGAGAAAGGAGGAAAAGAGAAAGAAGAAGCAGAAGAAGAAGAAGAAGAAGGAGAAGTAGAATGAGGAGTTGGAGAAGGAGAAGGAGAAGGAGAAGAAACGTCGCATGTAATAGGACGCTGTTGTCTCTGACGCTGCGGGGCATGATGCCTCAAATCCGTCGTCGTCTACAAGAATGAGCCATTTGCAACTTCAGCAACAACGTCGGCATCAGCAGCATCAGCATCATTAGCAGTAGGTGGAGGAGACGGTGGCAGGAAGGTAAACGGAGGAAGAAAGAGAAGTCGGCATCATTAGCGATTTTGGCGGGGTACACTACACAATAGTACACATCGTTATGTTTCATCCTCGCATTTCTTGAACGTATATAGGTCTACTCGTTTCAAAGACGCCTTTCCTCTGTTAGCTCCAGTTTTTTGTATCAATTTCACGAGTCCTTTAATTATGAAGTCGCTAACACTTCATACCTTCATGGCTGCCTCAGGGCTTCTTCAGCTTAAATGACTGCTTCTTCTTCATCTCCTCCTTCTTCTCTCCTCCATCCTTCTTCTTCTTCTTCTTCGCATTCTTCTTCGCAATCTCTCATCCTTCATCTTAATATTCTTCTTCTGTTTCCTTCTTCTTCTTCGCAATCTCCTCCTCCGCATTCCTTCCTCCTCCTCCTCTTCCTCTTCTTCTTCTTCGCATTCTTCTTCGCATTCTCCTTCGCATTCTTCTTCGCAATCCTCTTTGCATCCTTCTTTGCATTCTTCTTCGCATTCTTCTTCGCAATCCTTTTGCATTCTTTGCTTCTTCTTCACATTCTTCTTCGCATTCTTCGCAGTCTTCTTCGCATTCTTCTTCGCATTCTTCTTCGTTCTGCTTCACATTCATCGCAGTCTTCTTCGCATTCTTCTTCCTGCATTCTTCTGTTCTTTGATTGTCATCGACGATCGATATAATTATGCCACATCTGACATACTTTAATTGATCGTTACTCCATGATTCATGGGAACTCATAACATTTTTTACAGAAATGTGACAAAACTAAAAACCGGAACGTGTATCGTGGCCTGTTGTGGGCCAAAAAGTTCAGAGGTGATTTTCGGCGGGGTACGTTACCCACCTTGACCCTGTGTGCTGTCGCCGATGCCTCCAGCTGTGTGCAGTCGCTGACGCCAGGATTCACATTTGTTTTAGAACTCTTACATTGGTTCTTGCTGAACCGTTGAGGATCTTTTATTACATTTGCTCACTGAAAGTCGTATGTTTTAAATTTAAATGACATGTTCTAAGCGGTTGCCAAATGCCAAGACGAGACTGCAAAGCAAGAAATCGCTAACATTATATTTCTGCGGCCAGTGGCGTTTACCCCCACCTGGAATTGGAGAACAAACCCACACTCGGGCTGACTTATATAATTATAAGAGACTCAGAAGTCACTCAGAACTTTAAATTAACATAGGCCTACGGACACGATAGCACTCCACCTCTGTCCAACCGTGGGATTAAACTCGATTAAGAGCCTATATATCTATTTCCATAACTTATCTGAATTAAGGAATTATAATTCTAGGTTGTTCTTAACAATTTCGTCCTAACATCCTGCTATTTCGTCTATAACCTTATAGGGAAATTCGGCTATAATTAGGCGCCAAACTTTCCACGATTTTCTAACGATATTTGTAATGTAATGCAATGTAACAAGACATATAAAAGCGCCACTTAAGAGTCTCTCAGAAGCGCTCAACACGTGGCCATCAAACAGCTGACAAAATGCGTCTTTAAGAGTTTACAGAAAACCATATAACCGCGTGCAGCACGCACAGACGGCGGAAGAGCGTTCCAGATCCGTGGCGCCGCAATCGAGAAGTCCCGACGAGCTCGGGTGGTGGTTCAAAACGAAGATATTTGTATTTGGTAAGAATCTAGACCTGCAGTCTACACGACTTACTACTTAATGAGACTATATAGCGTCGAGGCTCCAGTGGCGTACGGAGCTCAAATGCCGCCCGGGACGCCGACCAAAATGCCGCCCTTGCACTTAATTTGTTTCCGGAAAATTTTCTGTATTACTTTCGCCAAAATTTCTGATGACTTTTTTTTTTGCTTTTCCAGACCCGCCGCCCGGTATGCTATTATTTTTCTTCCTTTACTTCCTTCTTTGTCTACTTTTATTACTTCCTCTTATAGGCCTACTTTTTCAATTATTTCTCCATTCACTCCTCCTTTTATTTTTCTTCAATATTTTGCCGCCCCTGCTCAAGTGCCGCCCGGGGCGACTCGCCCCTCTGCCCCCCTACGGTACGCCACTGCGTCGAGCTACATGATCATCACAGCAATGTTTAACGCGCGCAAGGTCGCACAACAAAATTTCTAAATATATATTCCGTATATCGTGATGGGGAACGAATTACAGGTTCTCTATATATGCTGCATATTAAAACTTAGGTGTGCAACAAGAGGCAGAACGACGCCAACGCATATCTCGCTTTATCACCGACACGTACATTTCCACTCGCTTAACAGCTTCTGCTGGAAGTGCAGCCAAATTAGCTTCGTGGAAATCATTAGTTTCCGTCGCCTTGGGAAACGAATTAGCACAGCCATGCCATTGCAGGGCAATCCACAATTATTATAGGCCTACAGCAATGATGGGGTGATCTAAATTTACTCTCTGCTTGCAGCCTATATGCAGGTGTACCTGTTTTTACACTAATACTATGATTTTCCTTACAGGTTTTATTTTAGTTATAGTTATAGTTATAGTTAATGATTTTTATTTTAGTTATAGTTATAGTTATAGTTAGTATTATTTTTGTTATAGTTATAGTTATAGTTAATGGATTTTTATTTTAGTTAATTTTAGTTACTACTTAGTTACAATAATTAAGTCTATAAGCAAAATTGTGCGTATTAATACGCTGTTTCATTTACTCAGAGCTATGAAAACCTTTGAAGCATGGGTACATTCAGCTTCATCAATACACGAGTTTCCAAAGTAACTGACAAATTTCACAATAAAAATTTCGCATTTTTCGTTCTCATTTATGTCGTATCGTCCATATTGCACTTCCTATTTTTATTTTTTGTATTAACGAAAATAAAGATGAATTTTCGTTAGTGTTATTTTCGTTATAGTTATAGTTATAGTTAATGATATTTTTAGTTATAGTTATAGTTATCGTTAACGAAATCATTTTATTTTCGTTAACGAACATTTTCGTTATCGTTATCGTTAACGAAAATCACACTGACACTAATGCCATGCATGCATATATGCATCATGCATATGTAGGCCTATTTATGTGTGCATGTGATATGTATGTATAATTTGTATGTATGTATGTATGCATGCATGCATGTATATAGGACTACGTGCGTATTGTATGTATGTATGTATGTATGTATGTATGTATGTAAGCATGTATGTATTATGTATGTATGTATGTATGTATGTAATGCTGTATGTATGTATGCATATATGCATGTATATATAACTCGATTGTATGTATGTATGTATGTATGTATGTATCATGTATGATGTATGCATGTAACAATGTATGTATGTATATATGTATGTATGTCGATGTATGTATGTATGTATGTATGTATGCATGTATGTATGTGTCATAGGAAACTTTACACTATAGTATACCTTATTTTAATATTAGCAATTTGTTCCGTCCCCACATTTGTAGACCTATGGGTTTACAGTAGCCTACATTAAAAGCATCAATTATTTGCTGAACAATAATTCGCTAATGCTGTAATATACTGGTATATACAGAATATAACTGGAAGTCCAACCAACCTGTTGAATTGATCGATGACGTGTGTTATTGCTGTGTCGATACTTTCACGATCTGTCATATCTGCACATACAGAAGAATACTAATGTTGTTAGTGGGCGACTAATTAGGCCTAACGTCCTTCTGAAGCTCTAGCGGACCAGCTTGGTTTTAAACTACTCTCCTGCAGTACCTGTTGTACCAACGCATGCACTTACCTCATTTCTACATTGCATTACCATGACGCTGGAAAATAACTCTTAAGACTGATGCTTGCTAGTCGACTTTTCTAAGGCATTTGATGTTGTTGACTGATTGACATAGCACTATAGGGCTATCCTGTTAGCGGAACTTAGGTTCCTTAGGGTATTACCCATTGTTACTGCATTTGGAAAAAATCTGTCTTTACGTGTAAACACTGAATTGAAGCGGTTAACAATAAAGTTGATTTGATTTGATTTCTAATTCCGATAACATGCCATCTGAAATATCCACCCAAATCGTTTGATTTATTCACCGGACGATATCATTGTCCTCGAATGCGAAACTTAGTTTCGTAGCTTAATCTACCTCATAAATTGCAAGTGTCGGCCTCTGGACCGGCTGGACTCATTTTTACAATTTGATTATCCCTGTTATAATTTTATTAGTACTCGTAATCAAATTTCTAAAGCTCTATACTCGAAAGTTAGGCGCAGGGCACCAGCTTATTCACGAGCGCTGCACGCGTCTTCTCAGAGAGGATGACCAGAGATACAGAGAGACCAGAGAGAGAGAGAGAGAGAGAGAGAGAGAGAGAGAGAGAGAGACAGACAGACAGACAGACAGACAGACAGACAGACAGACAGACAGACAGACAGACAGAGAGAGAGAGAGACAGAGAGACAGAGAGACAGAGAGACAGAGAGACAGAGAGACAGAGAGACCAGAGAGAGAACGCAGAGCAGCTGATAAGGCCTGCTCCATGAATAAGACGTTTGTTCTGCCTCAACATTATTCTCTTCACCGAAGACCTCGGGTTGAACAGTTGCACGTGGTTTTAATAAATACATACCTTCATCGACAAGGCTGTCTTGTTCGTCTTCTTTGATTTGCACTCGATAGGAGTTTCTAGACGAAACAAAGACAACGACAGCAAAGTCTCACCTTTACCGCAGATTGTTATTTTCACCTGTATGTTCTAAGCGCTACTAGCTGCGCTGCATTAGCTGACGACAAAGCATCACAGATTACCTGAAGGATTGTGCGTGAACGACTTACTAAAGGTAGGCCTACCACCTAGTAAATACCCCAACCGTCTCAGGGACAAGGAAAGCGCTCAAACCAATCGACTACCGTGTGGCACAAAGGGACGAAGGTAATAATTACAACGGTCGTTTTCAGCACCGGCATTCAGATATAGGTATGCACGACTTCATCTTCGTATGTCCTATATCGTGGATTTGTAAATAACAATTGGATATGCCGACGATTTATCCCTTAGGCAGTCACCGGGACTGTTGGGAGTTGCTATCCATCCATCCATCCATCCATCCATCCATCCATCCATCCATCCATCCATCCATCCATCCATCCATCCATCCATCCATCCATCCATCCATCCATCCATCCATCCATCCATCCATCCATCCATCCATCCATCCATCCATCCATCCATCCATCCATCCATCCATCCATCCATCCATCCATCCATCCATCCATCCATCCATCCATCCATCCATCCATCCATCCATCCATCCATCCATCCATCCATCCATCCATCCATCCATCCATCCATCCATCCATCCATCCATCCATCCATCCATCCATCCATCCATCCATCCATCCATCCATCCATCCATCCCATCCATCCATCCATCCATCCATCCATCCATCCATCTACTTGTCATCATGTTGTGACCTGTCTTTTTTACATTGAATAAAACGGCCATCCGCATGCACTGCACGATGTTCGCGTGCTCCTTTGACATTTAGATGAATGCCCAGACACGCATACAATGTTGTCGCGTGCAAAGCCCCTTCTCAGCGGAAACGACGCCGTCTCGTCTGCCTGCTAATCAGAGATCAATTAGGCCTCTGCTATGACCCACATGAGTAGGCCTAATCCTATCTGGACATGAGTAAACGGAAACATACGTTGAAGTCCACGTGTCTGGAGGGCCTTCACTAATCACAGTCTGCGGGTCACGTACTGAGCTAATGCATGCACATGTGCGCGATATTATGTCGACCTGCTTTGTCAACAGGAACCGATTTCTGTTGCGTGTCTGTGATGACTGAAAAGAGATACGGAAGTTGATCTTCAAGATGCGGAACTGCAGCAGCAGCAGCAGCAGCAGCAGCAACCAAAGCATCTTCTTGCCTTTCATTCTAATTACCTGTTCCTCAAAGGCTCAGCTGCCGCTTTAATACACGAGAACGGTTGCACGCGAAGCATTGCAACGTCACCGCACACGGCAGTTCATATAATTAACGTTAATGCAATTCAGACTTTAAATAAGACACGACAGATCTGTTAAAGTAAGTCTTGTTAGAAAAGCTCTAACGACGGAGTGTTGATCGGCATAAGTATAAGCATACTTACCTAGTCACCTACTTGCATACCTTATGATACCTACTTACTTACTTACTTACTTACTTGCTTGCTTGCTTGCTTGCTTAAGTGTGTGTGTTGATGTAAGTATTGTCAGAGATCTTACGATGGACTGTTGATTGGCATCTCAGAAGACAAAGGGACAATAACGCCCGATCTGTCTTTTATCGTCAGTTTGCTGAACCTGAATAATATGGAAGAAAACAAATTTAACACAAAGGAAATCCTACGGAAAAAGCGATTCACCGGTAATTGCTTCTTTGGATCAAAGTTACGCAAGTGATTTTAGCTAAAACGGGAAGACATCGTGCTACGCAACTTACTGCTGTCACAGTCACAGTAAGCTGGTTAACCTGTTACACCTCGTGTAAGGAAACGGCGGTCTATTCAGCTTGATTCTGACCTGGCACCGGAACGGACAAAGCAGCCTGGAACGGAGAAATCTCCAAGCTTTACATTTACATTTAATTCAGTGTGCGTGTTCGGCCTGTAATCGAAAGGACGGGTTCAGTGTTAATACCCTGATGTGCAAGTTGTTTGAGATTCCACTGTCGCCAAGCAGTGTCCAATACCTTGGTATGCGCCCTTTGCGCACTAACTATGTAGTTGTAGGTGCCCGTGCCTCTATAGGTCCCGTTGTGTCCCAGCCCCTTTTAGCGTACCACATCCCTCACTCGAGGGCCAAAGAGCAGGTAATGAGAGCTTTCCTACTTCCCACTATATGGACATACGAAGCTCTTTTACTCTACCCGTAAGTAACGACGTTATAGGATTCAGTGCTTACTTGTTAGGTATTCCGGCTGCCTGTCTTAGAAGGAAGTCGATGTCTCTTGGGTTGCATTTGCGACTGAATATGATCTACAATCAGTTTCAACAAAGCTCAGTAAACATCCTAGCCCTGTGCTCATTGTATGTAGTCTATGTCTGGCACTGCAGTCACAACTCACAATAGTATTAGGTCAAGTCTAATCCCGTTGTCGTTTACTGGACCGCCACACGTGAGCGTGGGCCAGATCTAACGCAGCGGGTAGACATATACATTGTAGTACATTGTAGACATATACATTGTAGATGTATTGTATTGTATTTTGTATTGTATTTGGCTATTTATAAAGCGCTTCTCACAGCAAAAGCCTTTCAGAAGCGCTCCCAGTGCGAGCAACCCGAGAGAAAAGGCAGGATTTTAGTTTCGAAAAAGATGAGGAGACTACCAGAAAGGATGGCAGAGCGAACCGGTGGAGGAAGTGTGTGTGTGTGTGTGTGTGTGTGTGTGTGTGTGTGTGTGTGTGTGTGTGTGTGTGTGTACAATGTATCCATATAGATCCACACGATGGCGGACCCGGAGTGAAATCCGGTTATGGCCATCAGTATATGGGGTCTACGCCGCTGAGTTGGCTCCAAAACCGGTTTTCGCGAGGGTTTTTCACATAAACAGTAGGCTAAAGTAAAATGTAGCTTTGTCTGCTTTGATAGGCCTAATACTGTTGTAAGAAACAAAGAACAAATAGATTGATAAGGCGAGAACTCGAGAAAGCTGTGTGAAGGCGGTTGCACTGTAGTTACAAATTTCTAAAGCGCCTCTCACAGTATAGGCCTAATGTATACCTAATCAGAGTCCCTCATTTTGTGAAAAGAGGACATCTTATCTGGCTAAAAAAGCCAGAGAAGAAATCGTAGGAAACCGACCAGAAAGGCGATTGGCTGAAGAGTAATAAGGAATTTTGGACACTTGATAGAAACTGATTTCAACAGCCCAGATTACCACAAATGGTCGTAAAAAATGTCTCGCCATCCAGTACCCAATTGGCCCATCCCTCTCAAGTCCAAAACCCGCCACTTGGCCGACATATAGGCCTATAGGCTTTTTTCATTCATATCAAAACGCAGCGATTTAAAAGTTTGGCCTATTCAGCAAAGTAATTTTCTTGGAAATTCTGCTTTTTCATCATAATTATTGCATTAAGGGGCCGTCCATAATGACGTCACGCACCTAGGGAGGAGGGGCCGAGGCAGGGTCGGAAATTTGTGACGATGTGTGACATGGGGTGGGGGTCTGAGAAGTGTGACGTCACATCAGGTCTGTGTAATTAAATTTAACAAATAACAACAATTTAATTTTAATAATAATAGCACTAATTTTGAGTATTAAATTTTCATATTTTTTTTGATTATTTTAATGTATACGGGTACCATTATTAATAATTTTCTAATTATTTAAATATTTGGTCACCGTTAGATTTTAAAATATTCTTGCTCTCCCTGTTTATTCCACGAAGGAGCATTTTGCTTAGCCATGGAAATTTGGTTTTAGGGGGTCAGAGCTTTGTGACGTAATTTTTCAGGGGGGTGTAACTTTTTGTGACGAAGTGTGACGAGGGGGGGAGGGGGTCAAAATCGGCCAAAATTGCGTGACGTCATTTATGGACGGCCCCTATTTGCAATAATAGTTTTGTCAGTCGCAAGCTAATAGCCTGCTCCATGTCTGTCAAAACAAGACAAATATAATATATTTGTCTTGTTTTGATAATAATGATTATTATTATTAGGCCCTATTTTTTCATTCTCGACAACTCATTGGCTTAGCTTGATGCATATCGATTCCGGCATCCAAGCTGAAGGTCTATGCAGTTTTGGATTAGGATTACATAATGTAATTAGTATTATTGCATTACTTAATAAAAAGAACCAATAGTAAAAACAAAGTTTTTTACTATATCCATCTAGTAGGTATCCTATAATCCGTCATATTAAGCAGTTACCTCTACAAATATATAGTCCGCGTTCATTTTACAACATAGCGTCCGTTTAATCAAGCACCGCACCCGTTTCTGTTGCAGCTAATACAGCCCGTAAAAACAAAGTTTTTTACTATATCCATCTAGTATCCTATAATGCGTCTTATGAAGCAGTTACCTCTACAAATATATAGTCCGCGTTCATTTTACAACATAGCACGCTTAACGAGGCAGCGCACCCATTATTGTTGCAGCCAATGGCAACGCTGGCCAATGGCAACCCTCCGTATCGGAAAAGGGGATTCCCCGATTCGAAAAGTTGAGTCCCCGATTCTATAAGCTAGCCTCTTTTGGGGAGCTGAAATTTTGATAGAATGAAGTGTGTGCGAGGGCGAGTCGATCTGCCAAGTTTCACGACGATTGAATGATTGTAAGTGATCGAACTAGTCGTCGCAAGATTTGACATTTTAGCCTGTGGCTCAAACAAACAAACAAACAAACAATCAAGCAAGATTGCAAGCAATCAAGATTCCTGCAAGTTAAACTAGATGGATAAAAAATGTAATTACCAAGCATCAATCGATGGCGCTAATCATTTGTGAGTGAAAAACTTGCTCACAGTCTATATAGGTCTATAATAGCCGTCTGAGGGGAAGTTTGAACCCTTAGGCCTACTCTCCGCATTACAAAGCGAGTGCTTAACCAGTCGGTTACTGTGTCTCACATAGAGTATCTTGAATATAGTCTGCAACAGCTGTGTGATTTTGCATCATTATCTGTGTGATTTTGCGTCGTTATCTGTGTGATTTTGCGTCGTTATCTGTGTGATTTTGCATAATTATCTGTGTGATTATGCGTCATTATCTGTGTGATTTTGCGTCGTTATCAGTGTGATTTTGCGTCGTTATCTGTGTGATTTTGCGTCGTTATCTGTGTGATTTTGCATAATTATCTGTGTGATTCTGCGTCATTATCTGTGTGATTTTGCATAATTATCTGTGTGATTATGCGTCGTTATCTGTGTGATTATGCGTCGTTATCTGTGTGATTTTGCGTCATTATCTGTGTGATTTTGCATCATTATCTGTGTGATTCTGCGTCATTATCTGTGTGATTTTGCATAATTATCTGTGTGATTATGCGTCATTATCTGTGTGATTTTGCGTCGTTATCAGTGTGATTTTGCGTCGTTATCTGTGTGATTATGCGTCATTATCTGTGTGATTCTGCGTCATTATCTGTGTGATTTTGCATCATTATCTGTGTGATTCTGCGTCATTATCTGTGTGATTATGCGTCATTATCTGTGTGATTCTGCGTCACTATCAGTGTGATTTTGCATCATTATCTGTGTGATTTTGCGTCGTTATCTGTGTGATTTTGCATCATTATCTGTGTGATTCTGCGTCATTATCTGTGTGATTTTGCATAATTATCTGTGTGATTATGCGTCATTATCTGTGTGATTTTGCGTCGTTATCAGTGTGATTTTGCGTCGTTATCTGTGTGATTTTGCGTCGTTATCTGTGTGATTTTGCATAATTATCTGTGTGATTCTGCGTCATTATCTGTGTGATTTTGCATAATTATCTGTGTGATTATGCGTCGTTATCTGTGTGATTATGCGTCGTTATCTGTGTGATTTTGCGTCATTATCTGTGTGATTTTGCATCATTATCTGTGTGATTCTGCGTCATTATCTGTGTGATTTTGCATAATTATCTGTGTGATTATGCGTCATTATCTGTGTGATTTTGCGTCGTTATCAGTGTGATTTTGCGTCGTTATCTGTGTGATTATGCGTCATTATCTGTGTGATTCTGCGTCATTATCTGTGTGATTTTGCATCATTATCTGTGTGATTCTGCGTCATTATCTGTGTGATTATGCGTCATTATCTGTGTGATTCTGCGTCACTATCAGTGTGATTTTGCATCATTATCTGTGTGATTTTGCGTCGTTATCTGTGTGATTTTGCATCATTATCTGTGTGATTCTGCGTCATTATCTGTGTGATTTTGCATAATTATCTGTGTGATTATGCGTCATTATCTGTGTGATTTTGCGTCGTTATCAGTGTGATTTTGCGTCGTTATCTGTGTGATTTTGCGTCGTTATCTGTGTGATTTTGCATAATTATCTGTGTGATTCTGCGTCATTATCTGTGTGATTTTGCATAATTATCTGTGTGATTATGCGTCGTTATCTGTGTGATTATGCGTCGTTATCTGTGTGATTTTGCGTCATTATCTGTGTGATTTTGCATCATTATCTGTGTGATTCTGCGTCATTATCTGTGTGATTTTGCATAATTATCTGTGTGATTATGCGTCATTATCTGTGTGATTTTGCGTCGTTATCAGTGTGATTTTGCGTCGTTATCTGTGTGATTATGCGTCATTATCTGTGTGATTCTGCGTCATTATCTGTGTGATTTTGCATCATTATCTGTGTGATTCTGCGTCATTATCTGTGTGATTATGCGTCATTATCTGTGTGATTCTGCGTCACTATCAGTGTGATTTTGCATCATTATCTGTGTGATTTTGCGTCGTTATCTGTGTGATTTTGCATCATTATCTGTGTGATTCTGCGTCATTATCTGTGTGATTTTGCATAATTATCTGTGTGATTATGCGTCATTATCTGTGTGATTTTGCATCATTATCTGTGTGATTCTGCGTCATTATCTGTGTGATTATGCGTCATTATCTGTGTGATTCTGCGTCACTATCAGTGTGATTTTGCATCATTATCTGTGTGATTTTGCGTCGTTATCTGTGTGATTTTGCATCATTATCTGTGTGATTCTGCGTCATTACCTGTGTGATTTTGCATAATTATCTGTGTGATTATGCGTCGTTATCTGTGTGATTATGCGTTGTTATCTGTGTGATTCTGCGCCATTATCTGTGTGATTTTGCGTCGTTATCAGTGTGATTATGCGTCATTATCTGTGTGATTCTGCGTCGCTAACCGTGTGATTCAATGCAGAAGAATTTATGTGTTGTATCTATTTTCTACCTTTTCCTGTCGTCCCATGATTTCAACGTAGACGACTTTGGCCGGCTCGACTGAAGAACCATTCCCCATTATAACTGCAGATAAATCCAAACGCTGAGAATGCAACAGAAGGAGTCTGCCTCGATCTGTTTTGTCGCGTCGCTGCTTTCTGCGCCGTTACTTCGTCTATGGACGTATCATATGTTGCATAGATACGATGCGTGCACAGCACATACTGACGACACACGCGCGCAACAGCCACCTGTATAATTGCTCTCGACGCGACCGCATCGACATAGGCAACAGCAGCCTCAGGACCAACGCAAACCCTGTAGTGGCTCAACATAAACGGAAGCCTTCTAAGTTATGGAAATTTAGCTTACAGTATAGACATCTTGAAGAGGTGCATACATGTCAGTGTTATGAATGAAATGAATGAATGAATGAATGAATGAATGAATAAATGAATGATTGAAAATGCTTGCTTGCTTCCTTGTATGAGTAAATAATTTAGTTTGTAAGCGTCATACGACTCGACTCAGAGATTTTTTAAAGAAAAACATGTTAAAACTTGCGAATATGTTTTGGCTACGCTGACAATTATAGACTCATTCTAAATAGCTTGCGACGGAATTGAAATGTCAGGTAAGATTCTTTATACTTCCGAGTTCCGATGGGCTATTTAGGCCTATTTAGAATTTTTATCGCTCATGTAGGCCTATAGCGACAACATTAAGAGTTAACGGATGGGGTTAAGCAGTTGTGTATTACACTTAAAGGACTTGCTCAATGTTCCTGAGGCCTATAGGTCTACCCATAGGCCCTATAGGCCTAGTGACCGTCCACTGTGCACATAAACTCGAACACTGCCTTTCAAGACGATCACTCAACATGTCGGCTAGGCCCTATATATCGAGTCATACAAACCAAATTTGGGGCCCAAGTTTAGTTTTACTTAAACTCGATTCTTTCGCCGGCTGTTCTTCTTTCGAATCTGAGTTCGTCTCATATTTCAAGCACTGACCAGTGACTTATTACTTTTTCCTAGGATTGGAAGCTATATACACGTAGACCTACGCGACACGTGCGTGTTCAAATGTGTAGAGTTGTAGACTTATAGTCATGGGCGGAGTTTGGATTTAGTTCATGGGGGGGCTAAAGCATACCTTCACCTCCTCCTCTGCCGCGAAGCGGCACCCCTTTAAAATGGAGGGGTCTGGGGCGATTTGAGCCCCCAGTCGGGGTCTCCCCAGCCGCCATATGCATTTTGAGCATACTTGGTACTAATTTTGGCCTTCTGGTGAGAGGATTTGGAAGGATTTTACTGCTTAAAATGTACGTAATGGCCTTACATCGAAGACTGTGACTAGTCGACTATGCTAAAGCATTAATTGATTAATTGATGTACAAAGTGTGAATGTGTTTAAACAAGTGGACAGTCGACATGAGTTTAATCGAAAATCAGCATAAACTCAATTTTTACTCAAACTCAACAGTTGACAATTGTAATTATATGGTAATTATAAGTTTACGAGAACTGTCCTCACAGAACTGGAATTTTAGTTGTTACAAAGTTATACACACTGTTATGCTCAATACTCAGTCACGCTAACAAACTAACACTATGGCCTTAGGCCTACATCAAAGACTAGTCGACTACGCTAATGCAGTGTAGACTAAGCGTCTAGTTCCACTGTTTGCATAGGGCCTACATGAGAACCAGGTCTTCGGGGACTAAAGCAGCTGTCAGATCATATTCAATATTCAGAAGAGCCAGCGAAAAGGGCGTTCCTGTCCCATGCATGGTTGATCGCAGCCAGTTTCTTATGCGTCGCATCGCTGAATAACTTCTCTCAGCGGTTGATGAACCCACGGGCAACATTAGTGCTAACAGCACCATTCTGTTGTAACGAAACTAACGATGATAATAATAGACATCTTCGGTCAGTTCTTCTGAATTATATTAAAGGTAATTTCATTTTCCGTGCTTGCCCTCCCCGGGAGTTGGACTGGCCTCCCTTTGGTGTCCATGGTTTTCGGACAGGGTGGTATTGCCTCTCCTTGCCTGCTTTGACACTGTGTCTATGTGTGTTTGTCTTCTGCTTTGTCACTGTGTTAATATGTGTGGGTCCTGTTTGGCTGTCCCCTTCCCCGTCCGGCTCTTGCACATTTGCCCGTCGGCTCTTGCACCCGGCGGCTCTTGCACATTTGCCCACCGGCTCTTGCACATTTGCCCGGCCCGAGGTAACCCCCCGCCTTAATAGTATAAATAGAGGACGCTCTTGTGTAGAACTTGTCTTGCTCCGGTGATTGTTGATCTGACTTTGTGACTTGAGATTCGATTGAGAACCTGTATGCCGTTGCTGGTCTGTGTGACCGTGGTTAAGTGGCTGACGATTTGGGCAGCAATATACGGGTTCAAAACCTAGTGACTTGACTTCTTTCGATTGATCTGAGCACGTCGTCAGCGGCGATTGTCGTAAGTCGTCTGCAATACTCCAGACGCCGAACTTACGCTCTTTCGAGCGACACGCGAGACTGCAGTCCTCCTGCGCAGCAACCTCTGCCTCCGCCACACGAAGAAGAGGGCCTACCGAGGGAGAGAAGGGGTTGCCCGCGACAGTAATTTGTGCTTGAAAACGTTTTCATTTGGGGGGACAGAAGGGCTTAAGTCAAAACTTTGGGGGACAGTCCCCCTCTGCCCCCCATTATTTACGCCACTGCTTGCGGCTGCTATGCCTTGTCTACTTGGACCAGAGTCACATGTGCAGACAGGATCTGGTAGAGATGGGATGGCTATTCCATGAGATTTGCACTATACCTTAATAACGCATGGTCAAGTCTGTGGATTCATGGGGGGCTTAGCCCCTAGCCCCTGATAAACTCCGCCCATGGCTATAGGCATGGACGCCTGTAAATAGCGTCCTTGCATAACAACAATACTGATAATACTGATGACGTATATTATAATAAACAAAGCCTTCTTGCGATGACGTCATCTCCTTGCGATGACGTCATCTCTTCATCGATTGTTTCATGTCTATAGGAAAGGAGTCGAGATTCATTTAGAAATTCGATACGAGGTTAAACAATTTGAACAGAAAATAATCGAAAATCGTCGCTTTGAAGAAGTAAAAATTAGAAATTCAACGAAGTCAGTTGAAGAAGACACTAAACGAACAAGAATCGTATTATGTGCGACACGCAATTGCCGTTTCGAACAGAAAATCATCAAAAATGTCAACAAGAGAGGTTGAAATTCGAAGTTTCGTTGAAATAACTACATTTTTGAAGACGCAAACCGACCAGCAATCGAATGATCAACAAGAATGGCATTTCAAACAGTCGAACTGTCCATCAGAAAAGAGTTCAAACAGACAGAAAGATATCTGGACCATTGTTTGCAGGCGACATTCACTTAAGGTAAGCCTCACATGAACAATGTTTTACAGTCACTGTGCTTAACATAATAATAATAATATATTTTCGTTTATTGAAACAATTTGACAGACCGCAATCGGTTACAGTGTACAGTTATGCAATTTAAACAATTTCACATGTACGCAAATGACAGAAGACATAAATCTTAACTACTAACAGAACAGACAGCCTGCAAACACAAAGCACGTCCGCCTACGACATTCGAACACGGTACAGGTCACTGTGCTTAACAGAACAATATCCACAGTCACTATCGCTTATGTTTTACAGTCACTGTGCTTAACATGTTTTTACAGTCACTGTGCTTAACATGAACAATGTTTTACAGTCACTGTGCTTAACATGAACAATGTTTTACAGTCACTGTGCTTAACATGAACAATGTTTTACAGTCACTGTGCTTAACATGAACAATTTTGAACAATGTTTTACAGTCACTGTGCTTAACCTCTGTGGCCTATGTATGGATCAATCTGATTACGGTTTGGTTTTTGTGCGCCATCGGCTGATGTCTCGTGCGTTAGACACTGCTGTGATACAGTTACTAATTAGCCTACAATTACTAAATTGATTCCAATGTCTTAAAATCTTGGAACAAATATACATTCTTGGTAATGTTGCACCATCTTTTCTCATTGGTCATTTTCTTATTTTTTAAATTATGTGTTTTCTTTCTCTTTAGTTTAAAAGTTTATCTCGCCTTAAGTTCCAACTCAGCTATAATGAGTACACTGACCGTACACTATCTGTGGGAAGATCAGACAGCTAGGGAGAGGACTGGCCGTCGCCCGTCGGTCCACATATGCATGCCGAAGCTAAGAAAAATTAATGAAGTCGCTAACACTCCTTCATATCCATAGCTATCTCTCAAGCTATCTCAAAGGACTGCTGTTCTTCGTATCCTCCTCCTTCATTATCTCTTACTCCTTCCTCTTCTCTTCTCTTCTCCTCCTCCTTCCTCCTCCTTCTTCTCCTAGTGCTCCTTCTCCCTCTTCTCCTTCTCTTCTCCTCCTTCTCCTCCTTCTCCTCTCTCCTTATCCTCCTCCTTCTTCTCCTCCTCCTTATCCTCCTCTGCTTCTTCCCCTCCTCCTCCTCCTCCCCCTCCTCTTCCTACTTCTTTTTCTTCTCCTCTTCGTTTTTCTTTTTCTTCTTCTTCTAACCAAAACATTCTGCATATGCATCTTTGTCAGATGATGATCTCTCATCTAAGAAACGTTGATGTTCGTCAATGTCTTGTTAGTAGTGTGTAGACCATTGATTCTATATCAGTCGCTTCTGATTGGTCACGTAGCCACGCCCCTGTTGTTCTAAGCCCCTCCCCTATTGTTCTAAGCCCCGCCTCCTTTTGTCTCTAGGCCTGCGCTGGCACCTGCCATTCTTTTGTTCATGGGTCGGCACCTGCCATTCTTTTGTTCAAGGGTCCCCTATTGTTCTAAGCCCCGCCCCTTTGTTCCCCTAGTCTTTTGTTCATACATCAAAGAACAATGGACTTTTGTTACTGAGGCTGAATCATAAATCCATTATACCGGATCATAAAATCATAAACTCATTAAATCCACATACTATGAAAGGCCAACCATAAACTCATTAAATCCCCATACAATGAAAGGAATGTCATTAACCCATTATACTACATCATTAAATCGCCGTACTATGAAAGGGCACTCACAAACCCATTAAATCCCCGTACTATGAAAAGACTATCATAAACCAATTATATACCGTTGACTTTTAATTGCAGCATGTCTCATTATACCGAGTCATTAAATGCCATTACAAGGAAAGACCACTCACAAACTCATTAGACCGGGTCACGCAATATGAAAGGTCACTCACAAACCCAGTGTCATAAAATCTCCGTACTATGACATTAATCATATATATATATATATATATATATATATATATATATATATATATATATATATATATATATATATATATATATATATATATATATATATATATATATATACAATGTCCTTTATCAACTGCATAAAACTGGTTTAACAATTTAGAAGTTTGCATTCATAGCAAGAGCTGAATCTAAAATTTATATATTTATAATTTCAGAAAGTCGATAATTTTAATCTAAAGTATGACGTCACAGCCTGATGCAGAAGCAGCAATATAATCACTACTCATGTCCATACATGTAATTTTATATACATCGCTAAAAGCATTGACACAAGCATTCTATTGCAATACAAACAATTTCTCATAACATATTAGGAGCTAACGTAAACATTAGACAACATCGAACCTTTTCAAATGTGAATTCTTCCAGACATATCATCATCCCAATAGATTTGTACTTTTTATAAGTCTCTCAAATCAATCTTTCTTTTAACAGCGCCTGAGCTGAGAGTGCAGCTGATAAGGTCTCTTTAATATGAGCTATATAAATTCTCAGAATGAATATCTGTTATATTAGTATCAATAAATGTCTGATTAGAAATCCATAGCTATAGACAATTATATATATCAGCAATTTTTGTAAGTCTGTCTCGCATACCCACATGTTTCCCCAAACATCTCAGTTTATCAGCATTGGTAGTGGCAGACATCCAACCGGGTTGCGGGTTCGAATCCACCTCAAGCCGCCGCGTAGGGACCCTGGGCAAGTCCTTCACTCGCAATTGCTCATGCGCTTCGGCGTGAAACTCCGATTCAGCGTCCGCGCTGTAGTCGGGAGAGCCTCTGAGTAGAAATCTTGAAGGGGCGCTATAACAAGTGCTCATACTATAGAATATACTTACTTACTTTACATACATACATACATACATACATACATACATACATACTCGATGGTTCTAAACTGGATCGTTTTGATAACATATTGCCCAATCACATAGTTTATTATTTAAAGTTGGTAGAGGCCCATCTTATCAGTCTCTCTGCTCTATGTTAATCTGATCAGTGATCAGTGATGATCATCTGTTTGGGTAACTGGTGCCTTTGTGCAGATTAACTAAGTGTTGTTATTGGTGGCAAAGGTGTAACAATTAATAAGGCAATTAGGAATGTGAAAAGCAGTTTCGAAACCCGTTCAATGAAACCGAGATATTCAAAGTTAAACGTAAAATGTGTTCAAATTAGTGTTTTACTTCTCTATAGTTTCCAGGTGATACGCTGCTGTGCTGTAATAGTTTTTCAGCCATGTGATATGTTCATTGAGACGCTACAGTTACAGTGTTTCTTACCTTTCTTTAATTTTAGCCAACTCACAGTTCAGCTTCACATGTTCCGTCGCATTCTGCAGAAACTTCGTCAGGTGGTGGGTGATCTCTCATCTTCGAACCCAGTCCCATAAGCAGTCAGTTCGTGTTGTGCAACGTCGGAGAGTTTTCGTGAAGTTTTTCGGCTCAGGACACGTCGAGTAAGGTAGGATATGATCGTGTAATCAGCAAAGAAATGACATGCCTGTCTGAGACTTCGATGGACACTGTTTTTGCTCTTCTGGCGTAGGGTTAGAATCCACGTAGCTGAGGGCTGTCCTTAATAGATATGTCTAACATAATTATTAGTTACTTCCTCAGCTATAATAAATTTACTGACCGTAAATTGTCAGTGGGAAGATCAGCCGGCGAGAGAAAGGAGTGACAACCGGATATCGAATGCCCGCGAACATGTCTCAGTGGCGTACAGTCGGCTTTTCATTTCGCTTGTGATGACGTTTGTAATAAGGCTTGGCGTTGTAATTGTAAATGTGACTGAACATTTATATAGCGCCGCTAACAGAGCGAAACATGAGGGACGCTCTTTATGCTAGCCTATGTGATGATGGATGTCATTAAGACCTAAACTTTTACACCAGTTAAATAGCAGAACAATTGTATTGTATTGTATTTATAAATGTATAAAGCGCCTCTCACAGTGAACACCAATCAGAGGCGCTTCCAGTGCGAAAGACACCGAGCGTAGCACAGTAACACGAACAATGCACAGTAAAGTAGAAGGGTCACCAGCGGCAATCCGATGCGCACAAGTGGAATCAACCAACGGATTCTCATCAACAAAACACTAGATTACAGTATGTGTCGCTTAATATAGCGCCTTTGAGTCTGCTACCTCACATGACTATTTAGCTCGTCTAATTGTTTAAGTCCGTTTTAAGATAATTTGAAAGTGTTTGCTGAAGAGGATTAAATGCAACAGCACGTACATACAGCGGAAGAGTGTTCCAAGAGGAAGATCCGAGACATGAGATGACACAGTCGACTCAAGTTGATGGACGGAAGCGCTGCACCTGCATGGCTTCACGAGCAGCTGAGCGCAACGATCGCTGACCTGCTTGAACTTACATGTATTTAGGCTATGTCAAGGCGTGCCGACAAATCCTTAATAGTGCAATAGTGCATCCATTAGGCCTATATGTAGCTTAACCCCTTTTATAATGACAAGCTGTAATAAATAGTCGCTATGTCACGGTAACGTAAAGTGTCCATTTATATTGCATGAATTTTACAAAAAATCAACGTCCTTGCGACAAAAGGAAACCAAACAAGGCTCCATCGCAGGGGAATCTTGTACTTTATTCTTTTCTGTAATGATACTGCAACCTGTCATAACGTGTAATAATATTAATCTTCGTGGGTTTCCTGTGTTTCTTTAGGTACCGGTGCGGCGACTGAGGTGAAATGGGATGGGTGTGACGAGATTGAGGCGAGAAGGGATGGGTGTGACGAGACTGAGGCGAGATTGATGGGTGTGACGAGATTGAGGCGAGATTGATAGGTGTGACGAGACTGAGGCGAGATTGATGGTAGTGGTGATTGCTCTGTGGCTCTGTCTTGTTTCGTTGTTATGTATTAGGAGTTTATTTGTTGTCGTCCTGGCGGGCCTCTGGCGTGGCGTAAAAACCCGTAAGCTCATTATGGCAGGGTGGGCCCCTGGCGTGGTCTAATACCCCGCAAGCCCCTTTATTATTACTTTTGAATTTGTTTTTTATTTTCTTAATTTTGTATTGTCTTGCCGATGAGCCGAGGGATGAGAATGAGGATGAGAGTGGGGGTTAGGTTAGAAGAAAGACGGGGCAGAGGGATGAGAATGAGGATGAGAGAGGGGGCTAGGTTAGAAGAAAGACGGGGCAGAGGGATTAGAATGAGGATGAGAGGGAATCGAGGCATGGCAACCAACCACAGTAGAATCCGACAGAAAATCTACTTTATGAAGATAAAGATCACCCGAAGGTAAATCGGAAGTTTATTGTATGCAAGAGCTGATGAGATCAAATGCTAATTATTTTATTATTCTAGTCTAGTAGGTATACACTGATATGAACTTTGAGATGGACTCATACGAAATGCTCTGTCCCTCTGTCTGTGTGTGTGTGTGTCTGTCTGTCTATGTGTTTCCTTAGTTTCTGTCTCTGTCTCTCTGTCTGTCTGTCTCTGTCTGTCTGTTTCTCTCTGTTTCTTTCTCTATCTATCTCTCTCTCTCTCTCTCTCTCTCTCTCTCTCTCTCTCTCTCTCTCTCTCTCTCTCTCTCTCTCTCTCTCTCTCTCTCTCTCTCTCTCTCTCTCTCTCTCTCTCTCTCTCTCTCTCTCTCTCTCTCTCTCTCTCTCTCTCTCTCTCTCTCTCTCTCAATTGCCTGTAATTAAAGTATTGACGTCTAGCACGCTAATCTAATATTATTCATTCATTCATTCATTTATTCTCTGTCTCCTTGTCTGACTCTGTCACTGTCTCTCCCAGTCTCTGTCTTCTGTCACTCTGTATCTCTCTTTCTCTCGACATAATATATATGTAAGGCTGAGATACGTGTAACCGTGGTCACTGGTCCATTTAGCAAGGCTATACTAGACGGTCTTTCGGTTTGTCGGCAGTCCATTTAGTACTGTTCAGTAGAGGAGCGGCAGAAACAGGAATGAAGAGAGGATTTCTCCAGAAGGCACATGCTTTGTCACATTAGGGAGCAGATGTTCTGCGAGTAATAGGTAAGTTTGCAACAAAGAGGAATGTGTCATTCGACTAACTTCTACACTTTTTTGCAGTGATCTGCAACGAAAAGAAGATGACGACGATCAGACAAGTGCAATCATCCAATCGAGGTGTGAATGGCCAACTTCATTTTCTCAGCATCGGCATATGTGGAAAACGCTTCAGCCAAACAATTGACACTTTTAATCGACCCGTCCGACCTAAAGATACACTATCAAAATAAGATGGAAAAAGATGATGATCTGCTCTGAGTAATTCTTGAACTAGAGTGGACTTTTGAGATGGCTTCAGGAACAATTCGACTACTTGATGTAGACTATCCATGAATCAACGTTCTTTGTCTAAAATATCGACCATTATTGAATTGCTGTGTTGTTCGTTGTAAAATTACAGTCTCTTTCCTAAATGTCACAGGTTGATATCGGCCGTTATATATCCAGCAGAAAGAGCGGTACCTTCTTCGCTGCGCTCCATCCTACTTGTCTGATCCAGTGGCGTCACTAGGGTTGGTGTCACCCGGTGCGGTAACTCATGGTGGCACCCCATGTACACCCTCCCTTTCCAGACCAAGCAGAATCCTTAGAAATGATTTTTGTACTAATGTTACCCGTAAATCGTAATTCCTGTATATAACAGAATGTAATGGTATAAATAGTGATATTAACAACTAGCAGAATTAAAATATTACAAATGCATATTTTGTTTATTTTATTTCTTATTTTAATCATTTACCATCAGGTCAGCAGTTACATCATTAAAAATCAAATTAGCAAATATTGGTGGACTGTGGAGGGCAATGAAGGTGCCTGCAGCCTCCTTATAAAATAATGTTTAAAGAATACAGAAAATTATATTATAATTTATAATAACTACAGTAGTGTCAATAATTGGCAAATTTTATATAATAAGGAAAAATAATTGGAAATTTTGGCTGATTATTTATTAAAACATTGTAATATAGGAATATTATCAATTAAAATCAGGTTAGCAATTAAAAATATTAATATATGGCAATATGCTCATAAATCAAATAATATAAAAAAATGAAGCAAGCATAAGTGAACAAACAGGAACAAATTCGCAAGCATTTCAGCACTTAGTGAATCATCTCGACTAGATCAGAACTTTCCTTTCCTAGCTTTCAAGACTGCGAACTTGTGAATCACTTAATCGAAATCAGTGCCTTTCGGCAACAGGCAACTCACTTTCAATTGATAATATCGCAAGATCGGAACGCCTTGACTGTCCCATGGTAGATCGTAAATAGTTCTTTATAAGTTTAAGCTTTGAAAAGCTTCTCTCACATAAAGCCAAAGACACACAGATCGTCAGAAATAATTTTAGGCTTACTGAAAGGGCTGGGGGAGATTCCACGAAGCCCCATTCAGCAACGAATGTCAAAACGTCTTATATTGCCCAATCTTTGGCTTACTCCAGATTAATCTCTGCTGCTTTCAGATGCCTTCTCAGCCTTGGTATTTCTATTAAAAGTGTACTCTCAGACACTTCATCATAGAAAGTAGTCAATTTTGGAATGGACACCTTCAACTCTTCTTCAGAGGCAGCTATCAGACTATTCACTTGAACAGTCTCAGACATGGCTGCTACTTCTTTGATGGCTTGTTCAATTGAATGCTTCACCAGGTGACTGTGCTTCTCGTTTAGAGAAAGTCCTAGTGCCTCTAGCTTTTTCACCAAGTTGAAGCATTATTGTAATTGGGTAATATTGACCGCACTGACCGTAGCGCATTAGAAGGCTCTAACAAGTAAATTAGTATAGAGTTTCAGCTTTAGGTAAATTGATACAATACATGTAAGCTGGGCTTACGAAAAATGTTTTTGTTGTCTGTTACTGTTAATTTAAAAATAATAAATTTCTGCTGAAACTCTGCACAAAATTTGTTTAGACAGTCATTTTGTCACTTTGGTGTCACCCCTACGATGGTGACACCCGGTGCGGTCCGCACCCCCCGCACCCCCCTAGTGACGCCACTGGTCTGATCTTTGTCGACCTGTCTCTGACCTCGCAGCCCGTCGAACTCGGCGTTCTTCAGCAAGGGGGAGCTTTTGATCCCGCAAGCTCACACTTCTATTAGACAGCGTCGAGCCTTTTCAATTGTCCGCATATAAGGGACTTAGGTACATGAGGTCCCAAGACATTATGAGGTCTCTAGGCATGTGATGACCCTACGTGCAATGTATTACGGAGTCGTCCATTGAGGACGTCCACAAAATATGAACCATACATTCATTCATTCATTCCAGATATTTATATAGCGCCCGTTCAAGATTTCTACTCAGAGGCGCTCCCGACTGCAGCGCGGACACTGAATCGGAGTTTCACGCCGAAGCGCATGAGCAATTGCGAGTGAAGGACTTGCCCAGGGTCCCTGCGCGGCGGCTTGAGTTGGATTCGAACCCGCAACTCTCCGGCTGCAAGGCACCGAACATACCCATTAGGGAATGCAAACCCGGGTTACCCGAATCCGGGTAACCCGGGTTACCGGCCTTTTTCCAAACCCGGGTTTGAACGCGATTGAAACCCGGGTTCGACGGGTTTGAAAATCGTAACTTTCACCGTCCTTCACGGTGTGAAACTCACAAATGCAGAGTAATGGAAATATAACGATAATAGTGGTTGATAACGGGTTAACGTAATACAACTTCTAACTACTTATTTATCGGCTCATTCCATATCTTTATTGGTGACTTCGTATGAGTGTGGCTTCCCATTTCACACGACCAGTGACTAATGTTGAGTGTTTTGACACGTCGGCGTCGTAGCTTCGAATTCGTAAATAATAGCAGTAAACTGTTTTTATTTTAATTTAGTGATTTCAGACACAAATCCAAACAATGTCTAAATCAGCAAATGTAAAGGGTGGTGTTTGGGATCATTTCGTTCACGATTCTGAGGGCCAGACGGCTCAATGTCAGTTATGTAACTCGCAGCAAAAATTGCCAGCGGTGCAACAAGAAATATGCATAGGCTATTCATCTCGGGTCCAAGCATAAGATAAACCTGCTGAAACACAAGGACGTTGGTGACCCTTGTCGTTCTGACGAAGCCAATGACGGTAGGCCTCTTAGTCCAAGCACAATCACAGGCAGCGATATGTCTCCAAAGCAGCATCTACTTTAGTAAGTTCTGGCTCTGCCAAATTGGGTTGCAGAGTAACGATGACTAAATTATCTTCTGAAAGCAAATGGGCAGGCACTGGAATGGCCTAAAGCTGAGATGTAGACGATTAAGCTGTCATTTGACAATTATTTTTATAGGCCTATGCAATGTTTCTTTCAGACAGAACGCTCCGGAACGGCATTCCGTGAATTTTTTCAAGCTGCTAAAAATTATTTTATTTACTTACATTTTTAATAAAAAATTATTTAGTTAATTTAATTTAATTTCAGCGTTTTCAGTGTTTATTGGTATTCAAGATGCTATAAAATTAGAGGCTCAGGTTTAGGCCTTCGGAACCCTTGCAATGTCTTCCATAACTGTTCTGGAATTGTTCAGTTCCGGAACATTTTTTATTGAAAAACACTGCTTATATAAAAAAATATCGCGATTATCCTAAAGTTTTCTTTTTATGCAAAATTCTTGACTGTTGGAGAACGTTGGACTTGTAGCTGCATACGACGACGTTGTTCTTACGCAAGAAATAGTGCAGTAATAATATTTATCATGTAAAATTTGTTAACGGGTTTTCACGGCGGTCAAACCCGAAACCCGGGTTTCGAAAAAAGACCCCGGGTGCAAGGCACCGAACATACCCATACACCACCGCGCCCCACAATCCCTCGCCCTTTTCTTTGTCTACATTTGCCCGATTTTAATTATCTTGCCACCCATTTTACGAATGTCCGCACTCCAACGGAATATTAAGGTTTATGGAAACCTGATGATCCTGCAGGATTGGTGACTCTGATACTGTCGCTTCCAGCAAATAAACTCTCAATTGGATACTACACATAAGAGACTCTGATGTCTGATTGAAGGCACAGTCGCTATTCAGAATAACCTTATATACCAAACCTGCTTCATGCACGTTCGTGACCTACGCTGCCTCAGTCTCGTCACACCTATCAATCTCGCCTCAATCTCGTCACACCCATCAATCTCGCCTCAGTCTCGTCACACCCATCCCTTCTCGCCTCAATCTCGTCACACCCATCCCATTTCACCTCAGTCGCCGCACCGGTACCTAAAGAAACACAGGAAACCCACGAAGATTAATATTATTACACGTTATGACAGGTTGCAGTATCATTACAGAAAAGAATAAAGTACAAGATTCCCCTGCGATGGAGCCTTGTTTGGTTTCCTTTTGTCGCAAGGACGTTGATTTTTTGTAAAATTCATGCATTATAAATGGACACTTTACGTTACCGTGACATAGCGACTATTTATTACAGCTTGTCATTATAAAAGGGGTTAAGCTACATATAGGCCTAATGGATGCACTATTGCACTATTAAGGATTTGTCGGCACGCCTTGACATAGCCTAAATACATGTAAGTTCAAGCAGGTCAGCGATCGTTGCGCTCAGCTGCTCGTGAAGCCATGCAGGTGCAGCGCTTCCGTCCATCAACTTGAGTCGATCTCATGTCTCGGATCTTCCTCTTGGAACACTCTTCCGCTGTATGTACGTGCTGTTGCATTTAATCCTCTTCAGCAAACACTTTCAAATTATCTTAAAACGGACTTAAACAATTAGACGAGCTAAATAGTCATGTGAGGTAGCAGACTTACCCAGACAGCCTACTCCATTGGCCCCCCCGGTCTGATCCCCGTCGGCCGACGCTGGCAAACCATGGGTATCGGCTTGGTGTAGGGACCCCCTAGTTAGTCCCAACATCAAGTGAATCGTACGAGATTCCGTCGGCCCTCGTCTTGCCCTCAGTTAATCCCAAAAAAACTGCTGGTCCGGCGACGGTCCCTCACAGAGTAGGCAAAACAAAACAGAGACTCGGCGTGGGGATATTCGTTGGGGCGAGAGGCTGTATATGCACATACGTATAGATGATGACAGACAGAAACCACATGGCACAACCGCTCTGGATGGGGAGAGGGCAGCGGCCGAAGAGATGGCCAAGGTGATTTATAACCTACAGATCGCTGAAGATGGCGGGAGACCGAACAAAGAACCCGCCGTTGGTTTTGTTTAATCATGCAGTAACGACATCTCATAGCATCATCGGCCAATAACGTTATATAAAACACAGTAGGCCTACATTAGCAATTTACAAACAGCATTCACATTAAACAATACATGTAGCTAACATAGTTGCTCTTAAAAGTGGTAGTGTAACTAGCATATTTGAGTTTAAATTCCATTTACTAGCAAAGTATACACGAATTGTTAGTGCTTATTTCAAACATTTAATTGTTTATAGAATTTCAGTTTAAACGCATGAACTAGGCCCTATTGGCCTATCCTCAGCTTGACCGCCCTGGATTCTGACCTGGAGCGGACAAAACAACCCGTTCATTGCGGACTTGATTTGATAGCTAATCAGCAGGTGATTAAGCTGGTCTCTCTGACGTGGCTGTTGTGTGGCATTTGTGAGAAATTTCGGAAATTTTATTAGGCTGCATATCCACAAGTAGGCCAATACATACACCATTAATTAAGAACTGCACCTCTGAGTAGATATCTTAAAGGGGCGCTATAGGAAGCTTATTTGATATTATGTCCCATAGGATCCATAGACATGCATAATAGGCTACAGAGTGACGGCAATACATGAACATAACATGGCATATTTATGTAGGCCTTTATAGAGGTCTACAAGTTAAACATGAAGTCGTTTGTATGTATATGCAATCCAATCAATACCATAACATAACATTAGAGCACAGCCTATATATATAGGCCTATAGCGTCTGAAAGGTAACAGTCATAATTATAGGACATCAGATGGTTTTTAAAGCCGAGTTGCTCACTGATTTTAATAGTAAAAAGCGTTCAAATCTAGTAAGCAAATAAGCGCCATGGCGCCATGTTGAATATACATGACAGCCTGAAAATCAGTGACCTAGAGGAATGTTCGTATTCTGATTGATCGTGCAGCGTTTTAAGCGGGGAATGAAGCGGCTGACCCTCTGTCGTGTGATGTGGCACAGCTAGTATCCACTATAGTGATCATAATTTATTATACTAGCACGTATCATAATCTCGAGATTTCTACAGTGCCCAAAAAAGAAGTCGCTTGTTCACAGGCGCTTAGTCAAAACATAGGCCTAATAAAATCGATAGCCTAGGCGGGGGAGTGAAATCGGCTCCAGGCCAAGATCTAAAAGGGCCAGGCAGGCAGATTTTCTGAAATCTGAGCTAGGTCGTCTAATGCTTGTTGAGAGGAGCTTATTCATCGGGTTTAAGGTAAGGAGCCCCTGAAGGGACAATGTTCATGAAAATGTTGTATGAAAATTACGACATAATAATTAACTCGCGCGCACGAGTTATTAATAAATCGTGCTAACGAGTGAATATGTCGTGCGGACGAGTTAATTTCTTTGAAGCGCGTATATGGTGGTAGGCTATGTTTTGAGTTGATGTTTTGGGATTTATGTAAGAAACTGAAATATATTGAGCGTCAGAGTTTTTTCAATGAGCTGTAATATGCCAAAATAATTTCTGTCGACGGCAATGTCCTTTGTTGTCATAAGCTGTCGTTAAACTCCTCTTCCTCAGAATTCTTTCTACATGTCAAATTTGCCGTATTGCGCAATGAACGAAATAATTGATTTCCATCGTAGCCGCATTGGTAAACCCGTAGGCCCTAGTTTACGCGCCGAAATTATTTAAATATCTTCAATGACGTACTTTACGTTGGTAAGTAGGCAGTCTAACAATGTCCATGAGAACTGTAATCAATCCAGGTTCCATTTAAGCCAAAAATTATTTTCATAAATTCAAGTTCGAATCTTTTGAAGAAAAAATTACTTTTCACCAAACCAACTTCTATTATAGGAAAGAATTTACTTCAGCAAAGAAATTAGTTTAATCAATCCAACTTCCATTTAGGCAAGCAATTATTTTCATCAATCCATTTTAAATTGACCATATAAAATAATGTGGCAACGTAACTACGGCTTTACCGAGGCATTTCCGATGATGCTATTGAAGTGTTCCGTCGCGAGATTTTCTAACCCATTAGGCCTAGCCGCCTATATCGCCGACAAAATTACGTAACAGAATTAAAAGAAACAATTAACGTAGGCTATGTTAATATCCAACAGTATCTGCATGATAGTAGGCTATATATCTATCAGGATCTGTAGACTCAGAATCTAATGAAAATGCGAGTCTCCTATAGCATAAGATGCCAAAATGGAAGGTTCAGGTTGGAGATAGTTGCCGTATTGTGGAAGTTTTTAATTGCTGCCAGAATTTTATTTTATATATACATATATATATAGAATCTTCGTTTATTATGACCAAGGACTGTGAAACTTACGGTAGGCCTATCTGTTTAAATCTTAGTTGTCGAGTATATAGGCCTACAATAGGCTAATTATGTGAACGCGTAGAACCTCAGCACGTTTCACTTTAGACCTGTAGAAAATCTTCACAGCTATTAAGAAATGAGAATCATTTATCTTCTCCATGTCTCCATGACCATTTTCGCAGAGTAGCCTGTAAGGCGAACGTCTTATTTCTTAACTCTTACCACAGTATAAATAATTCTTAAGTTACTTTGAATATTCATCTAGTATGCATGATTCTATATCTAGGCCAGGGATTCCCAATCTTTTCTAGGCCCCGCACCCCTGGGAAATGTTTGACCAATGTTCGCACCCCTACAAAAGTATTATCGCATTTTGAAGACTCATTAAATTGTCACCGGAGATGATCGACTTACTATTGTCGCCGATAATGGAGCCATCTATAACGCCCTACTACTGAAACTTGCGCCTACAAGCCTTAGGCTAGCCTTACAGGCTTACAATGTTACATGGAAATAAACTTCTAATCTTACGGTCGTATACACAGTGCACCTAGGCCTACAAGCGTATACCTACTTATTCTGTATGACAAGCTCAACAATTTATAATGCATTATCAATTAATGCATTCTTATAATTTACACTTTCCCTCTTTGTCGCACCCCCTGAAATGTAGGCCTAGCTAGGCCTACATGTCATTTCGTGCACCCCAGTTTGAGAACTTCTGATCTAGGCCTATGCAGCATACCACTGATACCAAAACCACGTAGCCTATTTCCGACGGCGAAGTGTCATGTCAGTCTACGTAGAATTGTTGTGAAGTGTCTCTCGCTTACAGTAATATCGCGTGCTTTTTCCAAAATAACGACAATATCCCGATTTTTCAAAATGCTTAGTTGTCAATTGTTGCACCGACGCCATTATTATCCACAAACAGCGCGTTTGTGTAAGCCTACACCACAGAAAGTCGATCGATTTTTGGTTAATTCCATCGACCTATAGGCCTATCTGAGACGATAATAACAATAACAATAACAATAACAATTTCAGTAATAATAGTCCCAGGGCCTATTGAGCTCAATATAGGTCGATGGTTAATTCAGTAATAATATTCCGAGGTTAAATTGAGCGGTTCCCATGACATCAAGTCGTCCACACAAGTTAGTAAGTCGTTCACAAGTAAGTAAGTAAGAGTTACTAAACTAGTCGCGCGCACGAGTTAATAGGTCTAGGCTACTCGTTTGCACAAGTTTAATATTATGTCTTGTTCATGACATAAAATATTTTGCGCGCATGTCCACTTAGAGGCTCCGTAGTGCGAGACCCACAGTCAGCCCTCGATGCAGGGCAGCACGGTACGTCGATGGGGAGGGTTACAAATTCCTCAGTTTCAAACTACATTGAAGCTTAGCTGTGATTGGTTCACATGCAAATGCTGCTACCAAGGCAGGAGTGGAAGCGTGTTGATTTGAGCGCGCGTTTCTAACAGTTTTGGCGTTCCTCCTTTGTTTAGACTGCAACCAAGCACGTTTGAAGAATTTCATCAAATATTCCTGTGGACAGCAATGCTTATCCAAGAAATACTTCGAAAATTCGGAACGTCAGATAGTAAGATGTACACATGTTTTCTTTTGTTATAGTTTAGAACTGCAGGTTAAATTTTCTGCGGCGGAATTTTCCGCCGCAGAAGTAATATTTTCGACTATTCTGTAGCGGAAGACCGTCGGCGCATGTGCGATGTTCACAATGCGTTACTTCCTATCAATTGGCGTCGTGAGGGTAGGTTAGGGTCAGGTAAGGCCTCGTGAGGGTCGGTTAGTCAGGCTAGGCGTTGTGACGGTCGGTTAGGGTCAGGGTTAGTGTCGTCATTAGATAATATTAAAATCTTTCCGCCGCAAAAGTTATTTCTTCAGGCATTACGTGGCAGAATCTTCCGCCACAGAAGCACTACGCATAAAAATATTGGGTGACTACGTTCGTCGACTATTAGTAAGTTTACCAGTTACTGTAGGCCCTATAATTTATGTCCTTTAATATCCTTGATCTATAGCATTTAGTACTAAAAATCAGTGGTATTAAAAATTAAGTTGTTATTTTGAGGACTAATTTTTCAAGCAGATAATTAGATTGTCTTTCTCTGGTCACACGTAGAGCTATAGCTGAGGTTGAATGACCTTTTTCATATCCTGGACATAGAACTTGTATAGATCGCTCACCTGTATCTGTTTGTTATGCTCGGTAACTTATGTGATTATGTCGTAACTTGAAAGTGACTAGTTTCAAACTGCTTATCAACTATAGAATGATTTCCTGTCTCAGTGGACTGATTTATCTGGATGCTGAGCTGATCATTTTAAATTAAAATGACCATGCTTCTATAATTCTAAAATGACCATGCTTCTGTAATTCGAGTGGGTACAAATTGTATGTAAATATGATGACCCTTTCATGGGGTCCATGTCTCAACATATATATACATACATACATATATATGAACATCGAACATACATGCGTACAAGCCGTACATGTATACGAACATACATACATACATATAATCATCCATGCAATGTGAGCCTCAGTTAATGTATTTTTAACTGAGTTAATGTATTTTTCTGGTTTCAGTGACAGACTTTGAACAGAGGATGATCTCCTGCAGTTCAGACTGATTCATGGGACAGCAGTACTTTGGAGACGAGCAAAGGCATCAAATGCAGAGAATCAAAGCTCAGTCGTGTCTCAAGAATGAGGTTATTGCTTGTATTTGGCCTATATATTCAGAATAATCTTGTAACTCGAGCCAGTACTCTCTGCAGTACACAAGCCAAGCCCCAACCGATCAGTTACCAAGCCCCACAACTACTGCACAAACATGTTCATTCAGAGCACTTATATAGCGCCCCTACAAGATAACCTACTCGGAGCCTCGGAGGTGCACCCAGGTCTGCTGATTTCTTATCCAGAGCACATGCTCTGGATAAGAAGGCAAGGCTAGTACCTTGCGCTTGTCGTGTGTACACATCAGCGTGATCAGCGCTTCTGAATAGCTCTGCTGTGAGAAGTGCTTTACAAATGTTCAGATTAGATTAGGTTAGATGCAGTAGGTTCTAAATTCCAATGATTGGTTTACGAAGTTAATGACTCCTTGTACATTAGACATCATTGCATAGTATGATAGAAGTTACTAATAAATTGTGACAAACATACTTACTTACATGCTAAGGCACATACATACATGATACCTCCTTACATACCTCCTTACAAGCATATAATTACATACATTGTGGTTGCAAGAGAAATACATTCCAGGTCGTAGATTTCTTTGCTCTTCATCAGTGTTTCGTTACCGCTGTATTGCAGGTGCTTCACAGCAATTCAGTTCGAGTCTGGATTTAAGATTTTTGATGCTCTTAACTATCCATGCTTGCAACTTTTTTACAGTTCTAAAGATGTTTCGAGGTGTTATTCCACTTGCAACCAATACCAATCTCGGCTATAAAATGAAAACTCTCACCATATGCTATCGTTCCTCCTTTTTCTTCCTACTTCTACACAAATTAGTACAGAGTAGTAACTTTGGAAGAAGTGTTTAAAGTAGTGTGTTTTCATTTCATGTTCTACCTGTGATGTGAAACTTTTGAATTGCATTAATTTTGGGTGTGCTTGTTCTTTTTCTGTTGCAGGTGGTTTCGATGAATCGAGGCACACTCTTCTGGAAGCCAAAAACAGAGATTCCATATCCATGAGCTTCAGTCAGTTCTCTTCGCTTGCATATTTCAAACTACATGCGAGAGACACTGCTCTGGTTTCCAGTTGAGGATCGAATTACATCTAAGATCCTTCTCGGTCAAGCATTGATGGTCGGTTCTGCCCCAGAAAACATCAGGGAGCTCTGTGTTGCTGCACTGAGCCAGCCAGGTCGACGAATACGGCGCTCTGCAGCATGTCCTGCGCTCCCATATACATTGACTTGCTAACACTGATGCTTCTCGTACATTGGACCTTCACGGAACAATCTCCAACTTTAACTTAGAACTCTGCTGCTTCAAATACATCAGAAAACATTTTTAGCTAATCTTAAAATACACCTTATTATAGATAGCCTTGTTACAGCACCTTTGAGATTCTTAATGTGTGTTCACAATAGTCTAGTTTTTAGCATGCTGAACTGTCAACCGAGCGGTTGGAGTTTAACTCCCTGTCAGGGCAGAAATTTATTTCATGCTTTTTGCTCCATCTGTGCCCCTAGCCATCTAGCCGTCTCACTGTTGGTGGGAAGATGAGGCAGCGAGGGAGAGGAATGGCCACCTGTCCTCGTATGCCAAGACTTAGAAAATTAAGTCGGTAACATTCATATTCATACCCATGGTTAGCTCAAAGGACTGCTGTTCTAATTTTAAAATATTGTCATGGGTTGAGGTTAGGCATGTTTAGGCATTAGTGTGTGGGGCGCGGTGGTGTAGAGGTATGTTCGGTGCCTTGCAGCCGGAGGGTTGCGGGTTCGAATCCACCTCAGGGGTATATTCGGTGCCTTGCAGCCGGAGGGTTGCGGGTTCGAATCCACCTCAAGCCGCCGCGTAGGGACCCTGGGCAAGTCCTTCACTCGCAAATGCTCATGCGCTTCGGCGTGAAACTCCGATTCAGTGTCCGCGCTGTAGTCGGGAGCGCCTCTGAGTAGAAATCTTGAAGGGGCGCTATATAATATCTGAAATGAAATTAAATGAATTAGCTTCAATTTTTTTTGCTACTTTATATTGCTCTGCTTTATTCAGGGTTTACGAGTACCTTCAAGATACATGTACATGAACATTATTGACTGGCACCTATGTCTGCTAATTGTTGTTAGTTTGAGTTTTAGTGGCTAAACAGAGTGAAATTATTATACATGATGTAGTTATGTTTAGGCCATAGCTATAAAAATGTGTAGGCAATATAAGTTTGGGATGTATGCTGAATATGTTTTGGAGAAGTCCTTCATTTCCCTTATATTTATATATGTATATTAGGGGTGTCCAGAAAAATGATACATTGCAGAAACCAACCATTCCCTATTTTTTCCCATTATTCTATTCATATATTGTCTAGAAATATTTTTTACAGAATTTTAAAATGTTATCCTGAGGTCCCTCAAAGCCCCCGAACATACCCTACTTAAACTCCCAGGACTGACGGCAAGCATGCTTGGGTCTTGGAACTTGGGTCCATTGTCGATTTACTCTTTTTATCACAACAAATTAACGAGGATTCCAATTTAGATGAACTTTTTACTGTTTGTTTGTCTCGATGTGAGCTACATTCAGATGAAATATTGATACTAAATTCAGGGTCATTCAAGGTCATTTCAAGGTCATAAGAAACGAAATCTTAATAAAACGAAGAAAAATGATCAGATCTCAGCCAATAATTTGTTGAAATTGGTTAATTATTTCTCGTCTTGACATGGGGTACCTGTGGTAAGAAACAAGGATACGAATTGCAAGACGATCAAAAGTAATTTTAATTACAAAAGGTCAATTTTAAAGAAAAATCGTGGTCTGAAATTGACCTTTTTGTCCTTAAAATAACTTTTGATCGTCTTACATTTGGTATCCTTGTTTCTTATCACAGGTAGCCCTCTTCAAGACGAGAAATGCACGAAAGAATTAACCAATTTCAATAATTATTGGCTGAGATCTGATCATTTTTCTTTGATTTTTGTTTCATATGACCTTGAAATGACCTTAAAGACCCTGAATTTAATATCTATATTTCATCAGAATATAGCTCTCATTAAGACAAGCAAACAGTAAAACGTTCATCTAAATTGGACTATTCGTTAATATTTTGTGATAAAAAGAGTAAATCGACAATGGACTCAAGTTCCAAGACAAAAGCATGGGCGCCTACAGTTCTGGGGGTTTAAGTAGGGTATGTTCGGGGGCTTTGAGGGACCTCAGGATAACATTTTAAAATTCTGTAAAAATATTTTTAGACAATATATGAATAGAATAATGGGAAAAAATAGGGAATGGTTGGTTTCTGCAATGTATCATTTTTCTGGACACACCTAATGTATATATTTGTGTGTATATATATATGTATATTTATATGTATAAATATACATATTATTATATAATATATATTATATAGGTATGTATATATGCATGTTTATTATATATGTACTATACATATATAAATACACACACACATATCTACATGCTTTGCTTATGTCGGCCCCCTAGTTGGAACCACCTTTCGCATGAATTGCGTCTTGAGCTCCTCAGCCTCTCCCTTCCTCTGCTTCGGAAACGCCTGAAGACCATCTTATTTGTTGAGACAGCACTGACATGGGTCGGGAGCGACTCTGAATCTCTGACTGGCGCTATACAAATGTTCAAGTACAGATAGATAAATATATGTTGGATATTTTTATGTATGTATATATATATATATATATAATGTATATGTGTAGATATGTAATAATATGCATGTATATATATATACATGCACATATACATATATAAATATATGTAGGCCTACATATAAATATACATTAGAGGCCTATCATAACTCTTAGGCCCAATACTGTTCCACTGTTTGTAACTCCTTGTGATACAGCATAATGATGTTAACTTCAATGTAATGATTTTAAACAAACTGGGAACTTTCTTCTTTTTCTTGCAGTAGCTACGTTTAGGCTGTTGAATCCAATGTCAAATGTGTATAATCTTGGTGGATTATGCACTTTTGAAATTAGAATAGTAAGTATGTGTTGGATATTTATATATATATTTATATATAATGTATATGTGTGGCTATGTAATATAATTATGTATGTATATATATATGCATGTTTCTAGATGTATAATATACATGTACATATGAATATGTGTATATTAGAGGCCTATCAGAACTCTTAGGCCCAATACTGTTCCACTGTTTGTTACTTTTTGTGATACAGCATAATGGTGTTAACTTCAATATAATGATTTTCATAAACTCTGAAGTTTCTTCTTTTTCTTGCAGTAGCTACGTTTAGGGCTGTTGAATCCAATCTCAAATGTGAATAATCTTGGTGGATTATACACATTTGAGATTGGATAGCAAATATACAAAAGAAATCATCTCGCAGTCCCTTATAACCCGTCATAGGGCCCACAGTTTGCCACTGATGGCTGGATGTAGGTAAAATGGGCGGCAAAATGCAGTGCCTTACAATCACCCTCGTCGCACCTTCATTTTACCCACAGTTGCCACTAGCGGCGAAATGGCGCCGACGCAGGTACAATGACATCTCGCCCGCACTGATCACACGGGGTCCTGCAGCTAACCGCTGCAAACTCGGCCTGCGGACCGCTCAGGGCTTGATTAGGCAGGGAAAACTTTTGCCGGGCCAGCGTGGGGTCCCTCGGTTGTGCCCGCGCGCGTACGCAAACGTAGGCCTGCATTGTGCAGACGAGCGTTCCCACCGCCGCGCCTATGCGGGAGGCCACCAGAGGCTCGCTGCGGGAATTCGATATCGGCTAGATAGCGGACCCCTGAGGCGTGGCTGTCTGGGGAGTAGTTTCTTGAAGGGGCGCTATATAAATGCTCTGAATGAATGAATGAATGAATGAATTGTTCGTGTTACTGTGCTACGCTCGGTGTCTTTCGCACTGGAAGCGCCTCTGATTGGTGTTCACTGTGAGAGGCGCTTTATACATTTATAAACATGGGCGGAGTTTGGATTTAGTTCATGGGGGGCTAAAGCATACCTTCACCTCCTCCTCTGCCGCGAAGCGGCACCCCTTTAAAATGGAGGGGTCTGGGGGCGATTTGAGCATACTTGGTACTAATTTTGGCCTTCTGGTGAGAGGATTTGGAAGGATTTTACTGCTTAAAATGTACGTAATGGCCTTACATCGAAGACTGTGACTAGTCGACTATGCTAAAGCATTAATTGATTAATTGATGTACAAAGTGTGAATGTGTTTAAACAGGTGGACAGTCGACTTGAGTTTAATCGAAAATCAGCATAAACTCAATTTTTACTCAAACTCAACAGTTGACAATTGTAATTATATGGTAGGCCTAATTATAAGTTCACGAGAACTGTCCTCACAGAACTGGAATTTTAGTTGTTACAAAGTTATACACACTGTTATGCTCAATACTCAGTCACGCTAACAAACTAACACTATGGTCTTAGGCCTACATCAAATACTAGTCGACTACGCTAATGCAGTGTAGACTAAGCGTCTAGTTCCACTGTTTGCATAGGGCCTACATGAGAACCAGGTCTTCGGGGACTAAAGCAGCTGTCAGATCATACTCAATATTCAGAAGAGCCAGCGAAAATAAAGGTAATTTCATTTTCCGTGCTTGAAAACGTTTTCATTTTTGGGGGGGGGACAGAAGGGCTTAAGTCAAAACTTTGGGGGGACAGTCCCCTCTGCTGCCCCCCATTATTTACGCCACTGCTTGCGGCTGCTATGCCTTGTCTACTTGGACCAGAGTCACATGTGCAGACAGGATCTGGTAGAGATGGGATGGCTATTCCATGAGATTTGCACTATACCTTAATAACGCATGGTCAAGTCTGTGGATTCATGGGGGGGCTTAGCCCCCCTAGCCCCTGATAAACTCCGCCCATGCTTATAGTTTATGGCCTACTTTATTAATTTTTTATATAAGTCGCAAACATAGACCCCTAATATTTCATGTAGGGCCTATTGTTCATCGCGTAGGTCGAAGTAGGCCTGAAAGCTCCTTTGCATTATGCATTATGTAAGTTGCATGCATGAGACCACTCATTAAATCTATACACGTGCGTGCGTGTGCGTCGGTGTGTGTGCGTGTGTGTGTGTGTGTGTGGTGCTGATTGAGCAGATCAGAAGTCATCGAATATATTATACGCACAGCTTCCGTTAATAGGGATCATAGGCCTACATAATGTAGGCCTACAGGTCTGTGAATACCTCCTTAAAACACACCTCCTCCACTAGGCCTATGCAAACGTACGCTAGCTGTCACTGGAGTGACTGGACATACATTGTGTTTAGGTCTTAATTAGCCATCACTGCACATCAGTGGCTCCTATAGGCCTATTTTAGGGTTTGTTAGCTAAATATAATATGACGCTCATTGAGCTCACAGATGCGCGCGATCGAATGCCTTATTCTTATTCTTTTCATTCAGATCATACAAAGCATAACTTAGAGCGGGTAGTCAGTAGGCTACATAATTATGTTCCTCGCCGCCTGATTTTCCCTCACGTACAATCACAGTTTCCGATTTTCCTGTGATTTTAGACTTACTATAGGACTCGATTTATACCAAAGACTTTTATTTGAGAATATTGAACTCAAAACTTCTGATATCCAGTAGGCCTAGGCTATCTTTACTCGCAGTGGCGGCACTACACCAGGGCAAGCAAGGGCAAATGCCCTGGTCAAAAAGCCTTTGCCCTGGTCGTTGCCCTGCCAGAATGTTTGCCATGCCGAGAATTTGGGGCATAAATCGCCCCTGCACTGGTTACTTGTATGATTGCCCTGGTTATGCCCTGGTTACAAAAAATGTCTAGCGCCGCCACTGTTTACTCGGACACCTAACCAGCGTTAGGTCACAGTATAAATTATTATAATTATTTATACTGTGGTTAGGTGTTTATCTGCTACATAAATGTCGAAATGCATTTAGCCTACACCAAAATCTGCTCAAAATATATGCGTTTTTCATTTCACGGTTTTTCATTTCAAGCGTTTGCAGTAAAATTTCAGAATTACAGAATATAAGGTATTATCCGTATGAAGTCAGAGGCAATAACCAAAATACAAATTTTAACATTATTTTTTAATTATAATTCGCGATGAAGTTGACAACGTTATTGCCAAAACATAATTATCTTAATGTAGGTTAAGTAGTTGTTGTTAATAAGGTTGCCTATAGCAACCAAAGTATACTTCCGGATTTTGAAGTACGCGTTTGGTTGCTCTACTACTGGACCTGGTAGTAAATAAATCGGATTAAAATGGCGACTCGATTGCATAGGAAAAAGCATAATCCATACGAAAGTCTTGAACGAATTCTAAATAAAACAACACTGACAACGCAGCGGGTTTCTCACGGTCATATCATAGGTAGGTTAACTGCTTGGATCCCAACCAGCAACGGTGTCACATGCCGCACGGGCAATCACACTATGTATGCATGTAGGCCTATGTACGTATGTGTGTATGCATTACGTGTGTCTGGGTCCTGGGATTCGTGCAAATCCGGTGAGTTTTTTAGGGGGGGGTACCCTACGTGGTGTGTGGTTTGACATTTTACATTGAAGGTCCTCTTCTCCTCTTCCAAAGTTTGTTTTCTTTTCAAAGACTAATCACTAATCAATAGGTGACGGATTGTGCTTTACTCAAAATATACAGAAGAATAAGGAAAAGTCCAATGTTCTCTCCTATTCGCAGTGATGAGTCATGATGGGGTGACCTATTTACACCAGTCACACAGCCGCGTGCCAACAGGCTGTCCTTGCACGGGGACCTTAAATGGTGTGGCGTCCATTCGAACGGGCGAGCAGTGATGAAGGATGTAACCCAATTGTCTGGGGGGGCACATTCCCTCCCCAAACCCCTCCCCTGCTCGGCGCTCCGCGCCTCACCGATCGTCCTTCCGACACTCATTTCTCTGTCCTCCTTGCCTTGCCCCCCAACCTTGAAGCTCTGGCAACGCCACTGTGTGTATGTATGCATTGTATGTATGTATGTATGTATGTATGAATGTATGTATGAAGATGCTTAATATAGCTCCTCTAAGTATCTCGCAAAAGTGCTGCACACACGGTCACATACCATACTTACACAACGAGTGGCTGGAGAAAGATGTACAATAAAGGATTATAATATTATATGTACTTGATGAACCACTATCCATGTTGTAATCTGAGACTGTACAAGAATACAATGTAGTGCTTTGAAGAATTGGCAAATTGCATACTGGTAATTATATAAGGTTCGGTCATATCCAAAAACACATCTGTAACAACTGGTGTACTTTATTTACATCTGATTTACACAGTTTTGAACAATTACAAAAACTGCTAAAATTTAAGGTACACGTATACAAGTTAAACATTATCGGTAATCAGTGAATGGTATCAATGGGTATAGGAGAGTAAAGGAAGTAAATATATAACTTTAATGCCATGCAGATGTCAGAAATTGTCAATTGGTTTTGATGATTTCTAGTCATCCAATCACAAGTTGTCTGTCCTAATGTACTGTAATGTGAATTCCTGTGATGCAAAGACACCATCAGTTGTCCATTTGCAGTCATTCAAGGGGCAAAGAAAAACATGGTGCCTTCCCACATCTCACTGTTGGATATGGAAGACTTTATTATAGGAGTTATTAGGTTAAACTTATGTGACATATGGTTTCAAAACGTTTTATGTATTTGTAGAAATAGGAAATGGCCTGATGAGTCGAACTCATGAAGACATTGGCAACGACAAAGACCAGGCAATCGCAGATGCTTTGCGAGAAGCAGAGGAGAGGCACAGAGAAGAACTGGCTGCTGCTGTCAATGAGCTCAAGGAGCAGCTAGAAAAGGACAAAGAGCAGGCTCTGCTCAGTCAAAAGCAGGTCAAGAGTCCTCGCTATGTGCTTCTTGTGTCCATACCGTATTCTGGTATTTGTTTTAATTCTTTTAAATTCTGCAATGATCTCAAATAACTTTGCTCAGTAAAGCATGTGGATGACAGCAAGGTATATAAATTAAATCATCCTTTTGGAAATGAATGCTGTTAGTTAATTAAGAAATGAATGAGTGAGCAAGTGAGTGCATGATTGAGTGAATATATGATTGGGTGAGCGAGCAGGTGAACACATGAATGATTGAACAAACAAGTGAATAAATGAGCCAAAATATGAGCAAATGAATGGTCATATGAAAGCATAGAAATCTAAGAAATCTTGTTCTATTCATAATCTGAATGAAAACAAGACAAGTAACAAAATTTTATGATTTTAATTATAGTATAATGAAAGCCTGGCAGCAAAGTCACTGGAGCAGTGGGAGAAGGCAGAAGAGGAGAAGATCAGACTTCTCAGAAAGTGAGGCAGGTTCCTAGTTCTAGAAACATCGTCTTTTGGATTTGTGCTGGATTTTCTATAACCAGCACAGTTATATTTTGAAACGTTTCTAAAATACGTTTATTGAAACTATAAAAATTACTTCTGTAGTATTTAAAACAAAATCAAAGCTAAAATAGATCATATAGTCAGCCATGTTTCAGCTTATTGCTTAAAAGAGTCTTAAAAGATGGTCAAATGTAAATACAGGCACCGGTAAATTATACAAATAATTGGAGTTTTGATTCATAATATTAAAACTACAGGAAAGATAATGATTTTCAGACAGTTGAAGAATTATTGGATTTGTAATTCAAGGGAAAGTGAAAATAAAGGTTTATAAAGGTTTATCATCTGCTCATTAATTTTTGTTCCCTGATATCAGACAGTAATGTGTATACAGTATACCTCTCATTGTGTTATTTTCAGTGATATTGTGGAGATCTTGTGAGTCATTCTTAAAAGAGATAATGCAGTTCAAAAACCTTTTGGGCCATGCCACTGTTTGTGGCCATTGCCAACGTGTGTGGTAGAATTTATTCTTATTGTCAGTGTTACTATTGGTATTCACTGTGCCCACTGCTAGTAGCACTGGTGTATCGCATGCTTTGTTTGATGCAACCTTACTATCCAGTGGATGGGGTAAATGCCAGTATTAAATTCCCAAAGATAAGAATATAGTGTATCACAAATTTTGTCTAACTCATCGTTTTGCCATTTATTGTTAATCTGTCATACAGCTTTCGTGCGACATACTGTTTACAGGCAATACAAGATGCTGCTACACGAAGCGCTGAAGGGACAAGCTGATGAATTTAACGAATACAAGGAGAAAGCCATGAACGAGGCTTGCAGACAACTAGAAAAGAAGATGAGAAATGAGTTTGTTCATGAGAGAGAACATGCAATCGCAGAAGCTCTTGGCAAAGCCAGGGTTTGTTGTTTCTCAACTGATTATCCTTAACAGTTTTTCATAAACTACTTAAAAGCTCTGACAATAAAATTTCCGTACGGGATTTTTTAAATCCCAATGTATGAAAACCAGTTTTTTTTATAGTTTCTATGGTAAGTTACATGATATGTAGCATTAGCATGAATCATGGTTCCAGCACAGATTACACGTTTTCAGAATCACTTAAAACCAAACTGTGTGCCATAGGGTCAGGTAAGTTTTGCTCTACACATGAAGCATGTCTGTGCGGAGACAATGAGGCATGACTAGACTCCCATCACAGATTTTCTTACTATGCCACTGGAAATGTAAAATCTCAGACTTGTAGTGTCACAAGAAAGCTGTATGATTGCATAAGAAAACGTCACCTTCTGATATCTCTTAAGTGCATGAAAGGTCGTCTGATGATGCAATACAATAAATAATAGATATCCGCTTCCTTATAATGTGCATAGTAGTGCTTAGATATTCTGATGGTCTTTGCAGCACAGATTTCGTGAAAGAGAGCAAGAAATCATAAAGCAGACAAAATCCGACTGCAAGAAACAAATGGACGAGGAAATCTCTCGACTGGAAGCTCAGCACCAAGAAGAATTGGAACCAGTTGTCTCAAAGTAAGAGAGGATTATGACTGCGTAGTGCTCTCTCAGTCTATAATGCTTACAAGATATTCAGCACTTTGTTGGTTTGTGTCTTCGAAACAGTCTCCACTGTTGTGGAAGCACAAGTGCATATTAGATGGGATCAGCGTAAACAGATCTAAAGTTGGAACTAAGTCTATAATAGTTCTAATAAAGACTTTATTGACCATAGCCTACAAATTCAGGAAGTGCAAATATCACTATATTAAATCACAAGGAGCACAGAGTGACAGGTAGTTGGGGATTCCCGGCAAACAGATGAAATAAGCATTAAGTTGCTGGGATATTTGTCATTACCGTAATCATTGTCACTGTCATAATCATCATGTAAATTATCCAGTAATGGAATATGATTTATGTAGCACAGTTAATAGTAAAGCTGTTTCAAGTGTGCTTTACAGTCATGGAAGCAAATGTATAATTGCAACGGAGCACAGTAGTCTTATGAAGACCCTTGAGCCAAACGAGAATTCTGTCCACTGAATCTCAAACAGGAGACCATTCCAGGCTGCTGGTGATACACTTGCTTCACATCTGATTTTAGATAATGGGGTATGGCCAGAGTGGGCTCCTTGTTCCACCTGCTTAGTTCTTTGCACTGTCTCTCGAACCTCTGAGGGCGGCATCATGGCCTCTTGACCTGCCATAACAAAGGCATATCATTGTCATTATCATCTTCATCATCATCAGTTCCAAGTCTAGGCACTTTGCAGTGATCAATCTAAATCATTGATCTCCATTCCTAACCTGTAATTTGTCAAGTCCAGTGCTTTCTTCATATCTAGATTGAGTATTGTTGTCTTTCTTTATGTTGTTTGTCTATGCAACATGGCTTGAAATATTAACAACATCTATATAAATTGATGAAGTTTTTGCAACAGACTCCATCAAACCAAAATTCCATTAACGTCATGAAAGTTTGCCGTAAATCATCAAAACTGTTTGTAATTCAACGTTGCTTTCTAATCAACAGAAATAATTCTAAATTGTAGGTATAACAGCCTCCTGGAAAAGTTTAATCACTTACTCAAACACAATGAAAAAGTGGAAGCAGACTTCAAGGTAATTCTTGATCTTACTGCTTCGTGTAATCTGTCTTTCGTATTTCCCTAGTTTTGTTTTGGGAGTACAGAGGCAAGCAACAGTAATTTGGTGGTTGAAGTTTAGCATTCACTATTAGAACATCCGACACTCCAGAACGAGCAATATTCACGGAGATACCAAAACATTAGACATTGGTCTGCATTGACAAAAAAGGCTTAAATTTATGTAGGATTTGAGAAAATCAGAGGTTTTGTCACAATTCCCAGAGGTAAGTAAGTGTAGCCTTTATTATATCATTATCACTTTATTATCACTGGTTCCTGTGATCTTTGTTTTGGCTCCAATATATTTGAGCTGGAATTGGACAAATGACTCCTCTGTATGTCAGTGGTTATGTGACACATAATATTAGGAGACAACAGATAATCCCATGTAGACTTGCTGGGTACACAAACCAGATTCGGTTTTGCAGTCCGAAGTTTGGTCACTTAAACTAAATCACATGTTTTTATAGGCTATGTTTTTATGGTTTTAAAATTATTATTTCTGTTATTTATTATGAGTCACTGTTTAAGCATCAATCAAGGCACTGAGTAATTATCCATGAAGGACTTACCTATGATAACTGTTTCAAGGGAGGCTTGAACATGCACACTCCACACTGCAAATAAGCATTCAAATCAATTGACTTTTTGTGTCATGATGCAGTGAACATTCATTGTTATGTCGTCCAGGAACTGCAGCAAGACTACATGCGGTTTCTTGACAACACTGGAGGACGTTATCACTCCGACTACCTGATCATCCCACGTAGCCACGTCAATCTCATAACTGCTGATGGTAAATCGCTAAACACTCCTCCTCCTCTCCCTTCAACAGCAGTTGCAAGTCAACAAAGATTATGATTCAGGAAAAACACGTTCAGTGATAGTACAGAACATGTAAAATTGGATTTGACAGGAATACCGGTAATTTGTTGAGAATGACTTATAAATACGTGTGCCAATTTAGGACTACTTTTAGATTTGCCTCTTACAGTATGCAGGGTGCTTGTAATTCAGGCTAAGAATACATGTAATTCTTTTGTTAATTCTTTTGTTATGTCCACCATGACTTTGTTATCTTCATCATGACAACTTTTTGTACAAATATATAATTTTACTGTCGAGACTTTTTTTTAGCATTTTATGCCGTCAGTGCTCCAGACAATGGTGCCAAAGTTAGGTGATTAAATGAACTGATGTCATTTCTATATTGTCATTTTATTTGAGTATTTACTAAAAGACTACACGTACTGCTGCTTCAAAACATTTAATTTCTCTAGACAAGATTTTATTATGACAACCTCAAAGAATGACCCATGAAATCATTCATATAAACTATATCTACCAAGAAACTAACAACAAGTACTAGTAAATCTATACTCGCATTAGCTGGAACTGAAAGCAACAGGTTTTGCATTTTTGTGGCTTTCTACATAAAAGAATTCATGGATGGTAAAATGGGGGATGCTGAAAACAACTATCAACAGAATTACAGAGCATTACTACCCGCAGGAACTACAACACTAGATGTTAACCATGCCTAACAACAACTGAACAGCTATTTACTTAGGCCTCCATGAAACTACCAATAAAATTAGAGCACAGGGTGTATGCTCACCCAATTGCCAATCAGCTACTGGGCAGTTCAGGACTAGGAATCTCTCCATTGCATCTTTAATGAATGCCTGGACTTTTATTTATGTGTTATATGTTAGGGATTGCTCCCGTCTATTTGAGGGAACTTTGTTGCCCCACCTTAGGTATGGCTGGCCAGTGTAATCTATGTTCTGCATCTTGAGGTGAACTTGTTCTCTTTGCACGCACTTCAAAGATGCAGCATCGTGTGGTTGAGCCGACCATGTGGAATAACCTTCCTTCAGATCTGTGTGTTTGTTTAACTAGGGAATTTTCATACACCTTTTACAAGCATGTGAAAACTGTTCTTTATCGCCAGAGTTGGGCTGGAAGCACCTCTGAATAGTCATCTTGGAAGGGCACAATATAAATCCTCTGAATGAATAAGTTACAAGTTCACATAATTTACATCAGTACAGATATCAAGTAACAATAAACAGCAACATCACTGTTACATCCGTCATGCTGTAATCAGTCAGCTTAATCGAGTGTTAATATATGTAAAAGCAGTATGCTAGTAATCATTGAAATGGTGAAAAAGCGTAAAGAAACACTAGAAAAAGTCAAAATTGAAAAGTAACTATGAAAACATGATTCAACTTTGCAGAGTCTTTCAAGTGCAAACTAAGCAACAAACCATAATAATATTTACTCAACTTGAACTTCTCGTAAATACCAAGGAAGCGTTATACCAAGGAATCAGCAAATATTATGACCAACAGCAACAGAATCTGCAACATTATGCCACACTACAGCAGTAGGAGAATTTCCTAGTACAGCGTAACAATTGCACAATTCAAAGTTTAATGATGGGCAGTAATATACTGTGCAACATGATACAAAATTACAGCTACCTGTTTCATCACTCAGAGACAGTTGCACCAATGAGGAAAAATCAGATCTCAAATTTAGGACTGGGTTCGTTCGAGTGATTCACGATAATATGATTGAAGCGAAAAAGTTCTAAAAACTAATCACCAATGTACGATAAACTGATATCCTTCTTCCCTGACAAATCATGTCATGTTTAGTTGCACAAAGCTTTTAGTTTGTAGCTGTAGGTTAAATCCCTCAAATGAGATTAGTACATTTGAGATCTGATCTACAGTGGGGCAGTAAGTCCTTCAGGAAGCTGGCAACATTCGCTTTGAAAAAAATCAAAGCAAATGGCAAAGAACTTTGCTGAGCTGCTTACAAAAGAAACTTAATAATCGAAAGTACATTATAGCATTTCAACATCAGAACTGTACATCAAGATCATCTCATCTTTACTTTGGAGCTATGATAGTTTCCTAGACTACGGAGCCAAGTCTACAGTCCTTTAACAAAGTCTCATAACGCTTAAGTCAGTTTTACCTCCAGGCTTGTAAAAACCTCATCTCACCTATCCAAAGAGGCTGATTGTCACAAGATGCCATCAGACACTCTTGGTACAATTGAAGTTCACATGATAATATCAAACTCAAATAAGCCTATCATCAAAAATGAAATGGCCTGGCATAGCAAATGTGGAAATTCAAATTCAGCTGTAAAACAGTAAGCCAAGTAGATTTGTTAAATATCACACTTTACTTCACAGTGAACACATCAAGCATATAGAATGCCAGAACCACAAATGAAATATGCAAATTACCTTACAAGAATTTGCTATCTTTATCCCCAAAGCTTCTGTTTTAGCTCAATGTGTACCCATAACTAGACTTACAAATTGAGACAGCATAAAGTTTCTTGTGTTTTCAAAAGATACTGATAATAGTATAAACTTAACAGCACAATGTTAAATTTGCAAATTTCCATAATATATTTTTTATTAATTTCTAGAGTTTATCAGAAATAAATAAAAACTAGAATTCTTAGCGTGACACACAAAAGTAGATCAACTGTTGTTGGAATGCCTCGTTATACCAACAGCAACATCATACGTAGGACATAAGAAGTCCTTAATTACAATACTCCCACATGGGCATTAATATCGTACATATGGCCTTATGTGGTAGGATGACAGAAGTCCATATGGGAATACCATCAGATGCGCTTCACTTGTATGATATGATGTTGCTGATGATATGTTAATGCTTCAGACAAAACAGAGACCCAGAGTTTCCACAATCATTTGCATCATCATCATCATCATCATCATCATCATCATCATCATCATCATCATCATCATTCCCTGCCAGCATATATCTATATGGGACCCATACTAGATCGTTACACCTTCCCCAAAATGGGGCATTCTGGCTGAGATATATTTGTCATCAGCACATTGCTTCTGCAAAAGTTTCAAGACAATCAAATCACCCTGCACAAGACAAACCAAACCTTCCACTTACTAAGCACAATCATCAAACTCCACATCAAAATTCTTTTGCACAACATGAGCTCCTATTTACTCCACAGTGTATAACTATTACAAACACCATCAGCTATTGCTTACAAGTTCATCACCAGTCATTGCTTTTGATTAATATGAGTTATTGTCTACAAGTATCACAGTAGTCTTGCCACGTGAAATTCATCTAGTTCTACAACCAGTGCAGCAGTTAGAACAAAACAGCATTACGTGCTATATCTCACATTTTGAAGATGTGAATCTGCAGTGTAACCCAGCAACGAGTTATGTTTACCCTTTACTACAATTCACAATATTCAAAAACTTCACCATATTAAACTACGAAAACCTGGACAATGACAAGAGATGTATTTAATATGTAGGGTTATAGTCTTCTTTGTTAGGAACTGTCATTATATAGACCGGCATCAAGTAAATTTAACCAAATTTCATTTAAACAGTTAACACTTCATTAAACATATAGTTTTACTAAGCATGACAGACTGGTTTCAGTCAAGATTACAGTAAATGCACACATCTACACATAACAAGAATTCTGGTATGACAGCATTATGAACACAGAAAGGTAAATATTTAATAACTGATCTTCAGTACAAAGCACTAAGTTATTCACAGCCACTTTTTTTCTTTGAATGGCTAACCTCAGCCTCAAAGTTAAACAAAGACCTTCTGACCAGAATATATTTTAAGTTTAGATGACACAGCCAGATTAAACACAATTCCACTTTTTTATAGAAATATAGCAATAAAATCTGTACAAAATATATTTTGATTTCATTTCTTAATGAGACATTGCCTCAGTCAAGTGGCATTTACCTGTGAAACCGGAATGAAACTTCAGAGGTTTTCATACTTTTTATATACATTTTCGCAGTTCACAATCTCTCAATTGACTAGTTTACTAAGCACTATTTAAGAATACATAACCAAATTTACATGCATCACTAGAGGTAACATCAGCAGAGTTGCTGGACCCTATGATAAAATAATACAACATTCACAAGCGACGGCACAACATGCCTGGTTACTTTGCAGATGTGACGCGTAGAATTCCTTCAACTTCATAGGCGATTGCCATCAAACAAAACTCAAACTGCTCCTACAAGATTAAGAAATTGACAATTCAACAAGAACCAAATTGAGTCTGTTATGATACTTATTTGGTAAAATAAACAAAAAGCTTGCTTAATTTAACTTTATTTTCATTAAAATACCTTTTATGCACCACAGTTCACTGGTAAACCATACAGCATGTCAAGAAAATTAAAACAAAGGAAGTAATGAAGTCTAAAATTTAATCACCAGTCAATTTTAATTGTAGATCAATTTCAACTGTAAACATGCAGGAATTACTCCTACCTTGGGAATAAAAATCACTACTTAATGAGCTGACTTAATGAGCATCAACTCAAGTATCTTTCACTGTGACAATATAGGTCTACCTGTAAGAAAGAAAAACCAATGATGCACCCGAAAAACAAAAATAAAATCAGGTAATTAGACAGACCTTTGTCCGCACCATTTGAATACGCTGGTCTCGGATGCGTTCCAGAGTTGCAGCAATGTCCATCTCTTTTGCACCTGACACAGAAAAAAACAAAAACATGACAAGGCAGTTCATTAAATCATACAGTTAAATGACAATTTTGAAAACATTTTAGGAAACAACAGATATGTCCACATTTCATATAAGGCCATGGGATCACACAAAAATAAACACTGGGTTGTTTGACTCCTAACCATAGAAGAGAGTGAAGAATTCACACTGCGCATTTATAAGAATTCACACTGTGCATTTTCACATTTGACTCAGACAGCTATGAAAGGTCTCATCTAGAAGTGATTAATTGCTTATAGGTACCTTAAACGTCAGCAGTGCCTGTTTTAAATAACTGTAACTGGTGTTTTTACTGAATAATTATATGTGTTTCCATTAAACTTGTTTACATTTTTACATCAGAATTAACTTTATTTTTTTAAACATTCACAGTTTAACAGTACAGTGAAGATGTTAGCAATCAAGTATTATCAAGTATCAAGTTAAGAACCAGACTTTAAAAGTTCACCTTTTCTAACTGATAGACTAACCTTTATTCAATCGGTTAAGTACCATGTCAATCAGACAATAGGTTCCAGTTTGTCCAGCTCCATCGCTTTTAAGACAATACACAATAATTATTAATCACTGAATCAATAATACTGGGGACCAAGTTGGCCCAGAATGTTTACTATTATTATTATTATAGTAACTCAACATTTATATGGCACCACTTCAAGAGAAAACTAATCAGGGACACTCTTTGTGCTAGCCTATATGGTGTTAATGTTATCCTATTATAATAGGATAACATTTAACATCACATAGGCTATATTAGATGTTAAATAAATAAAAAACAATTCAAAATAACGGCAATGGAGAAATCTGAGAAAGGCATTTTCATCTAACAAACCATCAAATTATGTACAAACATATCCTTTGAAACTGAAACATATCCACAAGTTACTTGTACTGTCTTATTACACAGGACTGGCAAGTGAAGTTTGCTACTTTTCGACAGTGGACAGTGCCCACGCTTGCCCTTCACATTATATAAACCCATATGTACCATGACACTTCCAGACTGTTGAATGACCTGATCCTATCAAACAACTGCCCTTTATCCAATGATGTGACCTGCACCTAAGAAATTAAATTTATAGTATGACCTTACCTGCAGTGAACAATTATTGGGCAGAAGCGACCGTGATACGAGTGGTTAACTTTCCTAGAAACAAAACACAAATAGCTCAGAAGATCCAATGAACACAAAGACCTTTAACTATGGTGGTTTAGAGAATTACACTTAATTAATGTCCAGTCAGAATTTCAATTTACGAGCATATCAGATCTAATGCCGAAAATAACCGGTCAAACCTCCTAAGTAGCGCCATCTCTGGGAGCCCGAACAACTTGTTTTATAACATAGCAGTGTCATAACTAGGTAATCTTTACAAATCTGAGTTAATCTAAGGTTATGCATACTTCTGTTGAATTACATTCCATAAGTTTTAAATTCACAGAAAGAAACTATGCTATATACCTTCTGAACTCCATTAGTGTTTTCACCGATATTGGAATGCCAAGATGTGGCCAGGACAAGTAGTGGAACTGCGTCACAGTACGACTTTCATTTGTCTCAATGTTCCTCAGACAGAAACTTCTGACAACGTAATCTCCACATGGGCTGTCATGTTCCAAGATCAGTTGCACCTGACAGTCAGTAGCAAACAATGCCCATGTTTCACACATATAATTATATACACTGGACACCTGTATCATTACAGAATATCTGTACCATGCTTCTTAAGGACCCCTCAAAGGTGTTCTGTACATTGCTCTCTATTAGATGGAAAATGTTAAGAACTCCACAAAAGGATCATTGCAAAACATACCTTCATTCATTCATTAAATTTGTAAAGCGCTCCTAATATTTCTACCCAGACGCCCTCCCGACCCAACCCCAGTGGAAAAGGACAGACTTCAGGCTGTTATACAATGTGTCAGAAAGATTCCTAGGTTGGAGTTGCAATTCCTGGGAAAGCCTATTCCAAACAATCGGACCATCAAACAAGATCCTGTCTTTCCATGGCACAGTACTCAAAAAGTCACAATGCAGCAGTGCTGTTAAGAAAAGCAGCTTTACCGAGTCCTCCCAAACGGTTAAATGCCAAGACTGCTGCTATGTCTGAACACCTAGAAAACTGCTTTCCTGCATATGATAGGGAAAGGTAATTTATTACATGCAATGTCACTGACACTATTGACAATGTTTCCCTCAGGTTTATGGCTGTTGCCTCTACAGGCATATTCTGTTGCTAAGTTTAAACATACCAGCAACTTTCTAGCATTGTTCCATCAATTTTTCAACCTCAACAATGAGGAAGATTTTTACATTTTTGCTTCAGAACAGTCATCAACTTATGCATGGGATCAAATTATAGACAATCGTATTTGATATATTCTGCTGCTAAGTTTAAACATACCAGCAACTTTCTAGCATTGTTCCATCAATTTTTCAACCTCAACAACTCAACGCAGAGGAAGATTTTTACATTTTTGCGCCATCAATTTTTATGCTTTGTATGCTTAACCATACTGACAGTACAACACATCCAATTAACATACTTCATAGATATGGTAGAGATCAGATCCTTCAACTGGCCAGTAGCGATAGCAGACGTTGGCATCTTTCTCAACCAGACGAGTCAAACAGACAATAGCCGTACTTCCTTGTTCCCAGACCATCTGATAAACACACATAAAGAATTAACAAATTGACAGCAATCACTATAATTAATAATTACATCAACTTCAGAAACTCAATCAACAATAGCTCCGACAAAAGGAGGAAACGATAAAATAGAAAACAACAGGCATATCCACTCACTTAATGGGAACAAAGTCAAATTAATGATTCAATTTATACAACAACAAAATCAACATCTTCCATAATATCAATTTCAGAAAAATCTAATATAGCAATATGGTGCTGCCATTACGTAAGTAAAACATGAATTTCAAATGTTTCATAAATATTCAATGGAAGTGATTCTAACAGAAAATAGTCTGAGAAAAACGTGCCTGCCAGAAGTCAGAGATAGTGTGAGCCAGAGGTCCTTGTGCCGCAATGTATGCAGGACAACGTGGATCATGATCCGCCTGCAATCAAACACCCGTCAATCAACCAATATGCAGCTTATATAAGACAGAGTCTTTTGGATCAAATTGATCAAAGATCCATCTGCAAACAAACCCTCAACTATCAACCGCTGTGCAGCTAACATGAAAAATGTATCACTCAATGTTGACAAGACTTTGGCTTTTGCCACTGACTAAGCAAAACTTACTCCTAGCATTAAAAAAGATACTGATGAGAACTTTTAAAACTGCTGACCTACATATAAACTTACAAAAGTACTACTAATGCAGGTTTTGCTGTAACAGTAGTCATAAGCACTAGTAATTATATGCTTACAATATCACTAATATAACGCAAACCAATACAACTATTGATATAAACTTACAATGGTATTGGCATTGATATAATCTGAACCTGTGACATTCGCAGCTGGATTAAGACGAACTCTTGTATGTTCATCTACAAAGTAAAACATCATTTAATGCTTTAAATAAAACATCATGTCATCAATTTATTTATGTACCTCTACTCACAAGGCAATATCTCTACTCACAAGTCAAAATATCTACTCACATGGCAATATCTCTACTCATATGGCACTGTCTACTCACATGGCAACATGTTTCTCATATGGCAAATATCTCTACTTAAATGGCAATATATCTCAACTCGCATGCATGTTAATATGCTTACTTACATGGCAGTGCATCTTCAAAGCGATTTTTCCTCCTATTGCCTTGTTCCTTGCCAGTCACAATGGACCCTGGTTCAGCAACATAGGAGCACAATTGATCCCAATCCTTGTCCAATTTGTTTTTATTCTTCATATGGTCTTCCATATATGACTAAAAACAAACAATGCACCAGATTCACCACTTCAATGCAAAAGCCCAAGAAATTCCAGCTGTAATATTACAGATGAAAGGGAGGCTCTTAAAACGCTCTATACAGATACCTCAGTACAGACATACACACATACATACATCCATTTACATATACCATATTTTCAGGATTGTAAGTTGTGGTTTTTATAGGAGAGTCATGGGTAGTGATTTAAAAAGGTGCTGAACTGATTAATGCAGTGCTGTCCAACCCGCGGCCCGCGGGCCGCATGCGGCCCGCGAGCTCATTCTAAGTGGCCCGCCCGAGCTCGCTAAATATTTGCAATTTCTGAAAAAAAGAAGTAAAAGACAGTCATTGGCCTACTTGCATAGCTATTTGTTCGTAACTTGGTTTATCGTTTGACAATGTGAACACAAAATGCAGTTCCCACGGCGCATTCATTATGATAACTCCATAATTAATTTAATAGTTATATAATTTTTAATAAATTTTAGTCGTTGCTTTTGAGTTGACTGGTGCGGCCCGCGGCTTCAAGAATAACTTCTCTGGTGGCCCGCGGTGACAAAAAGGTTGGACAGCACTGGATTAATGTGTTCAATATCTAACTGCAGCTCAACAAGTCAATATAATTATTATCCTTTCAGCTACATCAAGCATAGAAACAAGTACTTATCATTATAAAATCAAAATAGTAAAGGTGGTCATTCCTTTCCCTAGCTGCCTCACATCCAAGGGAGTGGCCAGGAAACAATTTTCAGGGATTTTCCATTTCGGGGGTTTCCATTGGACATGGTCACTGAGTAAGGGGTCAGTTTAGAATTTTTCAGGAGGGGTTTGAACCCATAAACCCCCTAAATATACCCATGCTCATATCTACAAATTACGTTAAGGGCAAACCAAATATACTTGTTAGCAGCTGTTTAACAGATGGCAGCAGTTGAAAACAAATTTGATAGTGAATCTGTCTTTTTCTGGGAAGGATTTAAACCATGGGCAATTTCATGACACAGATGAAACACCTAATTATGAGACTGACATCCACTGATCAATTCCTCACAGCTTTAATGACAAAAGAATAATAGAAAGATTGAAGAATATTGGAAGATCAAAGAACTCTCTGTAAACACTAGCTAATACAGCATTCCTACACAATCTGTACAGAATGACTGACTAACCAAAATCAAATGACCAGTCGATATATCCATGTTTGATGGCACAAAATCTTCAGACCTAAAAAGTGCCAACGTAATTCATGTACATTCAAATACAAACAGCAATTTTTGTCAAACAATTTCTAAAAAACAAAATAATTTATGTACTGTTCTTAACGAAAGTCAGAAAACTTCTTCAAAGCTCCAGCTGCCCCAATAAATAAGGTATGATAACAACCAATTTGGATAATCAGTTCAAAAAATATAAAACTTTTTTGTCTTTGAACGGTATTTATTATTTTCACAGCACATGTATGTTAGCTCTAGTGCTAGGCAGCAAAGGATAGAATACATTGCTGCGGTCAGCCCATCCTCCTGGAACACACACTGCTTAACAACAGGCTGCGACATGCGCTTCTCAGCCTCTTTTCCGCAAACGCTTTAAGACCTTTTTTATTGTGGTTCCATTGGTCTGATGAGTGTCTCTTGAAGTGGTGCTAAATAAATTTGCAATTACAATTACCATTAACATTACATCGTGTTTTCAAAAACTTAAGAGAAAACTTAAATAACATGGATTGTCATAAGCACTCAAGAATGCTGAGAAAGAAAAAAAATAAAATCTCATACCAAGCCACAGCATTGCTTCGCTGTAAAGTCTTGGCTGTGTCACTGGCTGTAGATGATGTCTCAGCAACTGCAGAATATGATGGACATGGCTTCCTTTCTTCCAACTTCTGACGCATGTCTTCACGGCACAAATCCTACAGAAAAGATTTTATCAACCAAACTGTTTTCATGCGCACACAACAGTAGTCACTATGTCTCACTGAAGTAATTAATTATCAAACACTAATGAATTAACTGTTCCGACATTGATAGACGGATTTATCTGCATATACAATTCACAAAATCAATTAAAACGAAAACAGATAGGATGAAATATTGTTTAGTGTGAAATGAAAGCTTCGTATGTTCCGACGTCAATACATTTTAACAGTAAATTATTCTCTTGGGACGAAACTGACAAGACCAAAATATTGGTTATTACAAAACTGAATTTTGGCCCCATGAATATAGCTCAATGCAAAGTCCTTCTACTCAGAAGAAATGTTGACCCACAAACAACACACGTTGCAGCAAGGTTTCATCTTTGCACTTTGTATACACCTACTGTTGTTTGACATCATCGGCATCACCACTCAATTATTGAGTTAGCATAGTCCTACATGTTTATACTTGGAGCATTTGAAACTCTTTAACTTATGTATGAATGATCAATCAATCGACAGATTAAGATTGCTTAATTACCTGATAGTCATCCGTAATTAATCCAGCATTATCCTTCGTGCAATCTTCATTTGAAGACATTGCCAGTTTCTCTCTTAGGTGAGAATTATGACGCATTATCACGAGAACCACAGCTGCAATCACCACAACTATCACAAGTCCACACAAGATGTACAGTGGTATCATGAATGCAGGACTCATTTCACCAGACGAAGCCATCTACAACAAATATCATAAACAGTCACAGGAAGGCATCGTACAGAAAAAGAAAGCGGAACATGAGCCTAGTTTCAACCTGCTAAAAATTTCTTATCCGATAACTAAACAAACACATCAAGGCCACATCTATAACAACTCATACTCCATTAGCTGTCCTTACTAAGGATACTTAGCATTTTTATAGATGCCTGATAACTGTTCTCTTTAGCAGAGGTTGGACTGGAAGTTTATACTAGCAGATATCTTGAAGAGGAACTAAAGAAATTTACTTAAACAATTAAGCATGATTACCTGGCTCATGACCAAAGAATCATTCAACTCTGCAGACAATGAAGATGGCACTAGAAAAAACACACACAAAAGTTCAAGCAGCAAGGAAAAGATAAGCCAAAAAAGGATCACTTCCAACTACAATAACATGTCTATGGAACATAAATATATTAACCAAAGATACTATAAACACTGCAGAATCCATAAAGTCAGTTATAATTGTATGAATGCAGGAAACCCTATGTACTCTTAGCCAGCATGAAAACATGTTACTTTAAACATTTAAAAAATCTGAAACTTTCCTACCTGAAGTGTTTATGTTGGAAACCTCCTCCAAAAAGCCACGATTAAATGGCACTACCTTGAAAGAAGGTGCTGCAGTGACAACAGTGTTGCCTTCATGATCTACCACTTTAGGGGCAGATGACATGGTCCAAAGACTATTTGTAAAAAAAAACAAAAGACAAATTATACAATAATTATAACGTCATCTCTGAATTTCAGATCTAATAATTTAAATCAACACACCAAACTTATTAGAATATTCCAAAATCTCTAACTTAATTTGCTAGAATTGCTATGCACGTCGTAATCTGCTTTACTTCAAGGTCAAAAGCCCGAGAAAAATATTTACAAGTATTCCATATTCATTCTCACTTGAGTGATGCTTCGTTTGCTTCAGTATAAACTTGACTGGCAGTTCCAGATGCAGAAATCTGATCACCCTCTACATGAAATAACACAAATGCATATAAACACACTGTACAAAACTTTGAAACTTTTGATGCTTTTACTTCAAAACTCAAGGTCCTGTTGAGTGGTGGCTTTGATACACACAGCTGGTATTACAGTGTAGCCAAAATATTGATAAGAATGTTTCTACGATGCAGAATAAGGGCAAACAGAATCCCTACTAGTAGTAAGTGTCTTAAAGCAGTACAAACTGTGTCAAACTGTTAAATAAATAGTTTAAACAGTGCCAGAACTATTTCTCCTAAGGCCTCCACAATGTAAGGGGCTGTATAAAGAAGGAACAATGTACAAAGGGGTCTTGCAGAGAGATGTATTTAAGAAAGGGACATGAAACTTTGTGTTGACAGATATTTAACATCTAAACCTTGATAACTGGGTAACAGTCACTGCCAAACGTTCATAATTATGACTTATCACAAATGAATTACTTAAATTTCACTGCTCATCAGTTTTTCTCTTATAGCCTGGGTCACCCTCATAAGCATTTGAAGCCTGCATTCTTTGTAGTTGAACAAATATATCATGGGTTGTGACAATAAACTACCTATCTACCTTGTGGTCAATCGTCCATTTTAAACTAACCTCATGAACACAGTTCCTGAACTATACAATGAAATAAGCGAGCTTGCACTCTTAACCCTTTAACGATGAGCCGCTTATGGTTTCCCATACATTTTAGTACACGCTCGGCGTTAAAGGGTTAAGCGAGTGAATATCATCAAACTAAAATATTATGCAGTCTAACCTGATGACGGTTGTCCATGTGGGTTATACTGAACAGCTACATGACTGATGGTCTTCATCTCCCTAGAATCCACCTTCTTAACCACAGCTGTGTCATCACCATCGTCAACTTCAAAATAATATAAAAAATTTACATTTATTATTTGTTATGATAGTTATTTACCACCACTATCTGATGACATGACATCAGTGGCACTAAGAATGCCTTACTCAATATCCGAACAAAGACACCACGGCTCAAACCTCACACTCCATGTTGCAAGGCAAGCTCACTTCCACCAAGATGCGTGATGGACAAATGGAGATGTAAGCCAGTACTGAGCTGATAGCTGATGTTATCAATACTAATAGGTACTTCCATATAGACTCCAATAAGCAGTTAACTGAATTAAAACATTATATCAACCAAGACAACCCAAAAAAGTAAATAAAACATGACAAGAATGGAAAAGTTATATTAGGTATTGGTTAATGACAACAGTTCAAAAAGAATATTAGACAGACGATCAAACAATGCAACAGGAAAACAGTAAAGGCAAAGACACTGAGGCTACAAATCAGGATGGTACAGTGTGACTTGACAAGGATAGTCCTACCTAATTTTAACTAAATTGGTGATAACAGCATCATTTAAGTGCAAATCAATCCATAAAACTGTTCTACTTGTAAATAAACATTTGGAAGTCATTACCTAAGGGAATGTCATCCTTATGAGAAGAATTCTTTGGTTCATCATCACCAGCACCATAGCCTGGCTTGTCTTCATCTTGCTCAATTAAGAAGTCTGTGAGGGCTTTCAAGTCACTTTCAGACAAACGCTTCAGAAACCTCTCAAACCTCACGTCTGAGTCTTCATCCGTGCTAGGGCGTGGAACAGATGATAGCTTTTCTTGCTTTTCATACTCCAGGCTTCCAAGACGCTTGTCACCTTCTCCTGCAGATAAAATCAATAAACGTGTAAGCCAAAATTTGCACAGTTCTATAAATATAAACCAACAGTCATTAGGCATTTAGATGAATATATAACATAACATGTAAAACAATATATAGAAAATGTGCAAAAAACAGTTCCTAAAAGTTGCATGAATCTAAGGTGTGTGAAAAACAGTTGCTAAAAATTGCATTAATCTAATCTAAGCAAAAGTTACAGTCTTCAAATGCATGTTACAACCTGCTTGTATACGAACCTGATTTAGCAGTTGAATCAACACTCTATTTGGATTTACCAAGTATACTTGTATAGGATTGCCTAACACTAATATGTATACTATATAAATTTACCATAGGTTTACCTAAAAAGTTACAAAAAGCACAGCAGAGCTAGAGGAGCATATTTTACCTTGGAAGAGATTTTGTTTATTTTACAATAGAGTATTTCTGCAATAAACACAATTAACAGGGCAAACAGTTTTTTTTACTATTAATACCTTTGTCAGCCATGGATATTTTAGCATTCAGCATGTCAATCAGATCATCAATAAGTTTATCTGGCGAGTCATTCTTTCCCGAATCCAGCCTGCTCTGCTTTCTTGTCCAAACTGGTTCTCTGCCTTCACAGAAGTCACTTGCCAGAAAAATGCCATAGCGGTAGGAAAGCAACGTGCTCATCACTCTGCACTGCGTGTAGAGATGTCGCCAAGTGTAGCCAGACGTAGCCAACTGGTGAAGAATCTTCTCCAGCTCCAACAGCTGAAAACTGCTCAACTGATACCAGTACAAATCCTGACGAACGGCTCCCAATCGCTGACAACTGCCAAACAATCCATCTATAAGATGACAAAACACTAAGCTTAATCTCCAGAACACACATCATGTGCAGGATGTTGCAATTTGACATAGCATCACTATCCAACCCATCAGAACTAGTGCCCGTTAAAGCCTTGAAAATACAATCTGCCATGTGTCTGCAAAGGCATTGGCAATATGCATAAATTCTGTTTGAGTCAGTTTTGGACCTTCAAAGATCACTATCCACAGTATAATAGTCATTGAGATCTAGTAATAGATGGCTTGTATCCGGATAGATCTCGGACCAATCTCGCAGGATTCAATATCCTTAACACCAGTCCAGTAGAGAGCATTAAAATTACTACAATCGCAGCTTTAGAGTAATGTGTAACACAATTAGCATAGGCCAAAACAAAATAATGGTGTGTTTCCGGTAACCCGACCGACCCACTTTTTTAGGCCCGACTGGGAAAATTTTGTGAAAAAATTTTTTTTGAAAAAATTAATTTTTCGAAAAAAAATTTTTTAACAAATTTTTTAAAAATTTATTTTTTATTGACACATGAATTTAACCTTTGCAACATTGATAACACTGCTTTCCTTGCCAGAGGTATGTAAATAAGGGCACCGTTAACTATCTATGCAAAATTGGCCTTAGCAAGGTGAAATATGATGACGATATATTCGTTTATTATTATACAACGATACAGCATTGCATAAAATTATTTTACAAAATAAAATTTTTTTCCTACCTACCTACCCATTTTTTAAAACCACTGTTACCGGAAACACACCTATATTTTTTTTGGGCCATATTTGTGAGGCTAAAAAAGCCACATAAATAGACAGATACATACAATTATGCTAAAGTCTGTGCAGTGTTTGACAGATATTAACCAAAATGGCAAAGCACGTAAGGGTTACCAGTGCTTTTTCTAGGAAAAAAGGTTCCGGAATTCAACAAATTCAGAACAATTATATAGGCATATTTTACGCTAATATTTCTATTTCATGTATATCAATATCAATAAACACTGAAAGCACTGTAATGAAGGTCCGGAACGCCGTTCTGGACCGCTCCGGCTGAAAAAAGCACTGCATCTTATACTGAAGAGTGTCTTTGCAAGACTTGTGAATGCCATTCAAAAAATTCTTCCACAAACTCTGTGACCACCATTCAAATAAAAAATGGACATTCCTTTTCAAATTCAACATCACGTTGCCGAATAAGGATTGTCGAATCTGCTTGCAACATCAGCCAAGAGGGCTGTGATTATCCAATCCACTTTGGGATACAGACAAATTTAGACCCACAATTTGCCTCCGAAAATTCACTCCCCAAGTTTCGCCCATCGGAAATTTCAAAATACGACGATGAATTATAAAAGAAGCCGAAATGTTCTATTTTGTCTATGAATCTGGCATTTGTGTTAGCTACTTAAAAGGCGTTATACAAAGTGTCATTATACATCATAGTATACAGGTATATATTACAACATAAATGTTTTATGAATTATCTCTGTCCATGTTTATTAACTAATAACATACCGTCAACGCATTCTTCATCACTGCGGCAAACAGATGAACTAAACAGACAACCTGAAATACATAACCAAACTCCATTACCTACACAGTAACAATCTGAAGACTGAAGGAGATGTCACAGTAATAACTTTCAGAAAACGCAACAGTTTTAGAGAGATATGTTAAGTCAGGAAGAGGCTTTTAGAAAACAACATGCACCTTTGATTAGACAGTACTGCGAGAGGCGCTTCATTAGTCCATGAATCGAATAGAATTTCCACAATGAAGGCTAGAACTTGGACCACGTGTAGCGAAGGTGTAATGCAAATAGTAGTTCATAGGCATATAATATAGAATATGTTGCTTAAAACAGTTAGCTTTACAGCGTTTACAGATAATTAGACTACAGCGTTTACAGATAATTAGACTATTTGTTTTTTTTCTTTCTATCTGTACTAAGTTGCGGTTTGTCAACTTAACGTTTCAATAAAGGAAATATATATATATATATATTATATATATGTTTGAAGTCGCACTATTACTTTGAACAAATTAAGAGATTTCATTACCTGACACGGGTTGCATTGCTACTGAGATTCGAAATAACCATGTATTTTGAAACCTTCATAACATTTGGAATCCGATTCTGATTATGAATTCAAATAAGAATATGAATATATTATATTCCAAACTGAGGGACATCCGGAGGCGGTTCAGCCCCGAGGGAACTGATATTTTCCATACACATCAGTCAAATGCTCAACCTTCTGGCATATAATAAGACAGTTACAACAAAAATCAAAATTATTAGCATATTGCATAAATAAATGAAATAACTTACCTATGAATCCATAGTACTGGACGGCGCTGTCATCGTTCGTTCGTGTTCCCTGAAGCAGAGGCAAACACAGGATAAGAACGAAGCCGATTCCTTTACGTTTCGTCATCGTTCTCTCATCTTGTTTAACAATTTAACAACATCTTACACCGACAAAGAACCTACTGGATTAGCGATAACAAAATCTGCATTAAAATCGTCGACAGCTTCATCCGCCATCGAAGGAAGACTTTTACTATTGGACAGAAAGATGGCCGATGATTATGAGTGGGTGGCGCATGTCATTTGATTAACGACGCATTCGTATAGAAATTATTGATTTATATTATTGATTTATTTGTTGCACAGACAGATTTTCAGTTAGGCTATAATCATGAAAACTTAATAGCAAGTACAGCGCAACAGAAGCCAATTATAGAGAGAAGACGATAACTCGATAAGCATTATTTTCAGTGTCATGGCTTTAGGAGGTTTAATGTCATGATATTACATCACCATCCAATCACGTTTTCCTTCCCGTCCTACCATAATATCGACTGTAGGCTACCTCTGTCAATTGATCCGGCCATAGGAATTGTGTAGGCCCTAATATTGGAATCACTTTTGCGATTTTATAAATTTTATTCAAATATTTCGGATCTGATTTGAATCATTTGATAGGCCTATAACGCCGGTATCACCAAATAGAGTATAGGCCTATCCGTCCTAAGACTATCCGGGGATGAATGCATTTATCCCCCCGGATGGAATAAACCGGTTTAGAGTATCCGGGGGGCTAAACCATGCATTCTATCCCCCATCGACCATCGTCATAAGCATCACGATAGCGCAGACAAAAATCCAGTCAAAATCACCAAAAACGAAGTAGCCTAAATTAATTTCAAATTGACGTAGGGCCTATACAAACTAAAGATACGCAACTTAAAATATTTTATGTGTACAATAAATCCAAACAGTACGACTAAATACACTTAGAAACCGCCAAAAATGCAAACTAAACCGAATTAGACTTAGGCCTACTCCATTTCGCTATGGGGGAATACTCTATTTCGTGACACCGGCAATTAAACTGCAGTCTCTTTGGCGTGGCTTTTTGTGAGGCGCTGTGGAATTTAGAAATTTCCATTACATACGTTACATATGAGATAGGCCTACAACTTGTTACAAGAGAGTGCGGGATTATTGGCGAGCCAATCCATTAGGCCTATGGATTTTCAGAGGGCAAGCAATTAAGGTCTGCAAGGACTAGGCCTATAGGCCTAACGCCGCCTAAGCTTCCTGCTGCCAATTTTTTCGACGACCTTGTTTGGCTAGGCCTATCAATTAGGGATGGGTCAATTGGGTCAATTGGCATATTTAGCAGATTTCCGAATCTGGATAGTAACCGGATAGGGCCTATAGCCTATGGCCTGCTCTCCCCACCGAATCCGGATTCCATCCGAATAATGGACAATATTTCTTTTCATTTGCAAAGATATAATAAATTAGGCCTAATAATTAAAGATAAACTATAATAATGATTAATGATAATAACATTTGAAACCGAGTGGCTTAATTAAGAAGCCCGATTGCCCGATTGTCCACCATTTTGTTGATGCGTCAAATGACTCGAGTCACAATTTCATTATTTTACACGGACTTTCAATGATAGGCCTATATATATATATATATATATATATATATATATATATATATATATATATATATATATATATATATATATAAAAAAGATTAGGGCCTACAGCAGAAGGTCGCCAAAACAGGTTACTATTTTGTATTAATGAAGGAAGAAATTGTTTTTGGTCAAATATCACTTTTCTTGGTATTTGGATCGGTATAGCCGTGGGATGCGCCGAATCCGTTAGTACCGATTAGTGCAAAATACGGCCCAAACCGATTTCCGGAGCACCATTCGGCCCAACCCTACTATCAATACTTAGACCGACGACGACGTAGCCTAGCCTACTGTTCTTGTAATACACGTGCGTCATCGACCGACAAAAAGTTATAACGAAATTCCTTAACGATCTGTCTCGCTCTCGCTGTTTTCGTTGTTCATTAGGTCAAAAGTCGATCCTTCACGTCTTCTCTGCCACTTCCTTTCACCAGACTTCCTATAGGCTTTTAGTCCATCCATAAACATTAGGCATATATAGGCCTACACACTTTGTTGGGACCTGCTTTGAGGATCAGCTTCTGAGGACTATCGCTTTTGAGGATTTTAAAAAGCCTCCTTATATTAGGCCTATTATAAAATAAAAGGGCTGCTTCCCTTCGCCCGCTACTCTCTTCGGATCGTCTTGACCTTTTTGTTCCTCGTGTGAGAACGGCCATAGCCCAGTCCCGTGCCTTTGCCTGCATTGGCTCTTCGCTATGGAATCAACTTCTCCCCTTCGTCCGCACCACCATATGTGGTGATCCTGCTACATGTTTTCGCTACCTCAAAACTTGTTTTTATTCTCGAGGTCTTTCGCACTGCATGGAAAAGCCTCTGATTGGCGTGCGTGCACTGTGAGAGGCGCTTTATAAATTTTTAAATACAATACAATACAATAAAAAATCCAGATAGGGGCCTACATCATACATACATACATACATACATACATACATACATACATACATACATACATACATACATACATACATACATACATACATACATACATACATACATACATACATACATACATACATACATACATACATACATACATACATACATACATACATACATACACTGATACACACATACAGACAGACATACATACATACAGTACATACATACATACATCACAGTAATGGAAGGCATATGCCTTGCATATGATATGGCGCAGTCTTGGCCCTCTGGTGCCTACGCCCTTGTTGGGTAGGCTTAACAGATGCTACATGCACAAGAATTGATGCTTTAAGACACATAATATAAAATATAGCTGGGGCACTATGGAAGATAAACAAGAACAGTCTGTAAGGCCTAAGCGAGCCCGAGAGGCAGTCGTGGGTATGAAGTGTTAGTGACTTCATATTCAAAGCCTCGGCACCTGAGAGCAGTTGGCCAGACCTCCACACTACATAATATTATAGACAATTATGGTGTGCCTTATAGAGAAGTACTAAAATGAGCTGTACTAAGTGGCTTGTTACATACATATTAATAACATTTATATATGGTGATCTTTTTACTTGCATAGATATTACATAGCGTATGTGTACATGTATATATGTGTGTATGCATGTATGTATGTATGTATGTATGTATGTATGTATGTATGTATGTATGCGGCAGTATGTACGTAATACCACACTGTATGCATGTATGGGCATGTATGTATGTATGTGTGTATGTATGTATGTATGGAAATAGATAATGTATGTATGTATGTATGTATGTATGTATGCATGTATGTATGTATGTATGTATGCATATATATATAACATTATATATATATGTCTATAATATATTTATACATCCAAAAACGGGGAGAATTAAGCAGCCCATTCGGCGCCTTCGCCCTATGAATTCGCCACTCATAAATGCATAGGCCTACATGGCCTATATCCCTACAGAAACCGGTATAGAAGCCACAGTCACCCCATGTGCATATCGATGTAGGCTATGCATGCAAATGTCGCAATTTATCTCTTCTGTTTCCACCCAGACTCTGCGCAATGTTATTAGTTCGTCCGATAGAAGTGAGATGATAACCGGTAATTGCCCATAATTCGGCTGCAGTAAAGTACCCCCCACCCCCATTTGAGGCACTGACATTCAAAATGAGCCCCAGCAGTTGCATCCGCCAGTTTTCACATCGAATAGTATGCATGTGTGTATGCATGTACGATGTACTTATGTATGCAAATGTATGTCTGTCTTTATGTACCTATGTATTTACATGTGCCCACATGTAGGCTACTTACGTGTTTACGCACGTAGGCCTACGAATTAGGTACGCATGCATGTATCTGCATGTGTATACATGTACGTATGTATGTACGACGTTTGTACGTATATGTTTGTATGCATCGATGTATGTAATGTATATATCATATGTTTGTTTGTATGTACTTCATCCATGCATAATGCATATGCATGTATATGTTTATATGAATGTATGTGCATGCATGTATATATGTATGTATGTCTGTATGTATGCATGCATGCATGAATTTATATATATATATATATATATATATATAATTATATATGTGTATCTATGTATGCACGTGTCTATATAGTATATACGTATGTACATGTGCATTTATTTACGGGTTTTAATGTCGTGAGAACGCGGAACGCAATCCGAAACAGCAGTTGACTCTTTTTTAACACCCACTCTTCACAATAATTAGGTTTTCGATGAAAACGCCAACCAACAAACGCACAGGACAAAGTTCAAGCGTCAACTCATCCATTTGAAAACTTCATCTCATTTACTTTTCCTGCCTCCCAAAGCAGCAGCAGCAGCAAGAACAACAACAGCAGCAGCAGCAGCAGCAGCAGCAGCAGCAGCAGCAGCAGTAGCAACCTGCCGTTTAGCCTATACACACAGGTCCCGGTCGCATATTAACATTCTATATACGAACTCAGGATCTGAATATTCATGAGTATTTACGGCCTGCTACTGATTGGATGATAGCGTAGGTTAATAAATATTCATAAGTAATGACGGGCTTTCGGCCCATGGATCCTGATGATGATGATGATGATGAAATACAAAGCAGCTAATATTTAGTTTTGCGGCGCCTTACTATTTATAGCATGCATTCACGTGCTTTAGCCTAAGTGCTATAAAGGGGTTGATTTTTCACCATTTTGTCTGTCTGGCTGGCCTGATACTTTCCGAATATTATTTGGTAGCTTCGATCGTATAATTATTGTTTTAAACAAATGTTATGATAATCCTCCAGTTTAGGTCCCCAAATTATTTTGTATTGGTGTCCATTGAAACTGAAGGTTATTTGTTCATCAATCCAACTTCTGTTTAGCAGGAATCAAGCAGAGAATTATTCTGATCAATCCAACTTCTAGTTGCACGATGAACTATTTTAGTCAATCCAGCTTCCATTTAAGTAATTATTTTTCATCAATCCAGCTTCTATTTAGGTAAACAATTATTTGCATCAATCTCGCTTCCATTTTCATGAAAACATTATTTTCGTCAAACCAGTTTCTACTTAGGTAAACAATTATTTTCGTCAATCCAGCTTCTATTTACGCAGTTATTCTTGTCAATCCAGCTCCATTGAAGTAGGGGGCCTAGACAATTATTTCCATCAATCCAGCTTCTATTTTAAATTGACGATATCAAATATACCAGTGCGAAATGATTTGGGGACCTAAAATGGAGAATTACCAAGGTTATTAGATTAGATGATGATGGCAGACAGGCTTTACGGAATTGGAGTCGCTGTAACCGTGGATAAGTCTCTCTGACGATCCATTGTGTCGCTGACATTTCCTCATAAAAACGCAGCCACGTGTCAGCATCTTCGGCGCATTTTAACTTAGCTCTGATCTCAATTCTTTCCTCATTATTTTTTATGTATTACTATGCATTATTTATTCTATATAAATCTTCAGATACAATACAGTACATTCATTTTCGAATGTCAATCGAGAAAATATCCGCTGTCCACCATTTTGGTTTTGCTCGTGCATCGAGGCCCGGCTTAGCATCCAATCAACAGCAGGCCGCAATTACTCATGAATATTGAGATCCTGAGTTCGTATATAGAATGTTAATATGCGTCCCGGTCTGCGCCAATGACGCCTCGCAGGCACCCTGCTCGAGCCTGCCAGGTCGCTCATCCGCTCCGCAATTGCCTTGTGTGCATCGGTGCTCTCCAGGGTAACTGCCTCGACCCTAATTCCATCCATTCAGTCGCTGCTCTGTGCCATAACGTCAGTTCGTCCAACTTGTTGCGACTGAATCGACGTATTTGATCGTCTAGAGCGCCTTGTCTAAACATGTAAGTATAGATGCATAGAAAATTTCGTTTTCTTGTAACTGTAAAACTGTAAGTAGATTAAACTGTTTTTCGGAATATTACAGACAATACAATTGACAATAATCGTATCATTATGGGATGTGGCTGATATATGTAGCAGCGCTCTATTCGAGTGAAGTCTGGTGTGGGTCGTGTGGCCATATTGCTTACGTACGGGTTACACATGCACTCAGTCTTCGCGTAATCGTAATCGTAATCGTAATCTCTAAACTTTGAAAACGCCACTCGAAACCCAAGCGCAGGGCACCAGCTTATTCACGAGCGCTGCATCGTGTCAGAGGGTAGGCCAAATAGTCCGAAGGAAGTCCCGAGTCCGTTTGCCAGTGGGTCAGAGGGGCAGGGCAAATGTTAAGGTGGGCGTCGTTAAGGTCGAGAATTGGAAGGTAGTGTAGCGAAATTGACAATTGACTTGGCACTCTATGGAGCGCCGAGGTGATGATTTTGAGTCGACACATCATGAGCTGCTATAGATTGATTGTTTGGTTCCACTCTATGGAGCGCCGATAATTCATTATAAATCAGCACCGTGATAGTTGTGTATCTTGTGTTTGTGACGATTTTGGACTGATGCCCATAAATTTGTATTAGTTACTTGCTTAAATCGACACCCTATGCCTATGGAGTGCCATTAGTTTCAGAACTTGTATTATTGAACTGTATTATTATTGACACCGAGAGAACTGCACCGGTGACGACTTCAGATAGCACGTATTGGCAATTGCTCTAGGCGTGTCGATAAATCGACACTGTATGGGGCGCCGTTAGCGTAATATTGTTCGGTGTCGTTTTTGGGTTTTGGCCTCCTGAAAGTGCATAACAGGGCAGGCAAATCGGCACCTTAGGAGGGTATAAAAGGTGGAGGTTGGCCAGGAGAAGACAGTCTGGAGAAGACCGTCTTGAGATTTGGCTTCGAACTTTGCGTCGGCCTAGAAGTCTCGACTGGTGAAGAGGATCTGCCGTCGATCTACGGACCAGCCATCCGAGGAGCAGTCGCTAGAGGACCTGCTCGACTAGAGGCTAGAGAAGACATCTGGAGAAGACTGAGGGTCTGCTCGACAATAGGACGGGGAAGCAGCTAAACAGTTCTCTTGATGTCAAGTTGCGTTTAGATGTGAACATTGTCGATCGTCTGTGAGAAGAACTAATAAAGCGGTGTTCTACGCGTGTGAGTGTGTCGCTGGTGACCTATTCAAGCCTCTCGATATACCACGAGAGCCGAACCGAGGACAACCTTTGCTGAGATCTGGGGTTTCGGGCATCCTGGTAGAGCTCTGAATCATTCGGCAAAGAAGAGGAACTGAGAAGACCCCGAGTTTCCCGAGAGTAAGCTACAGGATCAGGTATACATACACTGTGTCCACGATAAAGTAGACCCCTAGACTTTGTTAAATATCTTGGTCAATTGTACTACTATAGGTACTAAATTTGGTGCACATGAACTTCAGTCTATTCTATCTAAACCCTGCAAATTTTATTACAATTGATGCAACGGTTACGATGATATACCCTTATGAAATTGGGTGGTTCAGGAACCAAGTTACCAACACGTAAAACGCATAGAATTACGTCATTTTTCTGGCTACCGCAGTGATAGGCTGTTGTTTATAAGCGTCATTTTCGGAAACAATTAGACTACGAGACCTGTTTTACGTAACAGTAACAGTAACAGTAACAGTAACAGTAGTTGGTTGTAAAGAAATGGTTTTCAGTGCAGAGGACAAGATTTTAATCAAGGAGTTGAGAGAGACGAAGGGGTATGGCGTAGGAGACTCATTACAGAATTTCCAATGAAAAATTGGTCCCTAGCTGGTGTCAGCAAGCTGTTAAAAAAGATTGCCACAACCGGATCAGTTGCAAGGAAACCACGAGACGCAAACAAAACCATGGACGCAAACAAATATGAATGCTGTCGGAGAACTGGTGCTGAGTCAGGATGATCAGCCGCGCACGCATCTGTCGATGCGTTTTACGTGTTGGTAACTTGGCTCCTGAACCACCCAATTTCATAAGGGTATATCATCGTAACCGTTGCATCAATTGTAATAAAATTTGCAGGGTTTAGATAGAATAGACTGAAGTTCATGTTCACCAAATTTAGTACCTATAGTAGTACAATTGACCAAGATATTTAACAAAGTCTAGGGGTCTACTTTATCGTGGACACAGTGTAGTTCCCACTGTTCAGCCAAACAACTTTATCCATTGGTGTGCTATTAGATTACATGATTACACTTCATTGTGATTTAACTTTGAATAAAATGCTATCCTGATTATCCGCACCGAATTGCCCTAGATCCCTGTTGCTAGACGGACTGTAGGCCTAAGTCTATATCCCGCTAACGAAAAGATAAGAACTTGTGTGAAACTCTGGGAAGCATACGTTGGCAACGCGGAGGGCGAGTCTACCCTGTAACGGCAAGATATACCTAGGGCTGTGTGAAACAAACGGGTAACGCATGAGCATAATATATAGCGTGGGGCGCGGTGGTGTATAGGGGTATGTACGGTGCCTTGCAGCCGGAGGGTTGCGGGTTCGAATCCACCTCAAGCCGCCGCGTAGGGACCCTGGGCAAGTCCTTCACTCGCAATTGCTCATGCGCTTCGGCTTGAAACTCCGATTCAGTGTCCGCGCTGTAGTCGGGAGCGCCTCTGAGTAGAAATCTTGAAGGGGCGCTATAACAAGTACTCATACATGCATACATAGCAAGTCCTCCACTGGCGTAAAGATAGGTTGGTGTGGCCCCGCGATCGCAACGTCATAGAGTGCAAATTGGATGTACAAGGATCCGAACTATACATTATTTGGCTTCACGAAACCATTGTATTCTGTTATTAATTTAAGATAAGAAACAGTGTTAAGTTGAAAATCAACTTGTATACAGATGAGAAATATCCTATTCGTACATAGCCTATACTGTAGGCGCTTGCTCTCTGCTGTTTTGTTTTAAGGGAATCCTGTCTGTTGTAGTGCCGAGGATTTCCGAATATGGATTACGAAAAGCAGCCAACCTCTCAGTCCAACATGTACCCTACAGGAGAGAAATATCCGCCTCCATACGCATCCTTTCAAAGCCCCCCTCCCGGAGGAATGGCATATCCACAATATCCCAGTTCTGAATCCGGCGGGCCACCCGCCTACGGACATCCTGCTCCAGGTTCGGACAGCTGCGGTCAACCACAACCGATCGTTGTCATGTCTGGTTACCCTCAAACTGTCGTCGTTTCTCAGCCGTCCAGTGTGTCGATGATTGGCGCTATCGTTCTGTCGTGCTTCGTTTTCTGGTGCTGCGGTTGCCTCGTCGGTTTCATCGCCTTCATTCTTGCCTGTAAGTTAACGTACTTGTAACAGCTCAGTGTAATAATTAATTTTGGTAATGTAGTGTTTATGGTTGAATAACTGGGCTCGTGATTTCCAGTGTTTAACAACATCTTATGATTAGGCTACCAGGACCGTTTACGTCACCCTCCTCCTTCCGCAGGTTTGGGATTTACACTACCTGGCAATATTTGCACGGACTGGTGGCAAGTATATAAATTGTTTATCTTTAATTGATTATAGATGTAAGACTTATAGTTCAATAGCTATAGTTATACAAAACTCTAGTAGAGCGAATGACAGGTTTCGTAGAAATATGTCTACCGGAACTCATATCTGTGATGAGCTGACTGTCTGAAAGGTGGCCGATATGTTTTATCTATGGTCTGTATAGGGTCATATTGTATAAGCTGCATGGTGACATTAGTTCGCGCCCGCCAACATAAGGCATCCACAGCGTTCGCTATTATAAAGGGCCGCTATATATGTTGTTATATATCAGTCAGAATTCATAATCGCGCAACAGCCAAACGTTTGCAACCAGTGGCGGCGCCAGACACTTTTTGTTACCAGGGCATAGCCAGGGCAGTCATACAAGTAACCAGTGCAGAGGTGGTTTGTGGCCAGCGTGGTAGCGCAGCTTATATGGTGACCACATGCATGGTGACCATATAATTTCGCGCTACCGCGCTCGCCAAAAGTCGACCCTCTGTAGTCTGTACTATTATACTTGTCAGGTCAGAGGCTCAGATGGACAAAGCCCCATGAAGATGAACGCTTTTGCACATTTCTAAAGCAAATTTTAACATCTCAGTGAACTTAGTAAAGCATTACTAAAAATACTCTTTTGGGTAGCATGCACAACAGTTTTCAAAAGCAAAAAGTGCAACAAATAGAGCCATTGATTCAGGTATTGTTTACGCATTTGCTCAAGTAACTCGTGTCATATGAGATGCAATTAAGCCTAGGGGTTAGACGTTGATTTATGTGCAGTTTGCGTGTGAAATGTAGACTTTATCGTGGGATCCTAAGAAAGACAAGGAATTGAACCCCTAACCTCCCCCGGCAATTCTCACCCTGGTGTTTGCTAATGACAATAGGCCTCCTGCTTCCATCTTCTTCAAACGGACTACTAGGATGACATGGGTCCTGAGATAAAGTCATGCTCTTAATTAAAGGAAGCAGATGCGATTGTGGAAGAAAAGTGTGCCCGATCAGTATAGTGAAAGATCGGCCCAGCTTAAATAAATCACAGTCTGAATGTCAATTTCCTCACCTCTAATGACGTCTATTTTCTACTTGGAAGTTTTCGGCACATCGGAGCAAAGTGAACTATATAGCTAGCCTATCGGTTTCTTCCTCCGCTGTATCTGCATATCCACAAACATCTGTAGCTGAAGGAATATCAGCACCTGAGGTTTGCATCTTAAAGAACAAATTGATGGAAGGAGTACCGACAACAGGAACCTCAATTTTCAACTTTCCTCTGCTCCTTTCTGAATGCCAGAACTGTAGGCCTACATACATGTAGCCTACGTTTCAAGGGATTTGTGGCGGATGATGATAATTTTCGTCTACGTATTATATTTAAAAGTACGGTAAACGAATGGATATACAGTACCATGGCTTGTACAGAGACACTGTAGGAGACAGGCGACAGAGACAGCGATATATAAAATTATATATATATATAAAATAATACATATATATTATATTATATATGTATGCATATATATATAGAGAGAGAGACAGAGAGAGAGAGACGCTGGAGCAGAGTGGATGCATGCCTCAATGGAAGAATCATCACTCACTGCCATGGCCTTATATCGAGCGTGTCTCCATGTACAAACAACTGAGTGTTCGCTTCTACCATGGGTGAAATATTCTGACACATGTGTAGGTGACTGATAGACCACACATATACACGTCTGTGGACCTGCAGTTGTGTATCGTATATCATGCTATAAAGCTGTATAGCAAAACTTTGGAGCCAAAAATTTGGCAGGGCAACGACCAGGGCAAAGGCTTGTTTACCAGGGCATTTGCCCTGGCATGCCCTGGTGTAGTGCCGCCACTGTAATTGCAACAACGGTTCAGTCAGTGACACTCGGATGATATAGGTCCTGCACGTCACATCCGCCACTATATCCAGCATGCAGTCACAGGCACGCCCACACAGAGTCAATATTGTCCCAGCATGTGTGTCTGTGTCCAGATGGACCGTATCACTATTCACTACATACATACAACTCGACTCGTTGTAAGCGGACCATTATACTATAGATCTATCTGCAGATGTTTTCGGATAGGGATAATTACGTTTGAAGCGCAGACGGAATGACGCTGTCTAAAGCCTTAGACAAGAACTCCTATACGCGCCCTAGCATCGATTACTGCGTATAGGGACATGGGAGACTATAGCTATTTACTCCGACTAACTTATATATGTCAGCACTCTGCACACACGCACGCTGCATGCGATAATGATGTGGTCGAAAGCTCTACGGAAATACATAAGAGAAAAAGCGAAATTAATAATGGGTCATTTTAATCCAACTAGAAAATACATTCTGACATAGTGAGGCGGATGGTTCCCCAGTCCTCCACACATAACGTGTCAATAATGATAGACTCAGATAGAGGGAGCCCGTGGTAGCCCAGACTAACAGTGTCAAAATGATAAAACTGTAGGCCCCAATACTTGAAAGATCCGTTGCAAAAGCATAGACTCATATTTCTTTGCTGTCAGATATAATTTTGTACTGTTGCTATATGTGTAGCGCAATATAAATGCATGTAGCTTCAGACATGCATGTTTACACATACATACATATATTCAATCATGCATATGCTTGAGTCTAGGACAATTCCCCTGGACAATTCCCCCGGACAATTCCCCCGGACATATTCCCCGGACAATTCCCCCGGGCTTTTCAATAGGACAATTCCCCCCATCAAGGACAATTCCCCCCTACATATATATATAAAATAATTATTATAAAATTATTACATATATTTTATATTATTATATAATTATATTTGTGCATATAAATTATATAATATATAACTAAATTAATATAATTAATTATATTAATATAAATAAAATATATATTAATATTATTAATATCATATGATTTTATAATAATTAATTCTATTGTTATTGATTAATTACAATAATAATATAATAATAATTTAATTATATTGTTATTATATATATTTTTAATTATAAATTGAATTATAATATATATATTATTTATATTAATATAATTCCCCCCTATGTGATAATTATATATAGTATCTTCGGGGGTCATATGCCACAACCATCAAAGAAAAAGTATAAAGATTCTTCAGCAAGAATCGCAAATGTACAAAAGTACATGTAGTTCATTTCTTAAATTGGTTTTTCATATAGCATTTCTTAAATTTTTAAATAAATTCTCACAAAAATTTCGTGTGTTATTAACTGTTCATTTTAATGGGGGGGAATTGTCCGGGGGGGAATTGACTCCGTAGAGAGGGACGGAAGGAGCACTCCGAGAATATGTCAGAAGCTAGGACTTGTGGGCTATAGCACTCTCCTTCTACCACTGCAGGAAATGTCCGGAATTTGACATACATACATACATACATCGAATTATACATACATACATACATACATACATACATACATACATACATACATACATACATACATACATACATACATACATACATACATACATACATACATACATACATACATACATACAATCATACATGCATGCATGAATACCTAACATATATGCTTACATATGTGTAGGTATACATACATGATCACTGGATGTGTTATGTGTTTGGTTTTAGTGGTTGGCCAGAGTAGATCATCTGACGGGAATTCGCAGAATGCCATCAAGCTGAGGAATGCTTCATACGGCGTCTCGATCGTTGGCATCGTCATTGGCGTCATAATCACCATCCTCTTCATTGTATATCATAACAGGCACCTGATTTAAGCATTGGCTACACGGATCCATCCCACGGACCTCCATCACTTATAGGGACCCCACCAGTTGCAATTTTAATTGCTTTAGTGCTGCACTGCGTATGTTAGGCCTATATGACTGGGAAAAGATTCAAAGAGTGACTAGTAACTTAATCTGAGTCAGAGGTTATAATTTATAACCTCTGATTAAAGGATTAGCACAAAGCCACGTATTGTATTCTGTGAATCAGCGGTTTTCAAGCTTTATTTTTTTTATTGTAGGCCCCTACCACCATGCAAAAAAAATCGAACGTTGGTGTACCAGGTACCACCAGCAAAGGTCAGATCAAAAACTACAGGCGAACGCGAAGTCCCCTTGCAATTAATTATTAGGGGGAACATCGTACATGTAAGTTCTCTTGCAGGGTCTGGGACGGGTTTTAGAGTCGTAGGCAGACAAATTTAAAAATTAATATATAATTTTATGAATCATGTCAACAAGAGGGAAAATAGAATCTCTATTAGAAAATGTCAATTTGATCTGTGGGCTTGCCTCGAATATTTGAATTTGTTCGCTTTTTACTTAGCGACACCTGGCGTATCACTTGTGGTACGCTTATACCACCGTTTGAAAACCGCTGCTGCAAATACATTCTGCTGCCTTTTCTGAGACACTATAGTAAGCACTGAACGCAGTTGGATGCCCACCATCTACCGTCGGCGCCTGAACTAAGCCATGCGGTTAGAGAACAATTGTCTTGAAGAAGTGCCGCCATTCGACAGCCGAATGCATCACTACATTTGCGGCCATAATATATAGGTTTTGTTTAGTTTTTTTAACTTTTTTTCTATTACCTGTGTTTAGTTTAGTGTATTTTTTTAAACTCGTGCTCATATAAATTTTAGGGCTGCATGTCGATTAATTTTTTTAATCGCGATTAATCGCACGATTAAAAAAATTAACGCAAAAATGAACGCGATTAATTGCAAATTCGTTGACTTTTTACTTGCACATTCATTGACTTCTTATGTTTATTTTTAACAGTCTAGAATTCAAATAGTTCAATCAAAATTTGAAAACAAGTGTCTCAATTTGTAACTGTAGCAGTCTAGGATGCTCGCTTTTCATTCAAAATAGTCCCGTAGACAGAGAACCCGTACGGAAGGAGCACTTGGGCCGCAGAAGGTAGATATTTTCTTGCTACAGAAGCTAGGACTTGTGGGCTATAGCACTCTCCTTCTACCACTGCAGTGGAAGAGAATCCACGTCATTCTCCAGCGAAGAAGTGCTTCCGAATTTGATTTTTCTCGGGGAATCAAAGGCTTGTCATCATAATCATCAACATAATCATCATAATTATGAAAATTCACCATCCTTCGATTTTCCGAGCCACGTGCTACGAAGGGATGTGGTAAGAGAACGACGAATTACTCCAGTGGTATAGAAATCCTTGGTTGCATTATCGAAAACCATTTTATCAGTTTTGAATCTAAATTGTTCATCCATAACTGTTTTGCGTATTTTCTTTGACTCCAATGTTCGACAAAAATCAAACTTCGTTTTCTTTTAAATCGACACGTTTCTTTGATGTCAACAAACGAATGAAAAAACATGCACTGGAGGACCGAATGTACGCATGCAGGAGAGAGAGTGGTGCTGAGTGACTCAACAGAATTGGACGATAACCGATTTTTGAGAAATATTGATTATAAGAACTTAAATTTTTATTAAACTTTTTTATCTAAGACTTTTTATCCACAGACTTTTAACGCGTTAATTTTGCGTTAAAATAATTAATCGCAAAATTTATTAACGCGTTAATCGCGGGCGTTAACGGCGATTAACGCGCAGCCCTAATAAATTTCACATGCTAACACTTTGACGCAGAACTCATGATTCCGTGTTTTCGATAATCACTGTGCAGAAATGTTAGAAGTTCCGAGTGGCTCCGTTGATATAAGCCTGCTAAATTTTATTGCAGTAGAAATTATACGATCTGCGCTACGCTTATCGCTTTGTATAGCCGCATGCGCAACCTGTACATAATGCATGTATAATAGTGAATTGAATAAGATATAGTGTACTGTTGTAAACTGTATTGTTATTTGAGAGTCCGACATTTTTATCTTGCCTACTTTAACGGTTATTCTGCAACCTAAATGCAACATACAATTATTATAGTTGTTAAATTGATCGATCTATGACGATATGGGTTTCTAAGAAGAGGACTTTCCGAGACAACCTCCACGGCTATCGACAGGTGACGATATGACGGTTTTTTGGACAAGAACGTCACGGAACAACAGGTCCTCCCTCGCGGAAACGAACAGGCGGCGAGAGAGGTTGCCTCTGATGACGAAGTTTTACTTAGTTCAGACTTCAGAGACACATAAACTCAAAGATAGTGCCCAGGTTCATAGGCGTAGCTACACTGAGGCAAGAGGAGGCAGTTGCCTCCTGTTGCTTTTTTATATGATGGAACTTCTATTGACCAATGACCCCAATGACCAGGATTTTGCCAACGGTCTGTGTAGTTGCCTCCTCTTGAATTTAAGTCTCGCTACGTGCCTGCCCAGGTTACGAGCAGCAATAGCCAACACGATCAGCAAGGCTCAGCAAGTCACCGAGTTTAAATGATTCAAACCCCTGAAATTTCGACAGTGGCTGTTGAATTGTAGCGATAGCCTACCGGGGCAACTAATTTTCCAGGATGGCCACCTCGAATACAGAGAAACTCATTAAAGTCCGATAGGTCAGGCTGTGACGGTCTCTCACAGACTAATGAGGGTTGAACTCCTTTTAACACTAGAAGCACCGAGAAATCGAACTTCCTAGAAGCACCAAGGGGGTCAATTTGACCCCACATAATTTATAATGCAAAGTCAATTGCAAATTCAATGAAATTGACTATCAACTTTATTAACATAAACTACATAAGCATAAACAAGTGTAATAAGTAAGTTGGAATGGAATAATAGGAGATCATCTCCTCTCGCCAGTCGCCAGATCTCCTCCGCTCTCACTAAATGTACTATCCACTCACCAGATCTCCTATCCTTTTACCAGATTTCATATATCCTCTCACCAGATCTCATTCTATCTTCTCGCCAAATCTCCTATCCTCTCACCAGATCTCCTATCATCTCACCAGAACTTCTCTCCTCTGACCAGATATTCTTTCCTCTCACCAGATCTCCTCTCATCTCACCAGATCTCCTCTTCTCTCACCAGATCTCATATCCTCTCACCAAATATCGTCTTCTCTCACCAGATCTGTCTCCTCCCACCAGATCTCCTCTCCTCTCACCAGACCTCCTCTCACCAAGTCATCCTTCTTCTCGCCAGATCTCCTATCCTCTCACCAGATCTACTACCCTCTCACCTGATTTTCCTCTCACCAGATCTCTCTTCTGACCAGATCTTCTTTCTCCCACTAGATATCCTCTCCTCTCACCAGATATCCTCTTCTCTCACCAGATCTGTTCTTTTCTCACAAGATCTCCTTTTCCTCTAACCAGATCTCCGCTCCTCTGATCAAATCATCCTTCTCGCCAGATCTCCTATCCTCTCACTTGATCTCCTCTCCTCTCGCCAGATCTACTATCCTCTAACCAGCTCTCGTCTTCTCTCCCCAGATCTTCTTTCCCATCGCTAAATGTCCTCTCCTCTCGCCAGATCTCTAATTCTCTCGCCAGATCTCCTATCCTCTCACCTGGATCTCCTCTTCTCTCACAAGATCTCGTCTCCTCTCGCCAGATCTACTATATACTCACCAGATCTAATATCCTCTCCTCTGATATTCTCTCCTCTGACCAGATCTTCTTTCCTTTCACCATGCAGATCGCCTCTCCTCTCACCAGATCTCCACTTCTCTCGCCAGATCTCCTATCCTCTCACCTGATCTCCTCTTCTCTCACAAGATCTCGTCTCCTCTCGCCAGATCTACTATATACTCACCAGATCTAATATCCTCTCCTCTGATATTCTCTCCTCTGACCAGATCTTCTTTCCTTTCACCATGCAGATCGCCTCTCCTCTCACCAGATCTCCACTTCTCTCACCAGATCTCCTATCCTCTCACCAGATCTCCTCTCACCAGATCTCCTATCTTCTCACATTTGATTACGTAATTAGCTTTGATCTATAATATTACTGAATAGAAAACAAGAAATGCGTAGCCTTACATGCAAGTACTAATACAGGGGTCAGATTGACCCCTTGGTGCTTAAAGGTAGAACAGCAAAAATCTCAAAAATTGTGAATCCCCCCGAGTTCAAATTTTGGCAGAGGATATACCCTACGAAGTTAGGAGAAGTCATGAAATTACAGGACCCGGGCTATATCTGGGGCCGAGGTAGGTTCCGCTGAAAACCAAAAGGGGTCAGATTGACCCCTTCGGAGCTTCTAGTTTTAATTCGAGTATATACAGTTTCTCTGACCAATGAACGAAGATAGCCTACATTACAACGTCAATCAGTTCACAAAGCGGAGTTGCCACAGCAGAGTTCGTAAGAGTGTTCGAAACGCCGACGATTATACTTTGCAATTATCGACTACGGCTGTCAGATATCGAACCTAAAACACTGCAACGCAGCCAACGCTAGTTGCTGGTAAGTACACACAGTCCACGACGATTATTCAACGTCGACTTTTCAACTATCTCTTGAAAATTAACCCCGGTTCTCATTATGTGGTAAAGAACAATTTATAACTTCATCCCTACGCGTGACACCATTGGCGACACTATTGCGACACTCGTCAAGCAGCAGCTACTGCCATATCCATCTAAACTTGGCCCCCGAGCCGGAAAACTGCAGAGACGAACAATTGCTGACAGTGCAAAAGTGGTCACAGCTCGCCGACATTCCTACTTTGTATGCTACGAACCACGTGTATCCCCAAAACGCTTAAAGACATATCTACACAACACCCATGGTGTGGAGATACTGTCATCGTTGGCATTACATAACTTTTACCTCTGTCGAGTCGTGAAGAACCAAATTATGAAATTACATAATTTGCCAAAGAACTGATGTAAAAAGGTATTACATTTGTAATGTAATGTAATGTAATGTAACAAGACATTTATATAGCGCCACTTAAGAGTCTCACAGAAGCGCTCAACACGTGGCCATCAAACAGCTGAAAAAGTAATTGAGAGATTGTCTCCAAAATGCACCATTAGTCTACAACACCTTAAGTAAAATATTTTCTTACAGCCCCCTCCCCAGGTCCCTCCCTCAGAGAGTCGGAAGCTGCGTAATTTTTGGGAAGCCCTGGTTACACCACTGAAGCATATGATGGTTATCGAATCAAACGAAGCATTAGTGAATCATATGCTAATGAGGTTAGGCGAAGCAAACGAGGCATTAGTGAATCATATATGCTAATGAGGTTAGGCGAAGCAAACGAATGAGTCATGGCCTAAGGCCCTAAGGCTAAGCGAACGACGAAGCGACAGTCGAATGACGTAAGGCAGGCGAACGATGACATAGAGGAGGACGACAAGAGCCAGAAGGACGAGGAGGAGGCAGACGACGACGAAGAGGCAGAAGAGGCAGACGACGAGGAAGGAGGAAACCGACAATGATAATGCGGGCGACGAGGAGGAGGTCAATGACGACGCCGAAGCCAAAACAAAAACAGCCGGACGAAAAGAACCGTCACAGTATTCACAGAATTATAGACACTGATTGTAAATATTATGGTAGGCCAGAGTGCACAGTTTTATAAGCGATGAGCCCCAGTTTGAAACGAATTCTTTGCTGCACATAAACCCAATGCACAGATTTAAGCACAGGGATTATATATTCATATTTATATACGAATGTGCGCATGTTTGTATGCATGTACGTATGTATGTATGCATGTATATCTCTGTCTGTATGTACATGTGTAATTATATATGCCCATTGTACGTACGTGTTTACGCAAGTACGTATTAGATATGCATGTACCTGCGTATACATGTATACGCACGCGCATATGTACGACATTTAAACGTATTATGTTTGTATGCATCTATGCATATATATATATATATATATGCATGTAGGTTTGTTTGTTTGTTTGTATTCATGTATGTACTACATTCATACGTATACATGCATCTATATGTTTATATGCATGTATATATGTTTATGTATTTATATGTAGGTCTATGCAACCATGTACATATAAATGTATGCATGTATGCATGCAAGAATTTATAATTATATATTAATTATAATATGTGTAGGCCTATCTATGTATGCATGTGCGTATGCACATATGTATTTATATACGTGTTTTTATGTCGTGAGAATGGGGAACGCAATCCGAAACAGCGGTTGTCTCTTTTTTTAACACCCACTCCTCACAGTAATTAGGCCTATCGATGACAACGCCAATTAGGAAACACAGAGTTCGAAGTTCACGCGTCAACTCATCCAATGGAAAAACCAAATCTCGTTTTCTTTTTCCTGCCTTCCAAAGGCAACAGCAGCAGCAGCAGCAGCAGCAGCAATATGCGGTGGGCTGAGGCGAGGCAAGATGCTGGTATCAGTGGGATGTTTGCTTGTCCGAGAAGCTGCATGTGTCACTGTGTGCGCAACCGCAACGAGGCGATGTAGGCTGCTCGAGCCTGCCAGCTCCGGTCATCCACTGCTTGGCCGCACTGCCTTGTATGCATCGATGCTGTCCAGGATTACTGCCTAGGTCTTATCTGCCTAGTCTCTGCATTGTGCCAGAACGCCAGTCGCCCGAGTTGTTCCGGCTTCATCGACGTATTGGATCGAGTAAACACGTAAGTAGTTGCACAGGAAATGTAATTATGTTCTAACTGTTAAACTGTAAGTGGATTAACCTGTTTATAGGAGCATTGCAGTCAATACAATTGACGGTATAATGGCATCATTATGGGATGTTGCTGATAGGTAGCAGCGCTCTATTTGAGCGAAGTCTGGAGCGGCCATATTGCTAACGTACACAGGCGATGACTGAGCGTCTGGTTACTTAAACAATATGGCCGCCACAGACTTCGCTCAAATAGAGCGCTGCTACCTACCAGCAAAGCTGTTCGCGATTTTAAATTTACATAAGACGTAGCTTTTTTATCTGTTAGATTTCCATGTTGAGCGCCCATTCGAGGTTCGTAAAAGGCGTTTTATAAGCAGCCAGATACATACATACATACATACATACATACATACATACATACATACATACATACATACATACATACATACATACATACATACATAAAATAAATACATACGTACATACATACATACATACATACATAGTACATACATACATGCGGCGTGGTGATATAATGGTCATGGTTTGGTCCATGAGCTGAACCAGGCTAGTATTGCTCGAAAAGTTCAGCTTATAGATAGCCTTGAGTGGAAAGCAGGAGGAGAGTGGCAAGCTGGGAAGCGCTGAGGTTGACAGGCGAGAAAAATAGATTAGAGAACTGAAGGATATCTTTGCGGGTTAATTAAGTTGCTATTTTTTATTTGTTTATTTATTGCGTCAGAAAAACAGAACAAATAACAGTACACATCATGACAGAAACAGATCAATCACTGCGCAACAGGAAGCCAGGAAAAACCTAAAAGCTTATACCACTCTGGCCCCTTGTTCCTGGTTCACATTTCAGTCAACATTTAGTGTCACACAGATGCAGATTAAGTATATATGCTGTTGACAGGCAGCTGAGTCCGAACAGTTTTAGCACTATACATTAGACATTTTATACATTAAACAAATTATTAGCAAGTTGATAAAGCACAGAAATCAGAACCAAAGTAAACAGTGGCAAATTTTATGACAAGCTTATGAAAAATGAAACAAACCAAAAATTAAATAAAACAAAGTGTCTACTAGCTAGCCAACCGGACGCTGTAGCTAGCTGTTCTAGTTTCTGTACAGTTTTAATAGTCAGCCGAATGAACGTGATCGCCTAGATTATTAGATTGACTTACAACCGGATGCCCCCATTTTAATATTATTAGACCACGCGCTATAAATCGTCCTTGTAGGATAGACGGGTCACAGGCAGTGATGGGTAATTAACATTTTATAACTAATTAATTACAATTAGCATTAGTTCGAATTTCATAATTAGAATTAGAATTAGCATTTTTTAAGAGCTAATTAATTAGAATGAGAAATAGCGCTCAACAGCCCCGCGATCGCCAAGTCATCAAGTGCAAATAAGCTTTAAAAGGATCCGAAAGGACGAATCGTCCGTTACGCTCAGTAATCGCATTCATGGTAATTCGAGTACAGAAACAGTATTGGGTTAAAGCCAAATATTGGGCTTTCATATAGGTTCAAGATATTTTCAGTTTTCGTTTCTTCACGAAACATTTGTATTCTGCTATTAATTTTAGATAAGAAACAGTGCTATACTTTTAAAAGAGTATAGTAGATTAGAAATATCCTATTCGTACATACTGTAGACGCTTGTTCTGTGGCATTTTGCTTTACGAGAATCCTGTTTATTGTCCATATATTGCCGAAGATTTCCGAAATGGAGAACGGAAAGCATCCCGCCGCTCAGCCGAAGCTCTATCCTACAGCTCCGTCAGGAGATCCAAATCCGCCTCCATACGCATCCCTTCAACAATACCATCCCGGAGGAATGGCATATCCACAAGCACTTCCACAGCAGCCTGCTTACAATCAGCCCTATATATACCCTTCTGTCAATCCCCAGCAACCGTACGGTCAAGCAGGATATCCCATTGCTACTCAACAACCATACGGTCAAGCCGGATATCCCATTGCTACTCAACAAACATACGGTCAAGCCGGATATCCCAATTTTGAATGCGGACCACCTGCCTACGGACAGCTAGTTCCAGGTTCGGTCAGCTGCGTTCAACCACAGCCGACGGTTGTTGTGACTGGTTATCCACAAACTGTCGTCGTTGCTCAGCCGTCCAGTGTGTCGATGATTGGCGCTATCGTTCTGTCATGCTGCGTTTTCTGGTGCTGCGGTTGTCTGGTCGGTCTAATCGCCTTCATTGTTGCCAGTAAGTTGACGTACTACAGCTCAGTGTAATAATTTGGTAATGTAGTGTTTATGGTTGAAGCGTAATAGGAAATAAGTAAAGGCTAGTGGTTCCAGCGTTTAACGACGTCTTATGACTACCAGGACCGATGACGTCACCCTCCTCCTTCCTTCAGGTTTGGGATCTACCCTACCTGACGATATTGGCACGGACTGGTGTCAAGTAAAATAATTGATTCGATCTTTAATTGGTTATAGATGTACATGTAGTTCAGTAGCAACAAACTTCTACTATAGGGCGAATGACAGGTCCGTCGCATGGATTCATCCCTTGAGTCCGCAGTAAATGTCCGAAACACCCAACTTCATAGCATATATGATGAAGCACACATCCCCATTTCCCCCATACATGTACATAACGTATCAATGGTGAAAGAGGGAGCCCGTGGTAGCCCAGACTGACAGTGTCATAAAATTATAATACTAGAAAGATCTGTCAGAAAAGCATAGGCTTTTGTTTTCTGTGTTGTCAGATATAATTTTGTGTTGCTGCTATCAGTGTAGCACTACATAAAGCCATGTAGCTAGGGACCTGCATGTTTACACATACATACATAGTTACATACATATACTTAATCGCAAATATATGCATACATACACACATACATGCATGCATAACCATAACCATAAACCATAAATTAAATTACATACACACATTCATGCATTGATTCATACAAACTTGCATACAGTGTACATCATCATCATATATTCGTTTATTGTATTAATAACAGACATAACGCTGCAGGTGTACACAGGTGTACATAGAGAAAAAATACATCTAGATAATTATTATTAGTATGAAGTAGTAATAGCTTAAGGGTCATCCATTAATTATGTCAACAAATAGGGGGAGGGGGTTTGGAAAAGTTTGACAGTTGTTGACAGGGGGGAGGGGGGTTTGGTCCAAGTTGACGTCAACAAATTTTTTGTTTAATAAATGGACAAAATATGGTAAATGACTAAAAAAAAGGTCATCAGGGAAAAATGGCTAAAAAACGGTCATCGGAGTTTAAATCTCTAAAAAAAGGGTCATTGAGAAAAAAGTCAGCCTGGCTACGCTGCCGGTAGGGGGGGGGTTCTGGGATTGTTGACATAATTTTTAGGGGGGTCCGTCAATGTTTGACAGTTGTTGACAATGGGGGAGGGGGTCAAAAAGGCCTAAAATTTGTTGACATAATTAATGGATGACCCCTTAGTAAGAGTTCGGGAATAACATACGAGATATAAAATTTCGTGAGTCCTTTTCATGAAGGTTAAAGTTATGTGGTATGACCCTAAGAAAATAGGGCGTAAAATGTTGGTTAGGGAAAAGGCATCTGAGTGAATGATTCTCATTTAAGAGAACGGCTTTAAAAAGTGAAGTGTCTGCTTTATTAGCAAGAACATTCGTAGAAGGGGAATCTGACTGAATAAAACCAGAGCGTTTTAATCTGTTATTCAGTCGTTCTATGCGGGATTTGTCCTTTTCGCTCACCAGTCCATACATACATAGGTATGCATACATACCTACATACATACATATATATATATATATATATATATATATATATATGCATGTATGTGTGTAATATATATATATATATATATATATGCATGTATGTATGTGTAATATTTATGTATGTATGTATGTATGTATATATATATATATATATATATATATATATATATATAGGCCTATATACTGTCAACAACTTTCCTTTCCTTAGCGATCTATCAAAAAACTCCTTATCGCTGCTTCAATTAAATCTTTTTACATCCTCAACACAACACAAATCAACTATATCTACTTCTCAGTTCATCTCTCAATATACTCTCTATTGACAACTCTATCTACTATATATATATATATGCTATATTGTTCAAATCAACTATCATGAGCAATTTCTTAATTTTCGCGCGCTGCGATACGTGTGGCGAACAATCTATCGTCAGAAAATTATTGACACACCTGTTCAACCTAAACGTGTTGATACATATATACAGGTGGCCAACACCTGTCTAAACTCTAACACATCATATAAATATATAGACTTAGAAAACTCCTCGTTCGCACATACATACGTATGTACATACATGCACACATACATGCATCCGTATACATGCTTACATATGTGTAGGTATACATACATGTGTACATGATCAGTGGATGTGTGATGTGGTTGGTTTTAGTGGTTGGCCAGAGTAAATCATCTGAAGGGAATACGCAGGGTGCCATCCAGCTGAGGAATGCTTCATACGGCATCTCGATCTGCGGCATCATCGTTGGCATCATACTCGCGGCCCTCTTTTTTCTATCTACTTTCGAAATTTTGTAGGCCCTGTAGAACCCATTCAAGAGTCCAACCAGAGGCGCTCCCTAAGCTAATCTAACTTATGGTAGAGTCAATATGACCAGACAGTTAGTCAAAAACGAACACAGCTCCAATAGCAGATGACGAGAAGAGTCATCACTGGCAAGGTCCCGCAAACACGAAGAGCAAGTCAACAGCTTCTCATCTAGAGCTGACGGTTGGCACGTTATTCGAAATTCCTGGTCGCCGTATCATCGAAGAAGAGGTATGACGACATACGACGTCTTGGCAGTTTCTCTCTGACGGTAGACGACGTTGCGTCCGGGCATCCCTCTGGATCTGGATCTGCAGAGGACGACATTCGTAGTAGCCAGCAAATGGTCGAATAATGTCACCGATGTAGAACGGTGGGCGCCACAACCGAAGGCTTTGCTGTACAGGTAACAACCTGAAACCACTCAGCGGGCGAAACCATTCTGTCGAATATGCGGTTTCGATGGCAAGCGTCCGAAAATCGTCCAAAACACACATGAAACAGCGACGAAAGAGAGAAGTATCTCCACGGACGCATACTATAGGCAGTTTTGAAAATCAAATAACAAACTTTGTCGAGCAAAAACGAGTTCGACCGCCCAAATAGTTAAAATTAACACGCAGATAAAAGCGTGCGGCCATAGTTAACTGCTGATTAAAGGCTTCGCGCAGAGCCAAGTGCAGTATTCTGCAGATACATCCGTCTGCAGCCTTCTTCTCTGAGACAATACACGTAGGCCTACTAAGCACTGAACGCAGTTGGACGCCCGCCATCTACCGTCGGCGACTGAACTAAGCCATGCAGTTAGAGAACACTAAGTCTTGTCTTGATGAATCGCCGCCATTCGAAAGACCAATGGGTCACTGACAATTGCGGCCATATAGGTTTTTGTTTAGATTTTTTAAATTACCGGTGTTTAGGTTACTGAATTTTTTAAAAACTCGTGTTCGTGTAGATTTAATCTGCTAAGACTTTGACGCAGAACTCGTGATTCCATGTTTTTGCTAATCACTATGCAGAAATGTTAAAAGCTCCGAGAACTTCCATTGCTATTGGCCTGGTGAATTAATTACAGTGAAAATTATACGACCTGCGCTATATATATATATATATATATATATATATATATATATATATATATATATATATATATATATATATATATATATATATATATATATATATCTCATCGCTTTGTATACAGACGCATGCGCAACCTGTACATAATTCATGTATATTTGTGAATAGAATAAAATATAGTGTGCTGTTCTTAACTGTATTGTTTTCAGAGAGTCCAAACTTTAAACTCTTGAGATTTTTTTGCTCATATATATATATCGTTTAGTCGTTTACATATTCGGTATTACCATGGGTCTTATTTTCACTACCAAAGGGTGGAATAAATTAGGCGTGTGATGATGTGGGGTGAGTGAAGGTCCAGTGGTCACTGGTTAGCGTTCTGGACTGTCAACCGGCTATCGACCGGTGACGATAAGACGGCTTTTCAGGAAAGAACGTCACGGAACAACCGGCCCTTGCCTCGTGGCTACGAACAGGCGGCCAGCGAGGTTTCCTCTGATGACGAATTATTCGCGAAACATTCCTCCCCCATGACGATAAACGGATCTCCCGATGATGTCCAGAGACTTGATCATCGAAGACCCGTTGCCTATATAATATGGACTCAGACAAACTTAAGGAATCAATATAAGTCTTACAGAGGCGGTAAAAATTGTCTATCCAGCTGCACTCTTGTTCATAGAGATGTCGTTTCGCTTCAATTTTCTTTTTCTTATATTAAATATGTTTTCATGCGTACTATGCTGGGAATGTTGATATTCTAATTACTCACGGATAATTAGGCCTATGTTATTTGAGAACCAAACCATTGGTTGAAATGATTGACTGTAATCGGGCGACCTCTGTCAGCGGAACGGTTCGTTCCTTTGGGGTTTCCCATTGACACTGCATGATTCATGATGATTGTATAACTAAACTAACTGTTTCCGTGTTTATATGTTTTCGGTGATCAATAAAGCATTGATTGATTGAATCTCCATCGGCAATTGTTGACTTCGCTTTGCAATTCTGCCCTATAGCACAAACATGTCCGTGTATTGTTCTTTCGATTCAGAATTGAATTCTTGAATATCGCGTACTGGACTAAGTTTCATTTTTTCGCTGCATTAGTTAATACTCTCATAATTGATTCTATTTAATTAATATATGACTGGGCCTATTAAGTTTTGAGTAAATTTGTAGAATTTATAGAATCACCAAAATGACTCCGATATTACACAGCTTCTATGGCCGGATGCTACAAAGAGGTCTTAGATAAGAAGGCCAGAATTGTTCAGAAGTGAGAAGGTTTTGACGGGTCATCTGAAACAGCTGTCGGGTCACTTTTGGCCCGCGGCGGGTCACAGTTGGGGAACCACTGACCTAGAGCTTACCGGCGCTCCCTTCTGTGCCCTGGCCGTTGGACTTTTGCAAGACATTAAAACTCTGCAGCTTCCTCTAGATTACCGTAAGTCAAGCTGGATATCCCAATTTTGAATGCGGACCACCTGTCTACGGACAGCTAGTTCCCGGTTCGGCCAGCCACGGTCAGCCACAAATGATGGTTGTTATGGTTGGTAACCCACAAGCTGTCCTCGTTGTTCAGCCGCCCAGTGTGTCGATGATTGGTGCCATCGCTCTGTCATGCGTCACTGTCTGGTTCTGCGGTTGGTTGATAGGTCTAATCGCCTTCGTTGTTGCCAGTGAGTTGACGTACTGAATACAATTGAGTGTAATGATTATGTAATGTAGTGTCTATGGTTGAAGCGTAATAGTAGATAAGTAAGCTAGTATTTTCTAGTGTTTAACGACATCTTATACGTGTAGGTAAACATACATAAAATATTACATAATGTGTAGCCTACAAGATCAATGGATGTGTGATGTGGTTGGTTTTAGTGGTTGGCCAGAGTAAATCATCTGAAGGAAATGCACAGGGTGCCATGCAGCTGAGGGGTGCTTCATACGGCATCTCGATCTTCGGCATCGTCATTGGCGTCATACTCTTCGTCATCTTTATATCAGTTAACCGCTGATGAAAGGATTCGTACTGAACCACGTGCAGTATTCTGCAGATACATCCGTCTGCTGCCTTCTTCTCTGGGACACTTCACGTAGGCCTACTAAGCACTGAACGCAGTTGGACGCCCGCCATCTGCCGTCAGCGACTAAATTAAGCCATGCAGTTTGAGAACACTTGTCTCGAAGAAGCGCCGAACATTCGACAGCCGGATGCATCACTACATTTCCGGCCATAATTATAGGGTTTTGTTTAGTTTTTTTAAAATTACCAATGTTTAACTTAGTGTGTTTCTTAAAACTCGTGCTCATATAAATTTCATATGCTAACACTTTGACGCAGAACTCATGATTCCTTGTTTTGCTAATCACTGTGCAGAAATGTTAAAAGCTCCGAGATCTTTCGTTGCCCGAGACCAGCTGATTTAATTGCAGTAGAAATTATACGATCTGTGGTATACTCTTATCGCTTTGTATAGTCGCATGCGCAACCTGTAGGCCTACATAATACATTCCTCGCTCCATGACGATAAACGGATCTCCCGATGATATCCAAAGACTTGAGCATCAAAGGCCTTTTGCCTATGGACTCAGACAAGCAATCTATGTAAGTCTTAAAGAGGCGTTAAAAATAATAAATATGTTTTAAACCTCCACCGTCAATTGTTTACTTCGCTTTGCAAGTCTGCCCTAGCACAAACATGTACGTCTGTTTTTCTTTCCATTCAGAATTGAATTCTCGAATATCGCGTAGCCTACGGATCACACATTTACCTTTTTCGCTTCCTTAGTTAATACTTTCTTTTTTGATGATATTAATTTTAATTAATAGAATGACTGGGCGTATTAAAGTTTGAGTAAATTTGTAGAATTGATAGAATCGCCAAAATGATTCCGATATTACACAGCTTCTACGGCCGGATGCTATAGTTCTTGGATGAGAAGGCCAGAATTTTTCAGAAGTGAGAAAGGTTTTGACGGGCCATCTAAAACAGCTGTCGGGTCACTGTTGGCCCTCGGGTTACAGTTGGGGAACCACTGACCTAGACCTTACCGGCGCACCCTTCTGTACCCTGGCCCTTGGACTTTTGCAAGACATCAAAATTCTGCAGCTCCCTTTAGAGCTGTCAATCCCCCAGCCGCCAACCGCCCAAACTGTGGCCTACGGTCGGCTACCTGCGTCGAACTGTGGCAGACACACCATTGGAATGGACACATAGGCCCCCGAGGTTTCAGCGCCTGAGGCCGTATATCGTCACTTTATAATAATGGCAGCAACGTTTGAGGCCTGTCATTATTATTAATATCGTTATTGTTTATTTACATTAATTTTTTATTATGTGCAGGATATGCTAAAATAAATTAATTCGTCTATTTTTATGGGCCAGGTTGGGCATGGGCCCCTTGCATGATTGAAATTGCAAGGCTTCCAAAATGGTCCCAGTCCGACTCTGCTGCATGCCTATATTCATATCTGCCAGCACGACCACTTGCAGCCTATATAGAGCCCATGTTTTCATATGGGACCTGAATCGAACCCAGGTGAGTCCCATCTAATGTCCGCGAAATGTTGGCAGGGACCTGCTTAACTATCCTGTGAACTGCAAACTCAACTCCGTAACAAACAGTTCACCAAGAACAGTTGTATAATTATGATGAAAGAAAGACATTGATGTGACCTCGTTGAATAATGGTAAGTCTGGAGAATTAGGACTGGCTTTAAATACTGTTGTCGGCCAGAGATAAATTGTTTTTATTAAAAATAAGATCAATATTTAAAAAACTCGACTTGAGACCGATGTGTTTGTGCCAAAGATATCCTTCAAGACACATGCACGGATATAACGCCCAAAACTGCGTATAGGCCTACATCACGAATGCACGTGGGACTTTAAAAACATTAATTAGTTCAGAGACACATTAAGTAAAAAAAATAGCGCACAACCCTAACCCTAGCCCTTCACTGTGTTGCATTTGCTTGTCCTTTGCAAAGGCTTAGTTCTGCTTCCGCCATGGCGTGTAGGAAGGTTTATTGAACGGAATCTAACAACACGTCACAGTTCTTTCTTAATACTTTAATACCTAATTATTAATAATTCTTTAGACGGTTTTTTTAATTCTACATATAAAACCAAACGTTCTCCTACTTTTCTTTGAGTCCGAGTCACTGTATAATTATGTCCTTCGCTGCAATACGTCATTCACTGCAATAGTCTGTCCTCGTGCTGTCGATAACCCGCTGTCGCCAAATCTCTCAATGTCCTGAACTGTCCTCACAGGATCAGTATGTGAAACAGAGAGGCGTCCTATCGTGGATAAGCAAGGTGAAAGAGGTAAGTTTTCAGTTGAGAGCGAAATGATACAAGCAACTGAGCACAGCGCACAGATACAGGAAGAGAGTTCCTAGAAGTAGGCCCAGCAACCGGAAAAGCTCGTTTACCAAGAACAGTTCTTGATTTAGATATGACCAGACAAAGATAATCAGATGACCTCATTGAACAATGATATGTCTGGGGAATAAACACTGATTTTAAATATTGCGGTTGGCCAGAGTTCGCAGTTTTATAACCTATGAGCCCCAGTTTGAAACGAATTCTTTGCTGAACAGGAAGCCAATGTAAAGATTTAAGCACAGAGGTTATATGTTCATTATTAACATATGAATGCACGCATGCGTGTGGCCATGTACTTATGTATGCACGTATATGTCTGTCTGTATGTAAGTTTGTACTTATGTACTGTATATGTACGCATGTAGGCCTACTTGTATACTGTATACGCCACATGTACGTACGTGTTTACGCACGTACAGTCGTACATATTAGGTATGCATTTATGTATTCATTTCATTCATTTCAGAGATTTATATAGCGCCCTTCAAGATTATCTACTCAGAAGCGCTCCCGACTCAAACCCGGCTAAAGAGAACAGTCTTCAGGTTAGAGAAGAATTTGGCCGCAAGGGCTCTATGCATTAGGCGTAGATCCACAGGGAGCTCATTCCAGATTGCAGGGCCAGCAACAAATGTATCTGCGTATGTACGCTCGCGTGTATGTATGACGTTTGTATGTATATGTTTGTAAGCATCTGTGTATGTACTGTGTAGGCCTATAGATATTTCATTCTGAGCCAAGTTGCATCGATAGAGTAGAGCGGCCACAGGTGACATCGTTCGCAAACACGATGACGCTGCCGACGAGCAGGCCCTCACTGGTTGAAAATGACGCACGCCGGGCCATTCGTCGAAGCACAGGGAATACCCAGAAAAAAGGCATTCGTCGTTTGTCGGTCGATAGATTGAAGCGCCTTCAGTGACTGAAGGTCGAGATCACTCCAATGGCTCGCGTCAGTCGTCCTCCATCGAGACGAAAACACTCGGCTACAGGTGGAGTACACGGTACACAGTCCGTATGGCTCAGGCTCGACCGTACATCAGAACTTAGAAGGATGGGGCTTGATGCAGTCACATAGGCCAAGTCGGCTTGCGATCGGCGACCGACATGTCCGATGGCATGCGCAGTATTTATGTATGCATGTTTGTTTGTGTACATGTATGTACTACATCCATACGTATGCATGTATATGCTTATATGCATGTATGAATGTATGTATGTATGTACGTATGTATTCATCCATGTATGTATGCATACATGCATGCATGCATTAATATATATATGTATGTATATATATATATATATATATATGTATATATATATATATATGTGTGTGTGTGTGTGTGTGTGGGTGGGTGTGGGTGTGGGTGTGGGTGTGTGTGGGTGGGTGTGTGTGTGTGTGTGTGTGTGTGTGTGGTGGGTGTGGGTGTGTGTGGGGGGTGTTTATGTTTTGTGTGTGGTGTATCTGCGTATGCATGTGTATATATAGGTATATTATTATTATTATTATTATATATATAGGTATGTATGAGTGTCAGTGGAGGCGCCAGGATTTCAGGTGGGGGGGGGCCTAAAGCTCCAAGCCCTTCCCTTTTGTCCCCTCCTCCCTGTGATTTCCAGTGATTTCCCACTTTTTGGAGGGCTGAGCCGCAGTTAGGGGGCTAAGCCCCCAATCGCCCTGGCCCCTCCACTGATGAGTGTACGTATGTATGTATGCATGTGTGCATGTATGTGTGTATAATTAGTCATATAATTTGTATATGAATAAGGATGTATATTTGCATGTTAGTATGTATGCATGTGCGGGTGGCTCGGTCGCAATATAAACGTGGAGTACAATACAACACAATACAACACAACAATATACTGGAGCGCGGTGGTATAGGGTATGTTCGGTGCCTTGCAGCCGGAGGGTTGCGGGTTCGAATCCTCCTCAAAGCCGCCGCGTAGGGACCCTGGGCAAGTCCTTCACTCGCAATTGCTCATGCGCTTCGGCGTTAAACTCCGATTCAGCGTCCGCGCAGTAGTCGGGAGCGCCTCTAAATAGGCAATCTGGTAGGGGCGCTATAACAAGTGTTCAAATACAATACAAATACAATGTAGGCTACGTATGTATTTATGAATGTGCCAACCAGCAAACGCGCAGTTCGAAGTACACGCGTCAACTCATCCAATGGAAAATCCACATCTCGTTTTCTTTTCCTGCCTCCAGCAGCAGCAGCAGCAGCAGCAGCAGCAGCAGCAGCAGCAGCAGCAGCACCTGCCATGGACTGAGGCGAGGCAAGGTGCCGGACTACTTTCAGGTTGTTTACTCATACAAGCAGCTGTTCGTGTCCCGGTTTGCGCCGCCGCAACGAGGCGTAGGCTTCGCTCGCGCCTGCCAACTCAGTCATCGGCCGCTACGCAACCGCCCTGCCTTGTGTACATCGGTGCTCTTCAGCAGGTTTACTACCTCCGTCTTGTCCGCCTAGGCGCTGCATGGGGCCACAACGCCATTTCTCTCAAGTTGTTTCGACGTATTGGATCGCCTAGAGCGCCTTGTGTAAACATGTAAGTAGTTGCATGGAAAATTTTGTTATGTTCTAACTGTAAAACTGTACGTAGATGAAACTGTTTAAGTTATCGGATCATTACAGCCAATACAAATGACGGTAACGGCATCATAATGGGCTGTAGCTGGTAGGTAGCAACGCAATATTCGAGCGAAATCTGGGGCGGCCATATTGTTTACGTAAAGAAGCATTCGTTCTTCGTGATTACGCAATTGACGTAAGACGCAGTTTTTTATCTGTTAGATTGCCATGTTAAGCGCCCATGTGAGGTTCGTAAAAGGCGTTTTATAAGTAGCCAGATGCATACATACATACATACATACATACATACATACATACATACATACATACATACATACATACATACATACATACATACATACATACATACATAAATACATACATACATACATACATACATACATACATACATAGGGTTCTACAAGTCCCTCAAGTCTTTTTTCTTTAGTCGTGGCTGGGCCGGGAGCGCTTCTGAGTAGTTTCTTGAAGAGGCGCTATATAAATGTTTTGAATGAATGAATGAATGAATAGTACATACATACATGCGGCGTGGTGGTATAATGGTCATGGTTTGGTGCAGGAGCTGAACCGGGACAGGATTGCTTGAAAAGTTCAGCTTTTAAATAGCCTTGAGTGGAAGGCAGGAGTGTGGGCAAGCTGGGAAGTGCTGAGATTGACAGGCGAGAGAAGTAGATGATAGAACTGAAGGATAGCATTGCGGGTTAATTAAGTTAATTGCTATCGAAGTCTGTCCTCGCTAGCCAAACGGATGCTACATTTAGTTGTTCTAGTTTACCGTACAGATTTAATAGTCAGCCGAATGAACGTGATCGCCTATATAGATTATATTAGATTGACTGCTATGCGCCTAATCGGATGCCTCAAGTTTGCATAGTATCGATGCAGTGATATAATTAGATGTTAGTTAGGTCACACACTAATTCTAACAGGACGACATCGTCGTGGCAGACGGGTCACAAGACTTCATGCGTGGAATTGAATTTCATCATCATCAGTCATCATCAGTCATCATCATCATCATCATCAACATCATCATCTCATCATCATCATCATCATCATCATCATCATCATCATCATCATCATCATCATCATCATCATCAGTCATCCTCATCATCATCATCATCATCATCATCAGTCATCCTCATCCTCATCATCATCATCTTCAGTTCCTGACACCAGCCATTTGGCGTATGACTAAATGATCTCCATTGTCATCGGTCATTTGTCAAGTCTATGCATTGCTCTCTTTAGTATCAGTCCAGGTGATGTCATGTCCTCATTTATATTACCTATCCTGGTCTGCCGCTGTTTCTTTTTCCTTCGAATCTGGCAGGTATTATAGTGCATTGTGAAAAGCTGTCAGCTGGCATTCTGTCTACATGTGCAAACCACACAGTTTTCATTGAATGACTTTATCTAGCAGAGTTGTTTGGATACCTAATGATTGTCTTATGCCAACGTTTCTCATTGTCTGTAGTCTTGAAATCCCTGCGATCTCCCGTAGCCAACTGATTTCTGCTCTAAGAATTCTTTTCTGATCTTGCTTTCGCATTGTCCTTACAGGAAAATCAGTTGTAGGAAAATCAGTTGTAGGCCTATCATCGTCTCGTATATTTTTATCATGGGTTTCGTTGTTAATTCTCTGCTTTTCCATATCCTGTTCATCATTCCAAATACTTGTGAAGCGCGTCCAATTCTTCTTTGTATATCTTTATCATTGGTGCCATCTGCGTTTATTAGCCCTCCTATGTAGACGAATTGTTCCACTTGCTCAATAGCTTCTCCTTGGATGTGGATCCTTATTGGTGTCTCTTTGGTCTTTTCAATCACCATTGTTTTGGTTTTCTCTGCATTTATCATTAGGCCGAATCTTCTGCTGGTATCGTCAACCTGCGTCGTAATATCCTGTAGTTCTGGCCCGCTTCTAGTGAGGAGGCCAATTTCGTCACTAAATCGGAGATGATTAACAATTCCTCCATTTAATTTGATTCCTGCTTCGATGTTGCTAAGTGCTCGATAGTGTAGTGGTTAATGTGCAGAAGACTGTCAATCGAGATGACGGAGGTTCAACTCCCGCCGCCAGTGCAGAAATTTGGTTAGAGATTTCTGCTTGAGGAAAGATGAGACGGTGAAGGACTGGCCAACCGCGTCCTCATATGTCGAGGCTTTGAAAATGAAGTCGGTGGCACTTCATACAATGGCTGCCTTAGGGCTATATATAGCTTAATGGACTGCTCTTCTTTTTCTAAGTAGTAGAGAGAGAGAATAATAATAATAAGCTTAACCAAACTCGCACTGTATACGGTGCAGACCGTCTAACAAACTGATGCTGTACGTTGCGCTGTATACAAACCGTGATTTGGCCGTGTGCAACTCGCCGCGAGTCTTCTAGTCAAGGCGGATATATAATATATAGGCCTACCATTTGGTTATCAATACATAGCACATTCGTGTGCTGGGATAACATAGCGTATGCATAGCAAGGTCCTGGTGAATTACGAAATATATATATATACTGGGACGAGAGGGCGCCCAGGATAAACCATTATCAGGGCGATCCCGAACAACAGCCAAAACATTCATTTTGTGGATGCGCAGAACCTACACGGTTCGGGCTCACCAACGGTTTTAGATCGCAAGATGGTCAGAGTTTCGAGTGTGGGATGATAAAGAAACTCGGCAAGAAGGTTACCGAGGGATCACGCTGAGGAGTGGGAAAGCTTACCCATGGCTCACCCCCACCGAATCACCGATCCCATTTGAGAAACAAGTCTATAGTTGCTGGTTTCAGCTTCCCGTTTTAGATAGGGTCTCTGCGGATGTGATTTTAGGGTATACACAGGCCAAGGCCATCATGGTTGCGAGGTCGCGAGACGGACTGTATCATAATAACGAAAAGAAAAGAAAACGTGTGAAACTCGGGAGCACACGTTCGCAACGTCGAGGGGAGTACACCCTGTAACGGCAATAAATCATCTATAGGTCTGTGTGAAGGAAAAGGGTAACCATGGAGAAATGGCCAGTCCTCCACTGCCATAGTGCTTGGTTGCAGCGACCCCCGTCTCGCTATGGTCACGTCATCAAATTTGCACGTGATGACGTGACGATAGCGGAACGGGGACCCTTGTAGCTAATTTATTTAGTTTTACCGGGGTCCGAAAGGACGAATCGCCCGTTACGCTCATTCACGGTAATTCGAGTAATACAAACAGTATATAGAGTTCAAGTCAATTATTGGCAATTGTGGGTAGCCTACATATAGGTCGAAGATATTTTCAGTGTTCGTTTCCGAATTACCTCATTTAGCTTCACGAAACCCTTGTATTCTTTTATTAATTTAAGATAAGAAACAGTGTTAGGTTAAAAAAGCAACTTGTAGATTAGAAATATCTACGTCTGTTGTATATGCATGAAGGTGCTTTCTCTCTGTTGTTTCTTTTACGAGATTTCTGTCTGTTGTAGTGCCGAAGATTTCCGAATATGGAGTACGGCAAGCAGCCAACCGCTCAGTCCAACCTGTATCCTTCAGCTCCGTCAGGAGAGCCAAATCCGCCTCCATACGCATCCATTCAAAGCTACCCTTCCGGAGGAATGCCATATCCACAAGCACCGCCACAACAGCCTGCTTACCACCAACCCTACCCTTCTTCCAATCCCCAGCAACCGTACAGTCAAGCCGGATATCCCAGTGCCTCCCAACCGTACAGTCAAGCCGGGTATCCCAGTGCCTCTCAACCGTACAGTCAAGCCGGATATCCCAGTGCCTCTCAACCGTACAGTCAAGCCGGATATCCCAGTGCCTCTCAACCGTACAGTCAAGCCGGATATCCCAATCCACACTCCGGTCCACCTCCCTACGGACATCCAGGTCCAGGTTCGGCCAGCTGCGGTCAACCACAATACACGGTTGTTACGTCTGGTTACCCTCAATCTGCCGTCGTTTGTCAGCAGTCCAGGGTGTCGATGATCGGTGCAATCATTCTGTCGTGCTTCGTTTTCTGGTGCTGCGGTTGTCTGATCGGTTTATTCGCATTCATTGTTGCCAGTAAGTTGGCGTATTCATTCATTCATTCATTCATTCATTCATTCATTCATTCATTCATTCATTCATTCATTCATTCATTCATTCATTACGAAGATTTATATATATGCTTTTCCATGGACGTAGCTTCCACCACCAGCGCATTTCGTAGAAATATTGTTTCCCGGAGCTCATATCTGTGGTAAGCTGACTGTCTGAAAGGTGAGTTATATGCTTTGACTGTGGTCTCTGTAAGCTGGTGACATTAGTACGCGCCGGCCAACGTAAGGCATTCACTGCTTTCGTTATTAGGGCCGCTATTGTTGTTACCAGTCAGAACTCGTAATCGCGCTACAGCCAAACGTTTGCAACAACGGTTCAGTCGGTCATAATCTGGATGATACGCCACGTCGCCCCCTAGAGCCAAATCGCAGACACAGACACGCCCATCAAAACAGTCAATATTAGCCCAGCGTGTGTGTGGGTATGTGGGTCGACTGGGTCATTGAATTACTCCGAAATCAAAAGAAAACGTCCAGGATAAAAACTGCATGGGTGTATATACGTTCTCGCTGTTAGCGGACATACTATACCTATCTGTAGATGTTTTCGGATAGGGATAGCCCAGACTGACAGTGTCATAAAACTGTAATACTAGAAAGATCTGTCAGAAAAGCAGACTTATGTTTTTGCACTGTCAGACATAATTTTGTGTAAATTCGTGTAGCGACGAATATGAAGGTTTACAAATAAATATATGTATTAAATCATACATTTGTGCATAGATATATACATACATTATACATAAGCTTACATACATACATATATACATACATATTACATAGGCTTACATGTAAATGCTTGCATATGTGTAGGTATACATACATATGTACATGATTATTGTATGTGTGATGTGGTTGGTTTTAGTGGTTGGCCAGAGTAAATCATCTGAAGGAAATGCACAGGGTGCCATCCAGCTGAGGAATGCTTCATACGGCATCTCAATCGTCGGCATCATCGTTGGCGTCATACTCACGATTATCTTCTTTGTAATGCGTAACCACTGATTAAAGGATTCGCAAGGAACGACGACGTCGTGCAGTATTCTGCTGCCTACTCTGAGGCACTACACGTACTAAACCCTGAACGCAGTTGGACGCCCGCCATCTACCGTCAGCGACTGAACTAAGCCATGCAGTTAGAGAACACTTGTCTTGAAGAAGCGACAGCCGAATGGGTCACTGACAATTGCGGCCCTATAGGTTTTTTTAAATTTGTTTTCATTACCAATGGTTAGTTTAGTGTATTTTTTAAAACTCGTGTTCATATAGATTTCATATGCTAACACTTTGACGCAGAACTCAGGATTCGATGTTTTTGCTAATCACTGTGCAGAAAATGTTAAAAGCTACGACAGCTTCTGTTGCTGGAGACCTGCTGATTTCATTGCAGTAGAAATTTTACGATCTGCACAGCGCTTATCGCTTTGTATAGCCGCATGCTCAACCGGTACATAATTACATGTATAATAGTGAATCGTAGTCGCCGGAGTCACCAAGTATGCGACTGACTTGGAGAGTTAGCAACTGATTAAGCGACTAAGTCAACTAAGTCAAATGTTTATCGACTGACTTGATATCGACTTCTCAGGTTATCAGGTAGTCCATTTGTTGCCTAATAATATAATGCAGTTTACCTCATACTGTGCAGTCTTTTCCGCGAGCATTAGAAGGGACCCATATGGACTCTATACGTGTCCAATATGGGTCATATATATGGGCTTTGCTCCATGTGAGCATGCTGACAGAGGACAGAACAATGACTGTGAAATGTCCCACCGGTAGCATAATTCGCCAAAATGGGCCCAAACGCCGCTCTTATCTCGAGAGCGCGAATGACCGCCTATTTTTCCCAATTTCATAAACATGTTAGGCCATATCAATTTTCCTGACTTCATCTGTAGTTATACTTATAGGCCTACCGCTGTTCAAAGACGTTGAAACGTGCTTATTTTCAACAATACGTTTGTATCGAAAAGACGCAGTTTTCTATGAAAGAACTGCGTGAATAAAGCTAACGTGACAGAATCTGAGTTTTGGTAGCAAGTGTAGCTAGTAAAGCAGTAGGCCTAAGTAGGTAGACAGTAAGGTTACTAAGGTCGTAAGTAGGCCTAAATAGGCCTAACTGGTGATCTGATATCGATTCGATTGATTGTTAGACTGTTAGTCTGTTGATCTTTGACCTGGACCTTGTAGGCTAAGCACGTTTTGCTCGCCCGTCTGCTGTTATATAACATTAAGGCTTCTGTCTTGCAGATGCTCATATATTAAGTGAACAAAGTCGCTAGCAGTCAATATTGAATAACACTTGGGCGGGATTGACTGTTGAACCCCATGGCTTGTCGACCTAGAACTAACCGAACTCTATCACTCATTATCTGTTTCAGTTTGCGGTTTTATCAACCTGAATTTCTATTAAACGAATATTTGATGATGATGATGATGATGATGATGATGATGATGATGATGATGATGATGATGATGATGATGATGATGATGATGATAGCTTAGCGACTGTTTCCAGCGTGAAGGCTTAGCGGTGACGGGGACTGGATAGCAGTCGACAGCTTAGCCACTAGTTGCGACATGAGGGTTTATCGGTTGGCGGCGCCGGGAACTAGTGAATAAAATATAGTGTGCTGTTGTAAACTGTATTGTAATCTGAGTCCGAAATTTAAACTCAGAATTTTTAAGTGCTCTTAAATATCGCTTTAAAATTCTTTATTTCCATTAGCCGTATTATCTCGACCAAAGGTTGGAGTTGAACTAAGTGTGAATGATGTGGGGTTCGCCATTTTCCAATGGTTAACGTTCTGGACTTTCAACCGAGAGGGGTTCAAATCCCCGCCGAGATTTCTGCTCCACCTGCGCCCCTAGACAACTAAGCCATAATGAGTACAACGATAGTAGGTCTACATGTACACGGTGGGTGTGACGGTGAGTGAGAGAGGACAGGACACCCGCCCTTATAGTCTATGCTCTCATTTTCTTCTTTTATTTCTATTTGCTCTATGATAGTTAAGAATTTATTGCTCAGTTTTTTTACTTCACATATATAGTTGGCCGTGATGCATCCATCCAACTTAATTGTTTCAGGTGGCCCTAGCTAGCGGGACCTTTTGGGTCTCCTGTGTGAACCGACAAATTTGTAAAACCTGATGTAATTACGACCTGTACTGAGTTGGTTACCAAATAAACATGTTATGTTATCTTGTTTCAGTCTAACAACATCTTACACCTAAAAAGAACCTTTTGAATTTCTCATCACAAAATTTGCACTTAAAAAACGTCGACAGCTTTGGTCACCCGCTATCGAAAGACTTAGGCCTACTATTGGACCACAGATTATAAGTGTGTGGGACTGTGGGTGCATGTGAATTGATTAACGACGCATTCATAAAGAAGACGATAGGCATTATTTTACACATGGGTTTACATCACCATTCAACTCTACCCATCGTACCCGATCGACTGTAGCCTACTCGTACATTTCCGTCTCCGAATCACTATTCATATTGAATTCTCTAACGGTTAAGCAATCCCTTTTCACTTCTTTCCATTGCATTAAAACTTAAAAGGTGTTGAGTGTACATGGTTGCGGACCTGCGGTGTGTCAACCTGTATGGCAATAATAAATTAATATAGTAGGCTATGCTGCGACTGCCGCAATCCAAAATGGTCAAAGAGCTGACTTCTAGCAGGCGTTGGTTGGAAATGCAATTGGATAACATTTCGTCGTGTGACACATCCTCCATTTTTTGGGCTGTCAGTGAGTAGCGTCGCTACTCTGCAAGTTGCTGTAAAAGTTTAAGTATTTTATGAACACGCTACCAGAACAGAACAGTAGAATTGGTTTTTAATTTTGAAAAATTATTTGTGTTATTTTAATCCCGTTAATTAACTTAATTTTTAGTTTCGTTGATTTTAAGCGCAGAATGTTGTTAGGCCTGCATTGATATATTATAATAGCCTATTCATAACAGACTATTACCGTGGTGCACCTGTGCTATCAAGTACACACTACGTGAATATGAAACTGGTACCCGCTGATTCGATTCGAGTTTCGATTTAATTCGCAATTTTACCCTCGATTCGATTCGAGCGAAATTTTTTGATTCTGTAATCACTAGAATAAGCGCAATCAGAGTTGGCTATTTGGCGGTGTTGCAACTCGCGTCTTCTGGTCAAGGGGAATTTATTACAATTATTGGTTAGCAATAAATATATATCAAGGTCCTGGTGAATTACGAAATATATAAACTCGGACGAGATGACGCCCAGGATAAACCATAGGCCTAATCAGTGCACTCCAGAGCAGCAGCGTGAGACACAGACTCGGCCAAAATATCAGCTTCGTGATTCAGATAGGGTCTCTGCGGATTTGATTTTAGGGTACGGGCCAAGGCCTGCCCTGCTGCCTGTATAGGTCTGGAGACGGACTGTATCCCGCGATAACGAAAAGATAAGAAATTGTATGAAACTTGGGGAGCACCAGGTTCGCAACGCCGAGGGTCAGTCCACACCGTAACGGCAAGAGAATTTTGTATATAGCTTAATATAGGCCTATGTATGTGTGAAACAAAATGGTAAACGGTGCTAAATTTGACCTCACCCAAGTCGTTAAGGAAAACTAGTCTAGTTACGCATTATACACAGCCAAGTGGTCAGAGCACTTCCGAGAAGTCACAACCGTAACGTTCGCAGTCCGGTTCGTAGTCCAGCTTAACGGATCCAATTTCATGGTACGGCCCCCAGCCTTTCTGCGAGATCGCGAGACGAACTGATTCTGGATATAGGAAGGTTGGGTGATTAAGTCCTACACACGGAAATGTAGCGAGCTATGTGTGATGGTGAGAAGATGCGTTGCCCAATAGACCTATACATGTGTCTGTATACGTACAAGACGGAAGTACACAGATTCACAAGATGTAAGAAAAGGATTTGTAATTTTTTTGTATCTCGGATTAATGGCGGTAAATCCAGTTACGAGATGTAGAATGGTGGTGAAGAGAAAACCCGTAGCGTAGTAGAGAAGGCACACAAATGGAAAGACTGTTTCCGTTAAACGAACGAGCCCCATTCTGAGGAAACAACATCCTCTGGACGTTGCCAAGTTGATAACCGCGGAAGAGGGAGAGTCTGATCCCAAGACAGAGTTTTACAGCGTCACCTTCCTTGTAAAGAAACGGCCAATCGTGGGAGAGAACGGTTACTATAGGCTATTGTGAGACCTAACATTTGAGCAGGTTTTAGTAGAGGCCATTTTATGTCGAAAGTAGGCTCCCAACTAGGCCCCTACTGGACAGTGATGCGAGTGGCGAGATCTATGCATAGAGCAGGGTCGGGCAACTGGAATCATTTTGGGGCCTTGGCTTTTGAATCATGCAAGGAGCCTCAAGCTTTGGGAGTTCGCAAATTTAGAATACATGTATTTGTGTATTTACGTGTAATTGATTCCGTTATGCCCTATAAGGGCCCCGCACGCTGCAACCAAAGGGCCATGGGCCGTAGTGCATGGGCACAATGACGTAGAGCTGTAAGTTGTAGCAACATCGAGCCCGCGATCAACGCGCCATCAAGCGCAAATTAGCTTTACAACAGGGGTTCCCAAACTGGGGTGCACGCACCCCCAGGGGATGCGACATGTCATTTCAGGGGGTGCAACAAAGAGTGAAAGTAGCTGTCATAGGATAAGTATGGGTAATACCGTGAGATTGGAAGTTTATTTCCATGTAACATTGTAAGCCTGTAAAACTAGCCTATAAGGCTTATAAGCACAAGTTTCAGTAGTAACAATTTCATGCATGCGTCTTCAAATGTGATAATAGTTTTGTAGGGGCGCGAACATTTACCAAACACTTCCCGGGGGTGCGGGGCATAGAAAAGATTGGGAACCCCTGCTTTACAAAGATCCGAAAGGACGAATCGCCCGTTACGCTCAGTAATCGCACACACGGTAATTTCAGTAAAGAAGCAGTAGGCCTATGGAGTTCAAGTCAATTATCGTCAACCGTTGACCTTCATCGGTTCAAGATATTCTCGGTGTTCGTTTCCGATCTGCGTTATCTAGCTCCACGAAACCCTTGTATTGTTATTAATTGCAGAAAAGAAAGAGTGTTAAGTTAAAACAGCAACTTGCAGATTGGAAATATCTTTATCGCACATAATGTGCTTGCTCTCTGTTGTTTTGTTTTACGAGAATCCTGTCTGTTGTAGTGCCGAAGATTTCCAAAAATAGAGAACGAAAAGCCGCCAAGCCGCTCAATCCAACCTGCCACCCACAGCTCCGACAGGAGATCCACATCCGCCTCCGAACGCACCCCGTCAAAGCCCCCATCCTGGAGGAATGGCAGATCCACAAGGACCTCCACAGCAGCCTGCTTACCCTTCTGCCAATCCCCATCAACCGGAAGGTCAAGCCGGATATCCCGGTGCTCAATCCGAGCCACCTGCCTATGTATACGGACAGCTAGTTCCTGGTTCGGCCAGCCACGGTCAGCCACAACTGATGGTTGTCATGGTTGGTAACCCACAAGCTGTCCTCGTTGTTCAGCCGCCCAGTGTGTCGATGATTGGTGCCATCACTCTGTCATGCGTCACTTTCTGGTTCTGCGGTGGTGTGATAGGTCTAATCGCCTTCGTTGTTGCCAGTAAGTTTCCGTACTACATACAGGTCATTGTAGTAATTTGGTAATGTCCGTAATGTGTGTTGTTTATGGTTGAAGCTATAGGAAATAAGTATAGTCTCGTGACTTCCAGTGTTTAAAGACATCTTCATTATTATGACTACCAGAACCGTTGACGTCGCTCTCCTCCTTCCGCAGGCTTGGGATTTGCACAACCTGGCAATGCTAGCACGGACAGGTGGCAATTAAATTGTTTCGATCTTTAATCGGTTACAGATGTAGTTCAATAGCAACAAACTTATACTAGGGCGAATGACAGGTCCGCCGCATGCATGGATTCCTTGGGTCTGCAGTATATATATATATATATGTCCTAAAGTACTACTCCAGAGGATGATGAAGCCATGAAGGTACGCATCGTGTCACTATGGCTTATGCTCTGTTGCAAGTTGTGAAAGTGTCCAGGAGAACCAGTAGACACGTTTAATTTAGATTCCATGCAGATTCAATGTTTCGATTAACGGAAAGTTTGTATAATGACAGTAGGCCTAAGAAAAATGCAATAAAAGAAAACTGAAATCTGATAATAGTAATAATCGTCATAACCATCAGTTTCTGACGCCACCAGGGTGACCGGCGAGATGAGTCCTATGAGACTTCACCGGTAGCCCGCCACTCAGTTTGTATAATTTGTGTATTGTCATTTTGCTTTATTTGGTGGTGAATAAACTACTTACTTACTGACTTACCCATTCGGCAGCAACTGGTACGAATAAATGATCTGCATAGTCATCGGTCATTTGTCATGTGCAGTGCTCCTGGCAGTGTTAGCCCAATTTACGTTATATCCTCTTACAATGCTCAGAAGTGCACATTGAAACCGAGTTTAACATTGATATGAATACGACACTAATACTACTGCTACTGCTGCTATACTACTACTGCTACTGCTACTGCTACTGCTACTGCTGCTGCTGCTGCTGCTGCTGCTATACTACTACTGCTACTGCTGCTGCTGCTGCTGCTGCTGCTGCTACTACTATTATTATTATTATTATTATAAAACTACTATTAGAAAGGTTTGTTGCAAAAGTATAGACTTATGTTTTCTATGTACTCAGACTTAATTTTGTGTTGTTGCTGTCTGTGTATCGCATTATACATACATTTAGCTACAAATATGCATGCATACATTCATGTGTACGTACATAGATACATTCATTCATACATGCATGCATGCATACATACATGCATACGTATACATACATGCATGAATGCATAATATATGCATACATACATGTAAGTATACATACATACATGTAGCCTACATGATCATTGGATGAGTGATGTGGTTGGTTTTAGTGGTTGGGTGGAGTAAATCATCTGACGGGAACGTGCAGATTGCCACCCAGCTGAGGAATGCTTCATACGGCATCTCGATCTTCGGCATCATCGTTGGCATCGTTGTTGGCACCGTGGTAGGAATCCTCATCATCACTCATAAAATCGATGTTCGATTCTTTACACAGACTCACGTGTAGGATTCCGTAAATGCACCCGTCTGCTGCCTTCTCTGAGACACTAGACGCCGTTAGACACGCCGCCATCTACCGTCAGCGACTGAACTAAGCCATGCAGTTGTGTATGTAGATGTGTAATTGTGCATGTATGTATATCTTGAAGAAGCGCCGACACTCCACAGCCGAATGCGTCACTGGCAATTGTGATCCTAGAAGTTTTTGATTAGTTTGTTAAGTACCAGTGTTTAGTTTACGGTGTATTTGTTTAAAATTCGTGTTAGGCTATCCTAACGCTTTGACGCAGAAGTCGTGATTCCATGTTTTTGCTAATCGCTTTGCAGAAATGTTAAAAGCTCCGAGAACTCTGTTGCTCTATAGGCCTGCTGATTTAATTGCAGTAGAAATGAAACGATCTGCGTTACGCTTATCGCTTTGTATAGCCGCATGCTCAACCTGTACATAACACATGTATACTTGTGAATAAAACAAAAGTGAATGGATTATAGTGTGCAGAAGTGAAGCCAGGAAACAATTTGGGGGGGGTTTACAATTTCGGGTGCGGGTTTTCCATTGGATATGGTCGCAGAGTAGAAAAAGATAATTATTTAGTTAGGGGAGGTTTGAACCCGTAAAATCACCCCTAAATACGCCCACGTTAGTGTGTGCTGTTGTAAACTGTAATTTTAGACTCAGACATTTTAACTCTGAATGTTCTAAGTGCTCATAAATATCGCTTTAAAATTAAGTGTTTCCATTTGCCTTATTTACCCTACCAAAGGGTGGAACGAATTGGGTGTGAATGATGTGGGGTTCGCCATAGTCCAGTGGTTTGCATTCTGGACTGTCAACTCAGGCCCGTGTTAAGAGGCCCTGGGGCCCTGGAGCACTCTGTCATGTTGGGGCCCCTCCCACTTTTCCCGGCTCCTCCCTCCTTCCCATCCCTTTCTCCTTCTCCTCTTTTCCCTTTCTCCTCCTCTCCTCCCTTCTTTCCCCCTTCCCTTATTTAGTAATATTCAAATCTGCTCAGACTCCAATCAGCAACAAAATCAATAATAAAAATAATAGTAAGCATATTAATTTTACTCAGGCATATTAGCTTCATTTCAATTTCCGTTGCGTTGAGAACCTATCGTTCGTTGTCGCCTCTAAAAGGTAGGCCTCTCTCACAAAGAAATGACACTGGTGACAGATATACTTTGCATATACAATATTACAATATTTATGAAAAGAATCTGAAAATTGCAAATTAACATTGTAGGGCGACTATTTTACAGAATGAAACCTTACCTTGTAGTTTCACAGCAGAGCAATCCCTTTGCATAGTATAATTAGCATTATACAACTAGTAGTAGGCTATAATTGCAAAAAACTGATATACTTTCTGGGACTGCTTCATCTATAGCCTGTTCGGATGAGTAACTTAGAGACTGATAGCCTGCCATCACTTCTGATTTTACGGCTTCATAAGGGATAGATATTATTTCACAATTAGACCCTATTGTCGTTGTTGATAGACTGAAGATATACTGAATTGTTCAAACTTTGCAGTCCGTTTCAAAAACCTACTGGCATACATGTACTTGCAAGTGCTCGACATTATTGAATGATTATTTAATAGTTTAAGTTTAACTTATAATGACTAAAACTACAGCAAAGTAACCGTAGCTGTAGATTTAACGACTGATAGATAGATTGTATTATATATTGATACAAATGAGAGAGAAATGGTCCTCTGTCTTACATACATACTACATATATATATATATTATATATACATATACATATATATATATATATTATATTATACATACATTCATACATACACACATACATAATACTTACCAACTTTCTTACACATATGGATGAACGCCCAATGGCTATGTATACGTATGATAATAGTTCAAATTACATTGACCTCTGACCGCTATAGGCGGCCGCCAGTCGTGGCTTGAACCTGGTTCGCCCGGTGAGCTGAAGGCATGCTGTGCAAAGTCCACGGTAGGAAGGAGAAGAAAGAAGAGATAGGTACAAAGACAAACAGAGATACGTATACCGAAGCTTGGTCAGTCCAGACTCCCTAGACCAGTAAATAGACTCACCCAAAAGTAACTCCAGAGTCATATTTAAGAAGTTTAATGCTGAGTGGAAAATAATGTGATTTGTCGCCGTACTTTAACCAAAATGAATTCTATTATTTCACCAAAAGTGAATAAGTGAATTCAATTTGTATTCTGAGACGCAGAAAAAAGACACATATTTGAGATTTGGGGGCCCCTTTCACGTCGGGGGCCCTGGAGCACGTGCTCCGTGTGCACCAATGGTTAACCCGGGCCTGTGTCAACTGAGAGGGTTCAAATCCCCGCCGAGATTTCTGCTCCACTTGCGCCTCCTAGACAACTCAGTTATGACTTATGAGTACACGGTCGGTGGGAAGATGATACGGAGATCGAGGACTTGTATGCCGAGGCTAAGAAAATGAAGTGGCTAATACTTCATACCCATGTTTGCCTGTCAGGCTAGCTTAACGGGCGTCTCTTCTTCTAGAAACTAGACGTAGAATAAATATCCGTGGGCGCCCATGTCTGCAGAGAACTTGTTTAAAAATTTAGAACGGCTCGAGCAATGGATATTGAATCAATAAGGGGCGATCGTACATGCAAAAGTATCAAAATCTTCAGTGGGATAGTTATTCTAATTCGAAACCCATGTATAAGAGCTCTGAACTGCTACATGAGCATATCTCACCGTTACTTTTTAATCATGTGTGCGGCGGGACCAGGGACCACACAAGGTCGCTTTAGAAAACTACATGTACATTTAACCTACATTGTGGCGTAACGAAGGGTTTCAGCACCCAGGGGAAAGAGTTGATGTCTGCGCCTCTTTTAATTTTCTTGACTTTAAAATCGTTCTTGTAGTACTGTGTACCACTGAAGGCTAATTTTTCGCCCCCTTGTGCTGCGCCCGGGGGCGGCTGCCCCCTCTGCCCCGTCCTTCGTTACGCCACTGCCTACATTTACTAAAGTGGATCGAGATGAATGCGAGAACGGAAATATATAGGCCTACACACATCGCCAAAAATGCTCTTGCAGAAAACGAAGGAAATCGTTTAACAGAATATCTTTGTCCCTGGATTTAGTACACAAGTGACACTACTAAACAGGTGCTCAATCGGGCCTATAATTGAAAGTGGCATTTTAAAACCAGAATGTAGAGCTTGATGCTTGTAATTGAATACGACTCCTGCAGTACAGTTTTTAGTTCTTGCACTCGTACTTGTCACCAACGTACTTGTACTCGTACTTGAGACCTAAGTACTTGGAAACAACTGACAGTTTTTACAGGCACTTGAGAAACTGTATGAACCAGCGTGTAGAGCACTGAGTGTCTGGCTGTATGTTTTCTATTAAACGTGTGTTTAGTTATGGCGGTTTAATATATTAAAACCGCATCGATCGAATCTGAGCGACAAGATGCTCACATTCCCTATAATTTATTTCTCAAAAGCAAATCTAACTGAGTACATGTGGCAATACACCATTGCTTTGTTAAAAAAGTAAATATCTCCTTGTTCTTGCAGTAGGCTAGCTATGTGTACTTGAAGTCGTACTTGAGACCTAAGTACTTGTAATTGTAGCCTAACCTAAATACTTGAAAAACGTCTTTGTGTAAAACTAGCGAAATGTACAAAGGTTGAGATTAGACGGTACTTGTCGGTTAATTCACCGGAATTAATTTTTTCCTGTACCTTGTCGGTTAATTCACCGGATTTAATTCTTGTGACTATACCTTGCCTGTTCATGCACCGGAATAAATTTCTACGCGTTTCTTTCCTTTTAAGCACCGTTTCGTCATCAGAAAGCAAAGCATGGACGACACTAACCCTAACCCTGACCCTAACCGACCCTCACGGCGCGTAACACCTCAACGTAACCTATATTATGGACTATAAAACTTGAAATCGTGAGGGTCGTTTAGGGTCAGGGTTAGGGTTAGTGTCGTCATTATATTAACGTGAGGGTCGTTTAGGGTTAGTGTCGTCATTATATTAACGTGAGGGTCGTTTAGGGTCAGGGTTAGGGTTAGTGTCGTCATTATATTAACGTGAGGGTCGTTTAGGGTTAGTGTCGTCATTATATTAACGTGAGGGTCGATTAGGGTCAGGGTTAGGGTCGTCATTATAATATTATTAACGTGAGGGTCGGTTAGGGTCAGGGTTAGGGTCGTCATTATAATATTATTAACGTGAGGGTCGGTTAGGGTCAGGGTTAGGGTCGTCATTATATTAACGTGAGGGTCGGTTAGGGTCAGGGTTAGGGTCGTCATTATATTAACGTGAGGGTCGGTTAGGGTCATGGTTAGGGTCGTCAGCTTAATTGTGCTTGAAAGTACAGCCATCTATTTTACTAAATCCGGTGAATTAATTTTACGTGGGCAAGTCATTACCATTGAAAAAATTAATTCCGGTGAATTAACCGACAAGTACCGATTAGACTGCCGAACGACAATTGCTGGGTACTTGGAAAGCGAAAAATCTAACCATTGTTATGGTTAGGCCTACATGTAAGGCAGCAGGTCATCGATGTAGGCAGCAATCGTCTAAGTTTACAGCTTTGCCTGGCGCGCTAAGTGTAGTTGCCATCATTCTGGCGAATTAAGTGATAAGTAATTCTTAGATCAAGGCCATCTAGCGAATAATGATTTCGTGCTACCTGCAGGTGCTCAGTTTAATTAAAGGTGGGCGTAAATGAACGTAGCTCGTTGGGCAAGTGTAATTTCTGTGGCACCCGGGCACCATGTTGGTGAAATTAAACTTGCGCAACGAACTACATTCACTGGGCTAAAAGCGGGCCTGCATCATGCCAATGGTGCCATCTGGTGACCAGCCAGCACTGGGCCCATTGCAGTGTTGGCCCTGGGCCCATTGCAGTGTTGGCCCTGGGCCCATTGCACTGTTGGCCCTGGGCCCATTGCAGTGTTGGCCCTGGGCCCATTGCAGTGTTCGCCCTGGGCCCATTGCAGTGTTGGCCCTGGGCCCATTGCAGTGTTGGCCCTGGGCCCATTGCACTGTTGGCCCTGGGCCCATTGCACTGTTGGCCCTGGGCCCATTGCAGTGTTCGCCCTGGGCCCATTCCAGTGTTGGCCCTGCGCCCATTCCAGTGTTCGCCCTGGGCCCATTCCAGTTTTCGCCCAATGAACTTGATTGTAAATAAGGTACGGACTGGTGATGAACTTGAAATGCCTGCTACATGATAGACGATGATACACAGCAGCCATTCACTGAATGCTGAAGCCTAGAATCTGCTGTTTGGGTGAAGTCGAACAGATTTGCCTAATGGACATTTTAATAGATTGTCGTAATATGTTTTCGGACACAAATACTAGATTGTCAGCGAGGATTTATATTGGTAGCCTATTGAGTGTGACGCGATTGTGTAGTGGTGTGTTCTGTGACTTGTAACTGGAGGGTCGCAGGTTCGAAATCTACCTCAAGCCACTGCGTAGCGACCCTGGACATAATAAGATCCTCTTTCTAGCCTCAAAGGCGCAGCTGAGCAGTGCCCCAAAGTATCTTTCTGACTATATGCGAAAGCCGATATCTGCGACCTCATCTCGTTCCTTGCGCTCTGCTGATTGGCTAGATCTTTTTGTTCCTAGGACTAGGACTACCTTGCCTCAACGCCGGGCATTTGCTGTGGTTGGTACCTCTACTTGGAATGACCTTCCCCTCATTAAGGGCTAAACTAATGACTAGTTTTTCCTCTTTGGTCTCTCGTTCTTTAAAGACGTTTATTTTCCCCCGGGGTTTTCGTGCTGAGAGCGCTTCTGAATAGTTATTCTGAGAGAGGCGCTATATAAATCTTTAGATACAATGCAATACAAGTTGCTCACCCACAATTGACTGTGATGAAGGCAACGGGAAACCACCTCACTCATCTCATCCCCAGGTGGCATAAAATCCAATGGACCTGCCTTCGGGCAGAGAACTTATCATCATCATCATCTTCTTCATCATCATAATCTTCATCTTCATCATCATCATTGTATGCACAGTTGGGCTTAGTTGGCCAATGCGTCAGTCTACATGTATATGCTAGCCACCAAGACTACGCGATATGTGGCCCGCTGTAGGCCTATCGTACGCATTGAAACCTTCCAAGCCCCATCCTATATATATACGACATTTCCAGACACCACATGACGTCAGCGATGGCCAACCGTCCGTCGTATCAACCACTAAATCCTAGGTATACGGTATACAGCGGAGCCAGGTCAGAGGTGAGCATTCATTACTTCTAGGGCAGCGTTTGTCTGCCAGGGTTCGGTGACGGCCTTCTAAATAGAGTTCCTGTTTAGGGTCTGTTTAGAAGGCGTGCTTCAGGTCGCCATTCTCACCGTCGGCGTCGGTGACCGATTAATCAGGCGACAATCTTTTGACGTCAAGTGACGCTCATTCGCTCATCGTTAGTTCTGTCTCTTCACGGGAAGGTCTGTCTGTCTGTCGGTCGGTCGGTCCCTGCGGGGGAGGCTGCCGGTCGCCACCCCTCCCCTAGATTCAGAAGACGACACGTGCCCGTCATTGACGACGGCCACCAGTCGGGACAACGCGGCCGACTGGGAAACCTCCGCGTCTCTCTTCTCACGGACCTCCGCGATGTCGCCGCCGCCGACACCGTCCTTGACTGCAGCTGCAAGCGCCGGTCGTACCACCAAGTATACAATAGGCGCATTCATCTGTTACTGTGCTTTAACCCAATTCTCTTATTCGCCAATTTAAAGTTTATGTATATATTTGTGTAGGCCTATGTATTTATAATGCACGTAACAATGCTATTCAATCAGTGGCGGCACCAGCTATACAATTTCAGCAGGTCGCGTCAGGGTCATGGGAGTTATTCAGCAGGTCGAAGAAATTAAAGTTTGAGTTTGACGCATCAAGCAGCATAACTTATATATATAACGAAGAAAATTATTATTGAACTCTTATAGCCCACGTGTTGTAGCATATTCAAATAAATTTAAAAGAATTCAGCATTAAAACGTTAAACTTTAGTTACTTTACTAGATTTGGAAGTACTGATGAGCTACTCAGAACATAATGAACATGTATGCTAATAAGACGCACGAGTCGCATGACCCACGTTTTCAGCATTTAGAGAAACATCGTTTAACTTCTGCAAAAGGCTAGCATTATTATAGTTCACAACTGCACCAACGTCGGCATTAGTCATATCATTCTGCTTAACGCGATTTCCGCCAGATTTATTTCCGAAGAAATCTTCAATATTGCAGCGCCTCATTGTTATTTATTCATTTCTTTGCTAATGTATAATTATAACGTTGATGCAATTCGTAAATTCTGTCCTATATGACAAAATCTCCATTCTTGATATCCCAGACCAAATCTATAACTGGCTAGTTGAATATCATCTTGAACGCTCACACCTCATTATATTCAAAGGTCACTATTCATCTCTCCTCAAAATCAATGCTAGTATATAGTGCAAGGCTCTGTCTTAGGACCTACCAACTTCTCCATTACTGGTTCAGACCTGCACCCTTTTCAGCCCCTTAATCTTATGTTCAAATTTTCAGATGACACTTAATTACCTTCTTACTGGATCCTCTCAAGCTCATACTATACCATCTGAACTGCATTTAATCTCCACCTGGGCTTCTGCCAATAACCTTACCTTAAATACATGTAACTCTAAATCTAAAGAAATGATCATTTTCCGCCCTCGACACCAATTTGACCCTCCTCCTCCGTTACCTAGTATTACCCGAGTTAAAACTTTGAAAATACTGGGTGTCATCCTTCAAGATAATCTCAAACTCACAGCCCATATAGACCACCTCACAGCAACTTGCTCCTCCTCTTTTTATGCGATCAGAAAACTCAAAACCCATGGCCTTTCTTCCTCATCCATCAATAATGTAACCAAAGCCACTACCGTTGATAAACTTCTATATGCTTCCCCATTCTGGTGGAATCTTACCCTGGCTTCCGATAAAGAGTGCCTGGAAAAACTTATAAAAAGAGCCAAACGTCTAGGTTACCTAGAACAATCCTTTCCAGCAGTTTCTGAACTTGCAAATATAGCCGATGCGAAAGTCTTATAATATTAGGTCCTTGATTTTTGACGTAACGGCGGAAAAGACTACATAATCATTTCAATTTGAGAGTTTACAACATAGGCTTCTGTTGCTATAAACGTTTAAATGTCGTTTAGATCTAATAATTGCAATAGTGATCCTATGGGATAGATGTTGATGTTTGAAATGAAAAGAAGATATTAAAAATTCCAAAGAATTTTAAGCAGGTCATTAAGCAGGTCGGGAGCAAAATAAGCAGGTCAAATGACCTGCTGCGACCTGCTGTAGCGCCGCCACTGTATTCAATGTATAGCGATAGGCTTACTAATACTACATAAATACATGTATACACTTAGGATATAATTAGGCTATATCCTAGAATTAAATAGTACAGTATATCTATTAGCATATATCTATCTATGCATGTCTTACATTTTGTATGTGCAGTAGGCTATAGGCCTATAACATACGTAGGCCTAATACCGGTATACAACGCATAGCCTAATATTGTACAGACTAGAAATATAGAATCATATAATATAACCTGGACCAATGCAGCTTCACTAACGAAATCCCGTTACGGTAGGCGTATAATAATAATATTATAGTGTATGTGAAAATGAACTTTAAAAGTCTCTAATCAAATCCTCGAACCGCTCCTCGTCTAATTATAATTTATATCCACGTGCAGGTCAACGGTTTATTGCAGTAGTCAGAAGTTCTTGTTCCTTGATCTCAGCATCCGACGTCAGCATCCGTCGGAAACCGCGCCATCGCTTCCTCCGGGGCTTCACTTCCGGACGCGCATGATACATAATGCGGTGACATTGAGTAAGTAAGTACGGCTTCGGGTGATGGGAGGTGGAACTGCAACTGGAAACGGAAGAATAATTGTTATCTGAGCGGAATTAATGGAGACAATGCTATGTAGACGCGCTTTGAAAATGCATGACATCTCTTTTCGAATGTTGAGTTCTGCTTCGGTTGTGCCGAAGAATCAGAAAGATTCAATTGCTGCCAGATCTTTTATATAGGGCCTATTTAGGCCGAGTAGCATGCGATTTTAAAGCGTAATCTAGAGTGGACACCTTCTCAAGGGCCACCTTGTAATTATGACCAGTTAATTGTTAATTGGCACGACTGAGTGGCGATGACATTGTACATATATATTTAGGTCCTAATACCTACTATATATACACATATGTCATAGATATACTGCCCTATTCAGTGTTATGTGTATGCCTGTGTGGGTATATATATATGTATATATATAATGAGACATCGTCGGTATACCGATACCCCAAGAGTGTTTACGATATCAACTGTCAGCGCTATATATTGACAGATGTTACATAATAACAGATGGAAATTCAATTGCTGTGCTTTAAAGTCTCAGCACTTCCGGCCTACCGCCTGCAGCTATAATTCAGAAGCCGAAATAGGCCGTTCCAAGGCCCACGCGCGCGCGAACCACTGAGTGACGCAAGAGACCCGATCACCTGCTCTAGTTGCAGATACTGCATGGCACGAAGACATCGCCTACAGATCGATTGCCGATCGCAGCCACGGTCGATGAAGGTGAACACACTGAACAGACATCGGATTGCCTACTGCAGCCCATAACCTTTTGGATCTTGACCAGCTGGAACCAAGTTCAACCCACCCTTCTGCCTATCGATTATAAGCTGGTTCCCGTGACTTCCCTTTTTGGGCTGTGAAGACAGACAGACAGACAGACAGACAGACAGACAGACAGACAGACAGACAGACAGACAGACAGACAGACAGACAGACAGACAGACAGACAGACAGACAGACAGACAGACAGACAGACAGACAGACAGACAGACAGACAGACAGACAGACAGACAGACAGACAGACAGACAGACAGACAGACAGACAGACAGACAGACAGACAGACAGACAGACAGACAATTCTCAGATTACGCGTCGAGTTTTACTATTACGATTGATGATCAGTGCCAGTGGCATAACGAAGGTGGGTAAGAGGGGGCAACCGCCACAGGGCGCAGCACAATGGGACGCAAAAGTTGTTTTCAGTGGTGCACAGTACGTACTATGACAAGAACGATTAAAAGTCAAAAAGAAAATTAAAAGGGGCGCAGTCATCAACTCTTGCCTCTGGGCGCTGAAACCCTTCGTTAGGCCACTACATGTAGAGTCGTCACTGCGTGGCTCTTCGTCCGCCTTGCCGTGAACAGCAATAATGGCTTCAGTTAAGTAGCCATTGTGCATTATGAGTTATGATTAAACGATTAAGTCAACAAGAAAATTAAAATGGGGCGCAGTCATCAACTCTTGCCAAGACTTGCCCCTGGGCGCTGAAACCCTTCGTTAGGCCACTGCATGTATAGAGCCGTAATAATGGCTTCAGTTAAGTAGCAATTGTGCATTATGAGTTATGACAGGCAGCAATGGGTATAGTCCTGAAGTGTTTACAACTTCAGTCACTTATAGTCTAATTGGCGTTTGAGGCCAGTCTTCTGCCTTGCCGCCGGATTTTTCCGGCGACAGCGTACGGTCACCTTTCTCCGTTTATGTATTTCACGAGTTCTGCTATGGGCCCCAGTGGAACAGAATTGTCGTAACATCGTTCTCCTCTGGTGGAAATTGACCCTTAACCTCTTGGTTGGCAGATGCGTAAGAGGACTGCATAAATTTGTGGACAGGTGTTTCTGTAGTTTTGACTGAAAGACTTGCGTCGAGTTTGCAAGCCGTGCAGTGCTGGTGAATTCGTAGGATATAACCGTGCAGGACATGTAGAACGAATGCCAGTTGACCGAATTCCACACGATATGCACTACGTGGAAGATTCGAAGGAAAAAGAAACAAAGGCAGACCGAGACTACTCTGGATTGATAATATAAACGAGGACATAACATCGATTGGACTAACACTAAGTTGAGCAATGGCAAATGACTGAGAACAATGGAGATATTTGTTCGTACCCATCGCCACCAATAGCTGGCGTCAGGAACTGATGATGATGATGATGATGAACCGTACCGTATTAGAAACAATGGTGACGGGAGACACTATATAATAAATAACCGTAACACTATTACGTGTTAGGACTTGTTCCAGTCGACCGCGATTGTCTTTGGCACCTTCTGCGGCATGGCGTCAGATCCAAGCACTTTGGAGGCGGCGGTGCTGACTCCGCCCCTACATTGAAGCGATTGGCTGATCAGGGCGTCAGACACTCTTGGCTATAGGCGTCATTGGCTGTCATCTTCAACGGGTTCTGGTGCTGCTGAGTCTGGAACCTAGTCGCATTTTATGTCGCAATAATTCCTTACGACGTTTATGGCATCAGTTCGAAGATACGGTAATTTGAATGGTCAGTGCTGGTGATTGGTGTATGTTATCACGCATTACCTGCTAAATAAAGTAAATAAATAAGGTTAAATAGGAATCGTGGCCAATAAGTTTGATTAAAGAACGGAAACAGGAAACAGGAATAAATGTTGGCGCTTTTAACGAAGCCGTTTTAAGGCGGAAACTATTGACATGCATATGCATACATACATGCATACGCACATGCCTACATAGCCTACAATTCATGTAGTGCTTGTGAGCAGATATAAAAAGCAATGGATAGATTAGAGATTATCACAGAGGTGAGGGAAACGGAGGGGAGGGATTGCAAAACGATTGTCATTATTTTCTTTTTAATCATATTTTGAATACTGCCATTGAATTCACATCACGAGCTGTGCTTTTGCAGACCGTCAACGATGATGGCTCTATCAGTCTCAACTTGGCTAAGTCATAAGTTTCGGCAAAGGACTCCAGCCAGGCCTACCATCTGGATTTTCATCATTCATGGTGAGTTTGATTACGATTGTAATGATTTAGAATGATTACGCTAGATCTGATTAAGAATGATGGCTATTTTAGCACTGGAAGAAGCTTTCATGCGTTTTGTAAATAGAAGTGACAGTGAACCGACGAAGAAGAATAGCAAGGATTGCATATAGTGAAGACTGCAGAAAGAATGGTTGTCAAAGAGGGAGAGTCTCCCTCTTTGACAACCATTCAGTCCCTGGGAGACTGCAGAAAGAATGAAGATGTGTGTAAAAACGCAAGAAGATGAAGAGAAGAGAACAACTATAGGGCAGAATAGGAAAGGCCATTCTACTGTCTGTGATGATGACAATAGCGAAATAGTTGTACAAGAATGCACAGAAATGAGGCGACCAATGATCATTGGAAGACCTATGCTGCAAAAATACTGTAGGCCTATGTATTTGAAAACATAAATTGCAACTTGCAAAAAATTTTAAGTGGTGCATAAAAGCTGCATTAAGGGTATTAGCTTATTTATTAGTGCTTGAATTGAAGTTAGGGGTGCATTAATAGAAGGAGGAGGAGAGGAGGAGGAGAAGGTGGAGGAGCAGGAGGAGAAAGAGAAGGAGGAGGAGGACTGGAGGAGAGGAGGAGGAGGAGGAAGAAGAGGAGCAGGAGGAGAAGGAGAAGGAGGAGGAGGACTGGAGGAGAGGAGGAGGAGGAGGAAGAAGAGGAGGAGGAGAAGGAGGAGGAGGAGGAGGAGGAGGAGGTAGAAAACCGTATTGAAATTCTTACAGTTTATTCTATTTCAGTGTCCTTATTGCATCTTCATGAAGCACTACCAGACAGTTGGGTTGGTCCTACATTTACTTCACGTTTCTCAAAGAAAGTGACGTACTTGAATACGGAAGGCGTGGTAATGCCATGTTCTGCTTATGGCAATCCTTTTCCTCGAATTGAGTGGATTGAGTCGAATGGAACACGGATAAGCAGCTCAGATGAAGCGCTGGAGGTTTTTTCGAACGGTTCGATTCGCTTCCATGCATTTCGCGATGAGAACTTTCGAATTCGGATCCATAGTCGCAGGTTGCGCTGCAGAGCAGAAAATGCAGTTGGTTCAATCATCAGTGAAGATATTCACGTTAGACCAGGTATTTCTTTAGAGCTATTTTTGTATGAAAATAGAAGGTGATGGTGTTAATTGATGATAATGATACGACAGTGCTATGTTCAAGGTATGCGATTATGAAAGGATGATGATGATGGTACACCACGATGATAATATATTCGAATTATGGAATACTAATAGATGACGATCCGACTCACACCTCAACGACGACGACGACGACGGCGATGATCCTGTTAGTTGATGATGATGATGATGATGTGATGATGATGATGATGATGATGATGACGACAACGGTGGCGGCGCGGCGATGATGTTGTTATTGATTGAATGATGATGATGATGATGATGATCCTGATGATGATGATGATGATGATGATGCTGTTGTTGTTGTTGTTATTGATTGTGATGATGATGATGATGATGATGATGATGATGATGATGATGATGATGATGATGATGATGATGATGATGATGATGATGATGATGATGATGATGATGATGATGATGATGATGAATGATGATGATATTCATGATGGTATGATGTGATTATGTGAATATTATATTCAAGGTTGTGAAATGAGTCATGTTCTAAAAAGGCTTAAATACCGGATACGTGAAACAAGAAATTACATTATTACCTTGCCTCCAATATTGTATCTGACCTTACCTTATTTTTTTCTTACAAATAGTTCTGGTCAGACGATATGAGATCTTCAACGTGTATGTGAATGACGTCCATGCTTCGATCAACGGCACTGCGGTCCTGCACTGCTCTGTAAATCCATACCACGTGACTGAACAAGTACAGGTGTTGTCATGGAAACAAAATGACAAAGAAATAAATTCAGGTAATGCGAACTGGTTTCTTTAAAATGACAACAAAACATTTACCATGTCTTTCATAACAGATAAGTGGTAACTGGCTACTGGTATTGATGAGGCAATTGCTGTGTAGATGGTGATTGGCTGCCTTCCTTACAGGGAGGAGGAGGTAGGCCTAATGCTAACAAGACAACAAACCATATCTGGTTAAATTGCATATACAGTATGCATATTTTTGATTTTGCATCTAATCTATGAAGATGTTCAGGTTTAAATTTCGCTTTTCTTGTAAATTTTTTACTTTGTAATGAGTTTTATTGTTTTGATCCAATTTCTTTAATTCTTTTGTACTTTGAAACAGTATGTACAAGTATTTATATTTTCAGCATAAAAACATAAAAGTATACAACTGCCGATTTGTGTACTAATTTTATTATATTTCAATTGATAATGCACATGTGCAAATGGAATTGTTATTCTTCGTTTTCAGGTGGTCGTTACAGTGTCCTAAATTCTGGACATCTACATATTCGGAATGTCAGCAGAGCCGACAGTGACAATCGGTACTCATGCAACATACGTAACCTGGTAACGAAAGAGGAAAAATCAAGTGGCAACGCCAGGATTATAGTAGTCGGTAAGTTGTGTTCTTACCACCTGCTTCTTCTCAAAGACTGCTCTTCACGCCACCCCTAATATCACCTGCTTTAAGTTTCATAATTCATTTGCTGCTTAAGATTACTTTTTTCCGCTTAGCCTGGATCAGGAGCGGCTCTGAGTAGGAATCTCTAAATGGCGTTATATAAATTCTGATTGATTGATTGATATGTACACGTTTTCTATGGCGACCAGGCGCGTAACTAGCATTACGCAATTACGCAACTGCGTAAAGCTTTAAACAGCTCTCAAAAACTACAAACCGTTTAGATTACTTATTGACATCCTAGATTACTATTATTCGTTGAATTTATATTGTGAAGACTTTATTATTGTGAGGTCGGCAAACATTTGCCTTCGTTGACGCTAAATTATGACTCTGGAAATTTTGTGGCACTTCTGAAATTTCGATCACAGACCCACAGTAGTTTAAATCATCGTATAGGCTAATGTCATATGTTCCACGCAATGCCCATGAGTTCGTTGATTCAGAATGTGTGGTCAGTAAACTCGAGACAGTATTGTCGCAGAAAGTCGTGCGGGCAAGTTTTACACTATATTGCTAGATATGAGCGCAGACATCAGTAGCACAGAACAGATATCGGTCTGCTTATTAAAGTTGATGACGGTAAGAACCCCGGTTATCAGAATGTGGTAAAAAGAACAATTTACAGCTTTCATCCGAACTTGTGACGCCACTGGCGAAACTATTACGACAATCGTCGAGCAGCAGCTATATCTGAGGTTGGACTCGAAGAGAGAGAATGGAGGAAGAGAGCGCAATGGAGGAACGGGAAGAAGAGAGCGAAATAAGGGTAGGGAGGAAGAGAGCGAATGGAGGAGAGGCAGGAAGAGGTGCGAATGGGTGGAAGGGAGGAAGAGAGCGAAATGGAGGAAAGGGAGGAAGAGAGCAAGTGGAGGGTATGGAGGAAGAGAGCAAATAAAGAAAAGGGAGGAAGAGAGCAAATGGAGGAAAGGGAGGAAGAGAGCAGAAATGGAGGAAAGGGAGGAAGAGAGCGAAATGGAGGATAGGGAGGAAGAGAGCAAAATGGAGGAAAGGGAAGAAGAGAGCGAAACGGAGGAAAAGGAAGGAAGAGAGCGAAATGGAGGGCAAGGAGGAAGAGAGCGAAATGGAGGAAAGGGAGAAAGAGAGCGAAATGGAGGGTAAGGAGGAAGAGAGCGAAATGCAAGAAAGGGAGGAAGAGAGCGAGTTGGAGGAAAGGGAGGAAGAGAGCGAAATGAAAGGGAGGAATAGAGCGAAATGGAGAGTAAGGAGGAAGAGAGCGAAACGGAGAAAAGGAAGGAAGAGAGCGAAATGGAGGGCAAGGAGGAAGAGAGCGAAATGGAGGAAAAAGAGGAAGAGAGCGAAATGGAGGGTAAGGAGGAAGAGAGCAAAATGGAGGAAAGGGAGGAAGAGAGCGAAATGGAGGAAAGGGAGGAGGAGAGATGAAAAGGGAGGAAAGGGAGGAAAAGAGGTGAAATGGAGGAAAGGGAGGAGGAGGAAAGGGAGCGAATGGAGGAAAGGGAGGAGGTGCGAATGGAGGAAAGGGAGGGAGGAGGGAGCGAATGGAGGAAAGGGAGGAAAGGGAGCGAGGAGCGAATGGAGGAAAGGGAGGAGGTGCGAATGGAGGAAAGAGAGGAAAGTGCAAATGGAGGAGGAGCGAATGGAGGAAAGGGAGGAGGAGCGAATGGAGGAAAGGGAGGAGGTGAAATGGAGGAAAGGGAGGAGGTGAAAATGGAGGAAAGGGAGGAGGAGCGAATGGAGGAAAGGGAGGAGGAGCGAATGGAGGAAAGGGAGGAGGTGCGAATGGAGGAAAGGGAGGAGGTGCGAATGGAGGAAAGGGAGGAGGTGCAAGAATGGAGGAAAGGGAGGAGGAGCGAATGGAGGAAAGGGAGGAGGAGCGAATGGAGGAAAGGGAGGAGGTGCAGAATGGAGGAAAGGGAGGAGGTGAAAATGGAGGAAAGGGAAGAGGTGAGAATGGAGGAAAGGGAGGAGGTGCGAATGGAGGAAAGGGAAGAGGTGAGAATGGAGGAAAGGGAGGAGGTGCGAATGGAGGAAAGGGAGGAGGTGCGAATGGAGGAAAGGGAGGAGGTGCGAATGGAGGAAAGGGAGGAGGAGCGAATGGAGGAAAGGGAGGAGGTGCGAATGGAGGAAAGGGAGGAGGTGCGAATGGAGGAAAGGGAGGAGGTGCAGAAATGGAGGAAAGGGAGGAGGTGCGAATGGAGGAAAGGGAGGAGGAGCGAATGGAGGAAAGGGAGGAGGTGCGAATGGAGGAAAGGGAGGAGGTGAGGAAAGGGAGGAGGTGAAAGATGGAGGAAAGGGAAGAGGTGAGAATGGAGGAAAGGGAGGAGGTGCAAATGGAGGAAAGGGAAGAGGTGAGAATGGAGGAAAGGGAGGAGGTGCAGATGGAGGAAAGGGAGGAGGTGCGAATGGAGGAAAGGGAAGAGGTGAGAATGGAGGAAAGGGAGGAGGTGCGAATGGAGGAAAGGGAAGAGGTGAGAATGGAGGAAAGGGAGGAGGTGCGAATGGAGGAAAGGAGGGAGGAGGTGCGAATGGAGGAAAGGGAGGAGGTGCGAATGGAGGAAAAGGGAGGAGGAGCGAATGGAGGAAAGGGAGGAGGTTCTGCCTTATAGTGTCCTTTCATTCTAATCTTGCATGTAGTGCAGCGTGTGGTTTTCGGTCAACTTTCATTCGCTCTATAATATTATGTCGAAACCATCAAAGTCTTCTTTGAACGACTTTGTCTAGCAGAGTTGTTTCGATCCATAGGCCTATGCTGTCTAATGCCAGCGTTTATTATTTTCTGAAGTCTTGAAATCCCTGCGATTTTCCGCAGTAAACTAATTTCTCCTGATGGCGACCGTACGGCCACGACCTCGATCATTTTTCATTGAATTGATCTGGTGAGATCCTTCATCACTGCAGCCCGTTTGAATGGTTGTCATTTGTCACGTCATTCAGGGTCCCCATGTACGGACCATGTAGTTTTGGTACTTTAAAAAAATTAAACAAACACTTGATTGCTGGATAACAAACATGCTGTTTGGCTTTTTAACAGTGTAATTCCTTTATCAATGCAGAACTTTTTAAATTTGAAGAAAAACACATTTCACAGTGTTACTTAACTATTCTGCTGGAACAAAATTATCTGTTGATAATGCCGTGTAGGCCTACATCTGGTTGTTTGTGACGACTGTTTAGACAGAATTTTCTGCCTGCAGTCTTGAAACTGCTTGATTGGTACCATAGAATAATCTCACCTTGTCACCTTGTGCCGTCGATTCGCTGAATCCTAGCGACCGTCATAGTCAGCCTTCTCCATGTGTTCCGATCTCTCGTCGCCTCTCTCAGCTCCGGAATGTTCATCATCATCGTCTCGTGTATCTCATCCATCCATCTCTTTCTTGGTCGTCCTCTTTTTCGTCTTCCCTCTCCACACGCCAGCATCATCTCCTTTTCCATGCCGTCCGCTCGCATCACATGGCCAAAATACATCACTTTTTGTCTGTAGAATAATCTACACATGCAGAATTCTACTTGAATGTCTGCCATAAATATTCAATACTTTTTACTGCTTTTCTGAAGATTTACTCTTAGTCTGTATATTAAAAAAACTTATTTACTGCTACTTTTGTTTTGTGAACAGAGTATACAGAAACAATAACTGTTGTCTTTCTTTAAATATTTGTTTAGCTTACCGGTGATACTGAATATCACTCTGTGTAAGCTTCTAAATTGAATGAATGAACCGTTTACAAAAGAACTTGGACCAATTATTTCTTTAAAAAATTCAATGCATTTGGTTTGTCTGTATTCCAGCTATTGCTGCTGTTGCATTGTTTCAGAGCCTGTGAACTCTCTTCCCATCTTAAGTGATCTTCCGTCATCAGTGACCACTGAGCAGGGTTCCAACATTGAGCTTCCCTGTGTCGCCACGGCGTTCCCTCTCCCTGTCTACCGCTGGTCCAAAAACGGCATTTCGGTCACTGCAGGACAGTTTCGAGTCTCACAAAATGGTGGAAACCTTCTGATCAACGAGGTTGAACCGGATGATGCTGGAACATACAAGTGCATGGCAGAGAACAGTCTCGGTCACCACTCGGCTACCGTTCGACTGGAAGTAACTGGTTGGTTGGTTCTGCAAAGCACTATTGGAGTTATGTTACGATGTAGTGAGAAATTCAACACTGACACTTTATGAGTAGTTGTTTAATAAATTCCTTCTGGAGAAACTTGAATATTTTTCCTTTTTCTTTAAGCTTGATGCCGTATTTTAACTGTATGTGGCTAAAAAAATAGCAGCACCTATAGTAAATAGGTTTTAAAAGTGGTTTAACTTGTGGTATACAGGTATAGGTTTAAAAGCAACAGCTACAGTTTCAGATTGTATACGCTTTAAGTGTTTTGACTATCCTGTTGTATTCTGTTCTATGGATTATTAAATAAATATTTTAAGGATGTGTTTAATTTTGTTGTTCAGGTCCTCTTCTCTTGTACATTGAACCTCAAAAGCAGTTGGTGGACATGGGAAATTCTGCCACATTGGAGTGCAATGTTGCGGGTCTTCCAGTCAAAGAGATACGCTGGTACCATGACGCAGAGCCAGTAAAACATGACCTTCGAGTGACGCTGGATAAAAACGATACCATTCTGGTTATTCAGAAGGTATTACGGTCTGATGCAGGCATGTACCAGTGTATGGTCACCAATGATGATGACAGAGCACAGGCCTCTGCACAGCTCACAGTCAGTGGTAAGATCAGATGACGTATTTTCTTCGTTTTTCCACTCTGACATGTTTTAGTAAATTGTCAGTTCCACCAGCACACTCTGCAAACCTTGTTCTTGTGGAGTAGGCTACATCATATTTACCAGACTTCCCACGACTTTTGTATGCAGAGGCTAAGAAAGTGAAGTCATTAAAATTTCTCTTATTGCTAGAAAATGCCTTTCTTAATGACTGGTCCAAGAGACTACTTCCTTTCTTGCCCATTCTTAGTTTATGAGAGAAGCCAACTTTTGGAATGACTGTGACCAAAACGAGCACCTGTTAATTGGTTCTGCTTATTTTTTGCAGCTTCAAAGCCCTACATCTACGAACATTTTCAAGCACTGGTCACTCAGGCTGGGCCAAGGGTATCCTTGAAATGTGCTGTGGTTGGGACTCCAGCCCCAGTGGTCACCTGGACCCTGGATGGTAGTTCCCTTCCGGCAGATGACCGAATTCTGATCAGTAACCATATTGCTGAAAATGGCGACGTCATAAGCATGGTCAATGTGACTGGCGTACGGTTACAAGATGGCGGACTGTACAGATGCACTGCAGAGAACGAACATGGAACAGACTTACAGGAAGCCAGGATAGACATCTATGGTAGATTTCTAAAAATTATCGTGCTGTTTCATTGCCGCATTTTGTAGTAATAATAATAGTGGAAGTTGTACCAGAAGTAGTAGTAGCAATATGATGATAATGGTAGTGATGATGGAGAGGTGGTGGTGGTGGTGATAGAGGGGTGGTGCAGTGGTGGTGGTGAAGATGTGGTTGTGCTGTAGAGACTTTCACTACATGGTCATTATGATACTGAAATAATAATATTAATTGATATTTTGAATTTGCTTTTGAGTGCATCACACTTTCAGAACATTAAATAAAAAATTAAAACCGTTGTATTTGCCTATTTCTGCATATTTCATATTGCTTATTTCTTAAATCCTTAAATTTGCTAACGTATGCCTGTTAATAAAAGAATCACCTGAAATTCGTTTATTGTACTAAGGAAAGGTAGATGACAAATGCATAATAGAGTAAATTACGTGAATTGAATGGGAGCCTGAATTCTGCAATCGTCTTACCTTGCAGGTGTGCCATTTGTACGTCCTATGAAGAATGTAACTGCTGTGGCAAACGATGCACTACGCGTGCAATGCTACGTAACTGGCTATCCAATACACGCCATTACGTGGCTTAAAGGTAAATACCATCACTTGAGTTTAATCATTGCCTCAAAGTGGTTTAAGGTGTTTAATTAAAGTAAGAAAACATCCTGAGGTTGTTACAATTTATGTTTTCGTAAAATCCATCAGGGTGTTCATCTATTGCCATAAAATAAAACTATGATTGGCCAATCATATGGACTCTTGTAGTTTAAAGTAGGCCCTAATGGGCTTCAAAGAGCGCATTTTAGAAACCTCTTAAAAACCTTACTGAATATGATTTAAGATTTATATGGATACCGATTAAGAGATGCACAATAGCTGCTCAGGTGTGGTCCTGCTGCCAAGACTTTCACTGCCATGATTGCTGAATCAGTGGCAGTCTCTTATGATCGTCTGTTAAAAGCCACTCCACAGCTGCCTTCTTTTTGCCTGTGTTTGTCAACTCAGTGATGGACTCGTGTAACTGTATCTGTCCATCTTTTGGATTAATTCAATACGCAACAATTGTCTGCTGTTCGATTTGCAGGCGACATGCGTCTTCCCATTAACCATCGTCAGCATGTGAGCAGCAACGGGACACTTGTGCTCAGCGCTGTCGATCCAGTCTACGACGAAGGTGTTTACTCTTGTGATGCTCGCGACTCAAACGGTCACGGATCTCGGCAGAGTGTTTACATTCACGTGATGGGTAGGCATTGTTAAAAAATTCTCGTCTTATGCTAACGCTGTTGCTGCTGCTGCTGCTATTGTTGTTGCTGGAAGCTATTGCACTGAGTTGATCTTCAGTGTTGGATATAGGTTAATGCAGTGGTTCTTAACCTTTTCAAGGGAGTCGAACCCCAAGAGAAATCCATGACCACTCACCGAACCCCTCAAGTTTGAACAATAATTTTTTAAATAATGGGAACAAAAGGAAATAATTTTTTTACCAAAATGTGATACAATATTAATACATTCAATACATGAACTACTAACAGTTAACTAAAAGTCGAAAAATAAAAATAAAATAGCAAATGATTTTTCAATCACACTCACTGACCCTGAATATGTATATATTTCAGAGGGCCTCTGCCGAACCTCTGGCACTGGCTCACCGAACCCCAGGGGTTCGGTCGAACACTGGTTAAGAAACACTGGGTTAATGTGTTCATGTAAAACTATGTAGTAATATGAGATGTTTTATCTATGTTGAGATATTACATCATATTAGTTTGATTTATTATGAAATTTACAACATGTCTTTGGGCTGTTGTAAATTTTACGCATAATTCAGATACGGTTCTAACTTGCATTGAATTAAAGTGACATCATTATGAAATCTAAATTTTAATATATCGTGTTGTATATGTAATCTGATGTTGAAAAGCCGGTCCATGGACCATGGTAAGGTTGGGGAAACAATCACCGATCCGAACCGTAGCATCAGAAAGTTTGAGAAGCACCGACGTGGACAGTCTTCACTTTATTCAACAGTTTAGACGCGGTTCGTTCATAATAAACAGTTTTAAACATACACAGTAGACCTTATAGCTGTAATGAACTCTTTAGGCGTAGCTGTGGTTAACTTTTAGATCCTCCGAAGGTCGATCCGTTCAGCTTTCTAAACCGCAAACAGGGAAATCGTGTTTCCGTTTCATGTGTTATGAGCAGTGGAGATTTGCCAGTGACAATCGCTTGGCAGAAAGATGGAGGCGAGATTGCAAGGGACCTAGGAATTCAGATTCAGGTATCAATAAAATGCAGTTAATTGATCATTTTAGACCAATCTATGGTTTAGTTTGCAGCTCACTGTTGCTAAAATTTTGAAGTTTAAATTTATCCTTGTGGAATTAATTGTATGTATGTATATTCGTTTATTTCAGAAAACAACAGGCAGAACGCTGTAGGTTAACAATAACAGTTGACAGTATAGCTACTTATGGATGGGTTTATTAGTAGGCTACATGTATGATCTCAGTCTATAAATATTATTCTTACAATGACCCCAAGTTTCTTTAGCTGATCCCTTTATCTATTCTTTTCTGGTATCACTGAGTTTTGTTTTGTTCATGTATATATTTATGTTGACCAATTCCTCATGGAAAGCTTAGCTAGTGTAAGCCAGTAAGCTTCATCCCTCTGCTGTTGCACTGCAGCTGGGATCTTAATATTTTGATAGTAAACTGTTCCATTTGGTACCATAAACAGTGTTTGATTTGATTATGGTTGATTTAATTTACAGAGGATAAAATTTATAGTTTAATTATTGCTTTTTTCTTACTGTTTCATTCTGTGTTTTGCTAAGTTACATGTAATTGCAAAATTGTATGACACATTCGAATGTGAAAATTGTCAAAATTATGTGATAAAATTCAGAATTTGTGCTTTGTTTTACTGTTTTAGCAAACTGGTTCGTACTCGAGCCTCCTTTCAATTGAATCTGTATCACCAATTCATAATGGCAATTATACATGTAGAGTAACTAATGCAGTTGCTACGGCCAGTTACACAGCCATCTTACACGTCAGTGGTAAGTCAATTACTGATCTTTGTAGTTCTAAATTGTCAGTTTGTGAAGTTACAATTAAGCAGGCATCTATTATCTGGTTTGTTGCTGAAATTCATAAGAAGTTCTGATGTATGGCAGAGGTTTAATTTCGCTGTTTATTAGGAGCCACTCCTTAATGACAAAGTATCAGTCAGTGGTGCTGAATAGCTCTAGATGTGAGGGATTTGCTCAAGGTCCCGTATACACAGTAACCATCTCAGCGGAGACTGAAACTCGTAAAATCTTCGTTACATTACATATTATTATTATTTTTATCTCAATTGTTATCTGAGTTTCTTATTTGTAGTTCCACCAAAGTGGTTGAAGGAACCAGACAATTCTGAGGTCATCCTTAATCAAGATATCATGATTGATTGCAAAGCAACTGGCGATCCAGAACCATACAACATCTGGAAGAAAGATGTTGGTAAGTTCAATCAAACTTAAATAATTCCTCAACCAGTTGGCTTTCAGATCAGTCTGCCTTCGACTCTGCCTAAATCTTTTGTATCTGTCCACTCAATCTAATCAGGGCCTATTGTTTATTGAGGATTACAAAGCTGGTTTTCATAGTCAGCAGTGCAGTTCAGATCTTGTCATAATATGTTTTGTCTGGGTTTCTAATTGATAGAGTTGTAAGCAAAGATTCACAAGCTTAGTGTTATTGATTTCAAAATGACAAAAGACAGTGCAATCAGACGGTGATCAAATCACTGTGAGAAGAAGGCTCATCAAAGAGAGGACGTGGTAGTTCAAAGTGCAGGCAAAGGAAGTCACCAGCGTCTGAGAAGTGTGCCTCTTTCCACGTCTGTGTTTCCCGTCCTATCACATAATCTGTAATTATCTATTGTATTTCCGAAGTGGGTGAAAGACCAGAGATCGATTTGATTGTCATCGTTGGCAAATAATTGTCCCACAATGCAAGATGAACCATTTTCCACACACTTAAGATTGCTGCTTAATGGGGGCTAGCCTATATCTCGGCAATAACACACCATGCACGCGAGTCCATCAAAGACTTTGTGGTATCCTATAATTAGAGAGGATTTTCAGACCACGTGCTTTTTGTAGGCTATCCTGTATCGGATTTGATTCACGGCGATTCATACAAAAGTAGCTAACGGGTGACGGGGGCTTTGTGCCATTGCATGATGGACCCTGGGAAAAGATAACTCCAGCCGTGAATAATTGTTTGCGTGTTGTTACGGTCGGTGTTTATGGTTCCATGGCATGAAAGACAGGGCTTGATGTTCACTGAGGCATGACCTACGTCGTCAGTGGTCGAGCTCACTCATTGAACCATTGAACCATTGACTTGTTTTGTGCTGCTCGTGGAACTGACAATCTCACGTCATGAGAACTTTCTCCGGGCGACTGTTGTTTGGTTTCTGGCGTCGCTCAAACGATCACTTTCCGGAGACGTCATTCACGGGTGTCGAATGACCGCCGCCGCTGTTAATATTTAATGATCGATTGTGACGAATCAATAAAAGAGAAAGAATGGCGGCCATAGGAACAACTCAACTGAGAACTATTATGCCTTCGTCTGATGGAGCCAGCTAATTGCTCGGGCGATGAATGACTGAGAAATTGAATACTTGAATAGAGTGTTTCACGTTCTGATTACTATTTCACTACATTGGCAGCAGCAGCAGCAGCAGCAGCAGCAGCAGCAGTCCTGAGGATGAATGAGGTGTTCTGTATGTTCAATAATTATTGTGCAATTCCAAATGTGCTTATTTCGGTTACGAAGGTTCGATAGTTCAAAGGATCTATAGTGCGACATTAATTGGACATAATACTGCTCTAAATTTTTCGCCCATTGTAGCATATAGTTTGAGCATCAACCCAACTTCTACTTATACTATAAAATAGTTTTATCAATCCAACTTCTACTTCAACTATAACATTCTTTATCATTCCAACTTCTATTTAAGCAAGGATTAATTTCTTCAATCCAACTTCTATTTAAGTAGCAATTCTTTTCATCAATCCAACTTGTACAACTTTCGGACTATCGAACCTTCGGACAATCTACTTTTATTTCATGTCTAATGCAATCTGTATGTATGAATAACATTTCCATTATAAATCATTCATCTTTCAATCACTAGAATTGTGATATGTATACTCAGTACATACCCTCTGCCCAGACACACACACATGCATGCACAGGTGCACATACACTGATATAATTGTATATGTATAATTATATATGTATATAATTATATGTGTGTGTGTGGCGTGTGTGTGTGTGTGTGTGTGTGTGTGTTGTACACACTTGAAAAATATATAAAACAGTATGGCCATCCAAGAGTGCTGCCATGTTGCTAGTTTCTTTTAATACAGGAGTTATTTACTGAGCATACAGTAACTACTATACAGCTAACATTACAAGTAATGTATGCTGAATGCTATGTAGATTGATTCAATGTATTTATTAATTATTTGTATTTAGCTGGACAGAGAGGCAACTACCAGGATTTGTTTGGAGTTGAAACCAGACATGACCGAATTGTTCTGATGCCAAATGGAAGTTTGTTGATACGGAAGGTCGTTAAGACGGACGATGGTTTCTACCTGTGCCAAGTAACAAATGGAGTTTCACCTGACCTCAGCAAAGTCGTCCAGCTTACAGTTAATGGTGAGTCTTGTCAACTCTTCTTAGATCTTCTGGTCAAAGTGACAAGACCAGAAGTGGATATTTTGCACATGGCCTGTGTGGCTAATACATCTTAGTCAGATATATTTTGTTTGGTGGCATAGGCACATATGAAAGAGTTTGGAAAGTATTTCTTATATATTTAAACTGATTTTTATACTTCTACCAGCCCCTTATTATATACTTAATAGGCTGCTATAATATTTTCTACTTTGCATTAGCGATGTTGGGCCTTTTTCAGTGTTTGAAGAAGTCTGTCATTAGGGTGTGATTACTTGACAGTAAATGCACATATGAAATGTTTGGACAGTATTTCTTATTTATTTAAAATTTCCATAGGTTTTTTAAAGTTGTTTTAATAATAATAGAGATTTGAGTGCCGTAGTTCATAAGCAGTCGGTGACTTGAAGCAACGATTCAGAAGCACTTTGAGGAGCAGAGGTAAATCACTCAAGATGGGCCTGTGTGAAAAATTGGTGTATTTAAGGTGTTTGAATGCTTGTTTCTTTCTTAATTGTTTTGATAAGAGATAAGTCTACAGAGTGTACATTTAGGCTTACATATCTTACCATGTACTGTGCATATGGCTGTGTTATGGAAAATTTAAAAAGGTGTTATTGTATAACCTAGAAAATCTGTGTGTTTCTTTTCTTTTGTTTAAAGTACCTGCTAGAGCTTTTGTGCGAGAGAAAAATCTCACTGTTACTCGTGGTCGCGTGATTTCTCTTGAGTGCAATGCCACTGGGAATATACCACTTTCCATTGCATGGAGTTTTAACCGTGAAAGCATCGATTGGTACAACTCCAAGTAGGTACCACTTTTTCAATTTACATCAAAAATTCAATTGAACTTTTTTGTTTCCATTTACATTTCTTTAGTTTTATTTTTACTCTTTTTTAATTATTTTATGTGAAATTGACGTTACATACATTACATAGTTACAATTACAATACATTTTCCCTCTGTTTACGAATGCTGTGTGGATTGATTTACAAAATTGTTTCAATTTAAATATATATATATATATATGTATATATATATATAAATTATTTTCAAGGCTGATCTTTTGTAACTTTGCTTATAGTAATGCCTATTGCTTTTAAAAAGCTGTATGCATGTACAGAACTTTGCATTACATGACATAATATTACATGATAGCATTGTTGCATTTTTTTAATAACTGCATGTTGTTAGGTATCAGCTATCGTATTTTGATATTGAAAACGGACGAGGCTCAAGACTGTCGATCAGTCCAGCGTCACGATTTGATGGTGGAATATACATCTGCACCACTCAGAACATGTTTGGGAGCCACTCCACTTCCACTGAGGTCTTGTTCTTGGAGCCACCTGATCCACCATCCAAGCTGATGCTGTCGGAGGGAGGAAGTCGAAGTCTGCAACTGCACTGGGCTGTTACTTTTGATGGCAACTGCCCCATCACAGGATTTCTTGTCGAACTGAACAACCTCACAGGTTGACGTTTAAAGCGTGAATTGTAATATTAGCTTTTCAAAGAGACAATATAAATTGTGCTACAATAGTAGTTTTCCATTAAAAATGCATAGTATATTGTCCTGGACAGCTCAGGAAACATTTTTAACCTATCTTAAGGTGCACCTATTTAGACCTATTAGATAGGCATTTTAGCACCCTTGTGAGGTTCTTAAAAGTCGCTATATAAATAGCCAGCTACATACAATGGCTTAGACAATTGAAGCAACACATTGAAGTGACCTTGGTAACTGCATGATTAAAGAACCAATTGATAAGCCTGACCTTGAGCTTTAGACTTTTTGCTCTGAATCCAAGCTGGGGTCGCTTAGAAATCTGAGATAAAAGTATGAAATTTAACAAGCAAAGCATAACTGAGGGGAAAAGTTGCTCAACTGAAAATAATCTGCTATATTCTTGTGTCCTAAATGCTTTTTGTATTTGTATAGACTTTTGGCATTTTTACGTTAACTATGATGTATTATTTTCTGGCATTTTTGCAGATGGCTGGCCTGTCCCTGTTATGATTTTGGAAGTGAACAGTTCTACGCAGTCTGTGACGATTGATAAACTTCTTCCTGCAACTACTTACTGCTTTCGATTAACTGCCAAGAATGATGTTGGATTTAGTCAGCCAAGCACCTTTTTAAACTTTACTACCGATGAAGAAGGTTGGTTTGTACTTTACAACTACTCATTTCTACCTGTATTTCATCAACAAAATTAGTAAGTTATGATTAATTTTTGGCTATAGATAATTAATTAATTATTCACATTTGTTTATCATCAATTAGTGTTTTAAAATAATGTTGGCTTTGTAATTGCTCACTAACCTTGTTGGCATATGTAATTTTTGCTGTCTGTGACCTTTTAAACCTGAAAGCTGTTGCATTTGTGTATGAACTCAATCAGAATGAATTATTTTATTATCGTAGGTTTCGTATTCAATCATTAAATGTATGTGCTGCATCTCCATGACTTTTTAATTTAAAAATACTGTTGCATTTTGTGTTGTGTATATACTGTTCACCTCTTATTGTCTGTTTAATTGTGTATTGTCTCAATTGTAGAACCTTCTGGACCTCCAACAAACATCAAGGTTGTGGCCACTGGCTCTCAGACTTTGAGGTTATCGTGGGAGGTATGTGTGACTGCCTGATTCTATCTTCTTAATTATTTGATGTGATCAGTGGACTCTGTGGCAGCGCTGGGTCTATAATCTAGTGATTGCAGGTTCAGTTGTGCTATGTGGGTTCTGTGTAACAATACACATATGCATGGATGCACACACAAATGCACAATCACACACACATACACGTATGCACCTGTTCTATGTCTAAGATTCTGAATTATAGACCTTGTATAATTATGTAATACGTGTCATATAAAAATGTGAATGATTCAGCTGATTAAATAAAAAAATGAATACTGTTAACATTAAATAAACATTTAAACTTTTTGGCTATGACTTGATTGCATGTTTTTTACAGTTTAGTTTATTTGTGTCAGCATTTGAAATTTTGTCAAATTCTATAGCCTCCACTGGAAGGATTGAGAAATGGAAAAATTTTGGGGTATTATGTTGGATTCAAGAAAAACGGTACAAGGGCTCCTAACATCTACATCACAAGGACATCTGACGAGACATTTTGTGTGTTGGAAAGTCTGGAAAAGTTTGTGCACTATGTCATCCACATTCAGTCATTCACTGGAAAAGGACCAGGACCCAAATCCGATGACATAGTTGTACTAACACTTGAAGATGGTAAGTAAATGACGGGTGACGGGTCTGCTCTGTAAAGTTTCAGACCACATGACGTGACAAATCTTGAAAGCATTAAGTTTTCTTTGCACAGAACAACTATCTGAACACAATTGCATGAGAGCTGGTTTTGGTACTTATAAGTTAATACTATAGCAGACAGTGTTTGTGTTTCAGCAGACTCTTTTGTACACAAGGACATACGCACAGCCACTCATGCATATGCAGACACCCACGTCTTTCCCTCAGTTCTTTCCTTCATCTCTCTCTATGTTGCATGTATTGCTTTTATATCTGTGTACATATCTGTGCTTAATTCAATACAGGGCAACTGTGTAATTGTTGTAATTGTGTAATTGTTGTAAGTGTTGTAGTTGTGTAATTGTTGTTATCGTGTAATTGTTGTAATTGTTGTCATTGAGTAATTGTTGTCATTGTGTAATTGTTGTAAGTGTTGTAATTGTGTAATTGTTGTAATTGTGTAATTGTTGTAAGTGTTATAGTTGTGTAATTGTTGTTATCGTGTAATTGTTGTAAGTGTTGTCATTGAGTAATTGTTGTAATTGTGTAATTGTTGTAAGTGTTGTAATTGTGTAATTGTTGTCATTGTGTAATTGTTGTAATTGTTGTAATTGAGTAATTGTTGTCATTATGTAGTTGTTGTAATTGTATAATTGTTGTAATTGTGTAATTGTTGTGAAAGTTAACATCTGATTGTAACAAGTTGCATCTAAGACAGCTTGGATTAATGAATAAACGATTATTGATTGATTGATTGATTGATTGATTAATTGATTGATTGTAGTTCCAAGTCAGCCTCCAGATGGTATTCAGGCAGTTGCCATCAGTTCACAAGATCTCACGGTGTCATGGTTGCCACCTCCGTTGTACGCGCTTAACGGGATTCTTCAAGGATACCGGGTCGTCTGCAAACTGGTTCGTGATGATGAAGGTCAGTCAAGCTCTCTGTATGAATCGTGACAACACACTGTTACACTGTTTCTTAAATGATTTTGCTTTCACGTGATACTGCTGTATCTCACGCTCTCAGACAATCAAATTTACGGATGTACAATACAGCACCAGTGATTCTCATGCCAAACTGTCACATCGAGTATCTTTTATTGTTTTGTGGTGATAATGGTGGTAGTAGATTTATTGAGTAAGATTCAGTTTCAGTTTTAAAAGCCATCAGACAGACTGAATGGTTGACTGGGTCATTTCCTTACCCATTATCACATTCTATGGGGAGTTTTATAACAATGCAAATGTCAACGGTTTTTGTTTTTACTTTCAATGATTTATTGACCTTATTCATGCAAAGTTTAAGAGTATCATGCAGCGAGACTGGGTCAATGGTGCCCCGCAGGTAATGGTGGTTTGCTGTTTTGCATCCCAGACAGCCGTTATAGTCCACAAGCTATAATAGTGCTACATAAATACAAAATTTGAATTGCTACACTGCTATTTGATCAGTCAAACTGCTAAAAATTAAAAATGCTGAAATATAATTATGCCATAGATTGAAGAAAGTGTAATTACGATTACTGAAAATGTTTCTTGATGTTTCTTGAGCTGTGCATAGAACTGTAAATTCAATCAATCAATCAATCAATCAATCAATCAATCAATCAGTCAGTCAGTCAGTCAGTCAGTCAGTCAGTCAGTCAGTCAGTCAGTCAGTCAGTCAGTCAGTCAGTCAGTCAGTCAGTCAGTCCATCCATCAATCAATCAATCAATCAATCAATCAATCAATCAAGTCAGTCCAGTCAGTCAGTCAGTCCAGTCCATCCATCCATCAATCAATCAATCAATCAATCAATCAATCAATCAATCAATCAATCAATCAATCAATCAACTATTCAACTTGCATAAACAGCATATTGCAGCACAATGAAAAAGCTACATCACGAACACCAGCAACTCACCAGTGCTTAGTCAATTATGTGTATGTCTGTCCACAATAGCCAGGTTGCAACTGAAGACTGTTCCAGAAGGATAGTAGATGACATACGACAATGTGTTCGTTATTTCAGATGAATCCGATGGATTGTTAATAACTACTGGGCAGCTGTCAGCAGTCATTCATGGTTTACAGAAATTCTCTAACTACAGTGTGCAAGTTTTGGCATACACCCATGTCGGTGATGGGACAAGAAGTAGCCCAATCTATGTGACGACACAGCAAGATGGTGAGTAACACAGCATAAGCAAACTTCGGTAATTGAGTTTACCGTTATGCTAAATTTTATTGTGAAGTTTTGATTTGGCTGTGTGAATTTTTGTACATTTCCTGTAAGAGGTGTTATAAAATATTTCACCAATAAAATATGAGGTCTTATAAAAAACCTCACCGATAATAGTGTCTTCAAGAGGTACTATATAAATGTTCAGATATGATTATTATTACAGCGAATTTATATGGTGCCCCTTCAAAGATGCCTACTCTGGAGCAGTATGTGTGGAAGTTGTGCTACAGTCTTGGTTCTAATCTTGTCTTAATCTGACCAGTTTAAGGATTTTTATATAATTTGATCCTAATTTTTCTTCAAATTTGGTTTTGTTTGATCAGTTCCAGATATTCCTGCTGACATTAGAGCTTTGGCAGCAGGTGTTGGGAGAGTGTTGGTGGTCTGGCGTCCTCCTTTACACCCAAATGGATTAATCACCAAATACACCCTTGATGTGAAGGACTTGTCAAGTGACCAGGTAACCCACAATGCATGTCCCAAAGTACCCGTATTCTGTAGGCGTGATCATCCTAGAACTCTATAGGGCTAACCATGGTTATCTTATGTGTGAGTATCATCCATTCATATGACATCATAATCGTCTAGATTAGTTTTCAGTGTCTGACATTAAATTTCTTCATTATAACTGAAGGAGGGAATGATCACTAAGAGACATTAAGTTGCTAGACACTTATCTGTACACAGAGCGCAGACAATTTCCAAAGTCATAATGCAATGTAATTGAGGTTAATTTGCAGTGGTTTTAAAACAGACTACACGTCTTCTGAACCACTTACCCATAAAACCCTTGTTATGTTATGTTATGTTAAGGCATTCAAGAAGCTGTGACGTCACATTGCTTTGAGTTTCACTGATCTTCCAACCATTTGTCAATGTCCCATAACTTTTTGCATCAATTTCATCAGATTGTATACTTCTTGCTGACTTAATGCAAACTCTTAAGATAAACTGAAACTGCTATCATAGAAAAATGTTAGTTTTCTGGATGTTTATGTTTTCTTTTACAGTTGGAGGGTTTGTCAGTTGAGATGACACCTGGTGTTACGAGTCATATGTTGGAAAACCTCCGCATCAACCATCAGTTCAGTATCCGAGTTAAGGCAAGCACTATAATGGGAGATGGTCCATGGACAAGGGAAGTCAAAGTGTCAACTGTCAATCAAGGTGATAACTTGTTCTTTTAGGTATTATTTCAAGTGATAGCAACTTTTACTAGATGAAGGTGGTGGTGGTGATGGTGGTGGTGGCGGTGGTGGCGGTGGCGGTGATGATGACAATGATGATGACGACGATGACGATGATGATTTTGATGATGATGATTATGATGATGATGATGACGACGATGATGATGATGATTTTTAATGATGATGATGATGATGATGATGATTTTGATGATGATGATGATGATGATGATGATGATGATGACGACGACGATGATGATGATGATGATTTTGATGATGATGATGATGATGATGATGATGATGATGATGATGATGATGATGATGATGATGATGATGATGATGATGGGCAATTACTATTGCAAAACATGGCTGTTACTCGAGTGATACTTTACCTGACAGCTTTCATTCGTATATATAATTTTTTATTTTTGAGGATCTGATCATACCTCAGAGCAATAAAATAATTGAAATTATTATTAACAGTTAATTCAAGCAGAATTAAAATCAAACAATTAGACATTATTTCATTAACAATTTAAGCATTTTAATTTCAGTCAGTGCCCAGATTGCCAGTTTTTCTGGGACTATTTATGCCTTTGTGAGGGATGAAGTCTTGTTGCCATGTGATGCAGTTGGAACACCTCAACCAAAGATAACATGGAGGAACAGGTATAACTTCTTTATCAATCAGAGTGAAAATTACCTAGATTCTTCATTTAATTCAAGTTGGCTTAACAACACCTAACAATGAGCTGCTTGGGTTTCCCAGTCACTTTAGTACACGCTCGTCGTTAAAGCATTCATGATTAATCGCATTGCACGTTTAGCATAAAATTGTAATTTTGTAAAGTAATTATTTATTCAGAAACCATTGTTAGATGATTATTTGTGAAGTATAGACCTTATTTAAACACATGGGCCTCTACACATTAGGGTAAGATGGGCGCTAACCCACATAGAATGCACCTCTGAACAGTTTCACCCAATGAGGCCAGAGTGACTTGTTCCAGTTTCATTTTTACCTTATGCACACATTTCTATGGGTGCCCATGTTTGAATATCATGGGTTTGGAATTTATGCAGATTAAACATTTGTATGATATTTTCTTAGGAACCACTCCATGTTACTCAGCAATTCCAAGTTGCAGATTCTTTCCAACGGTTCACTGCTGATTTTTCGAGTTGAGGACAACGATACTGGTGACTACATTTGTAGAGCAGAGAATGACCATGGAGCTGATGAAATCACTTTCTCGGTCTTTGTACGAGGTGAGCTCTCCCTTTTTTCGTTCTGTTCTGAACTAATGTGCTCTTGATTATGTAAGGTACTTTTGTAAATAAATTGTTTTAGAATAACACAGTTTGCATGTTTCCTATTACAGAAATTATCATCAGTTACGATTATTTATTATTTATGAACTTATAATATGTAAGATTGTGCTTTCAAGAATGTTGAACTGTCAGGGTAAAAATACCATTTTCGTACTGCACTACACATGCATATAATTATGTTGTTTTTCATCATTATCTTACCTTCTTTTCTCTTATCTAATCTAATGACTTTTGCACTGCCATTATCATAACATACAAGTGAGATTGTAGTCAGGAATCATAATCTATTACATTATAATCATAATCAATTCGATTATATCATGTGTATGTGTTTCCTTTTTAACGACTAGCTGTGTGGTAACAAAGACCATTATCGCCCTCCTCCTTTATCCAGGCTCTGGCACTAATGGCGGAGTTCGATTATATCATAATCCATTGGATTATAATCATAGTCAATTGGTTTATAAGCATAATTCATTGGTTTATAATCATAATTCATTGGATTATAATCATAGTTCATTGGAGCAGCCTAGTTGCAAACGTTAGGCTTCCTATCTGATCCAATGGATTAGAAGGATTTAGAACTGTCGTCATCTAGGACTCTACCCTTGGTGTAGTCTGTCTTTAACGTTTGTTTTTTCTCTGTGTATGTGGCTTCATCTCTCTTACTGTAGTCTTGCTAATGCTATTTTATTGCTGTATTTTGGGCTTCAGTGCTATTTTATTGCTGTTGCAGTTTGTCTGAAGGGCTTCAGTAGACAAATATTTTGGTAAGTTTGGCTGTGTGTCTGAAGGTTGCACGTATTTCCAGCTATTTGCACATCTTGTGTCGTGTTTAAAGTGTCTTAGTAGGCCTAACCTTTATTAAGTCGCTCTCATTAAATGCACAAATTTTGTTAAATGTGTTATGTATTCTCACACTTCTTGCACTGATTTCATTTGTGATACTAATAGTTTAGAATTAAGTAGGCCTAGTGCTGTTGTCATCAGAGGATCTTGTAACGAGGTTTCTCATGATAATGCCAGTTGTTGCACAGATTACATTCTCTGCTTTTAAAACCTTGTTTTCTTTTAGCATTTCCGCTTCTCTTTTGCCGCTTCTCTTTTGCTAAAATGACTTTGCTTGTTTAGCTCATAGTTATGCTAGCAACTGTGTTTTATACTAGCACTAGAAAAGTGCCTAGGTAGTGTTTAGGGTCTCAGGCAATGACCCTGTCTTCATCTGGAATGTATATTCCAGCGAGTTGTGTAAAGTAGGGCACTTCACTTGTACTTAAATAAGAAACGTTTGTCCACTGGTAGGTAATAAGGGCTGTCTGGAGGTTTATAACTGAAGCCATGTTCATTTTTTTTCTGTCATGAAACTTTTTAACACTGCAGCAGATATTGAGTTGCATAACTGTACAACTGTAAACATGGTAAAATGGTTGACGTGATATAGCCTCTTTGGATGCCACAGAAATGTTTTGTGAATGTAAGATTATTCATACATTATTCAGTTAACACTACTGCCATAAATGAAGTTTTTCTAACATCAGATAATTTAAAATTTTGTGTTTTGGTTTCACAGCCCCTCCTCAGCAACCAGTTTTGAGCATCACCACGACAACTTCAAAGAGCATTCAGGTCAAATGGCGTACAGGAAGCAATGGTGGAAGCAGAATTTTGGGATTCTATCTTCACTATCGCCTTGACAATGCCAACTATTCAAGAGTTGAACTTGGGCCAATCAACAGAACATACTTGGCTGATGATCTTTGTTGTGGTTCTCAGTATTCCTTCTATATCATCACGTACAATGAGAATGGGGAGGGATTACCAAGTCAAGTAGTAACAGGAAAAACAAATGGATCAGGTGAGGAAAATTTGCGGCTTTTTCATCAGTAAACAGAAAAATCTAGAAGCTCTAAGCAGTTTCTTCAAAATCAATTCCCTCAAAATCAGTTACTTGAAATCATGGTTCATAAACTGTGCAAATCTCTGCATGATCCAAGAAAGCTGATCTAGACAAGCCAGAATTTTCATCAACAACTAAGTAGAAAGCCAAAATGTTCCTGACTTTTAGACTACAGATTTTAGTCAATCTCTAAGCATTTTTAGTGAATTGTTACTTGTAGCTCCCATCTTGCCACCACAGAGTCTGATATTGGACCATGTGAACGCCACATTTGTTGTGCTATCCCTTGACACGTGGCAAACGGGAGGATGTCCTCTCGAATCGTTCAGCATCGAATACCAAGTAATGGGAGACTATGACATCTGGAATACCGTCGAGAATAACATCGCACCAAATGTTGTGAGTTTTAGATTTACTTAAAAAACAAAGTGATGTAACAGAAGTTTTATAATTACTATAAACAAAGAGAAATAAATCAGTTAGGGTAATGGTTACAGAATCTTACCAGTACGCATCCATTCTAATGCTAATAATTTAAGATTATAACTTGAATTAATAATTTAAGGTTACTATTCATGAGACAGTAATGTATAACTACCGTCAATTATTGATGATTTGCAAGTCGTAAAATGACTCACATGGAATTTCTGAGATTGGTGTAGAAAATCAGATCTAATGACACAGAAAGGATTAAAATAATTTGTTAATGTCAGAATTCTTATTGCGTTTCAGAGCAGCTATACGGTTCCTCTGCACCCAGCAACCTGGTACCTATTGAAAGTTTCAGCGTTTAACAGTGCCGGGGTCACCGAGTACATTCTGAAGTTTACCACTAAGCCGTACTCAGATGCTGGACTGCATCCGGTGAAACTGGTGCACAGATTGACGACCCTTCCTGGATATCACCAGATGTATTTCCTAGTGCCACTGACAGCTGTTGTTGTCTCACTCACCATCATCATCCTTGCCATCGCACTTTTCTGTCGTCAACGTCAGAAGTGGGTGGTTTACCAGTCGGAGAAGACGTGCACAGGTACAAAGGCGGAAATGTCGCTTCTGAAAAATTGCCAGAACGAAAGTCCACTTGAAACCCAGATTTACGTTCCCAGCCCAAGACAGACGCTTAAACTTGAACGAACTCAGGGCGAGGCGACCGCTGGAAAAGAATCGAATGGCTGCTGGAGAGGAACGGTCTCCGGCGACAACGTACTGGAAGAAGAGATGCACAATTTACGTGCGCCATAAATCATCATGGAAGCGGTCTCCATGGCAACGGTCCATTGGTTTTATATTTGGATATGTATAATGGTAAGTGACAGGCATGAATCACACTGGCTCTTGAGAAAGGCATTTGGTTTTTCTGTCAGCTTATGAAATCGTGAAAGACGAACTCAAGGACAAGTTGTAGAAGGGCAATCATTATATGGAAATATGCCCCATTTACAGTATTCCAATGAGGCAGGAGCTTTAGTTTGGACAGCTGTCAGCTCCTCATGATTTACAGGTTAGGCTACATGGTTAAGCTTAACTGTGAATTTGCTATCCAGGATTCAGATGAAAAACAAAGTTGAGATTATGACGTGTTCTCAACCGACCATGGTGCCACAATTGAAGTCCGGATATGTTCTTCCAAAAGGCTACTGGATCATAACATATTTGAATGTGCGTTGTAATTCCAGCTCGCATTTTCCCAGGCTGTTACCCTGTATCAGTGGATTTTTAATTTGGATTGTGAAGACACTGATTCCAGATTGCAGATTGTATTGTGGTTTCAAGTGGCAGTCACCAGTGTTTGGTAATTATTGTTGTCTTTTTATAATGACAATATAGAAGTCCTAAGATTAGATTAAATATATTTTAAGGTTGAACTTCATCGTTGGTCACTAGAACTTTTCTGTTTTGCTTATTCACAGGAGAGAACGATGAAGATGAAGAAACCATTAACCCGTATGCAACATTTCCTGATTCTGGAAATGTGAAGGTCAGTTTATTTCGTATTTTTAATATCTAACTATCCATTCGTTGCATTCATGCACCCAGCCATTCTATTATTTAATTACAAATTACAAATTAAGTACCTGCTTTGGTTATTCGATAAATTATTAAGGAATTATGAATTATGATAACCGGTGGCATAACTATGGGCTTCTGTTTGCATGGTAAAGGGCCCATACCTGCAGAGGGAACCCACTCAGACTTGATTTCTTTTGAGTAACTTTGCAAACGGACCCAAAACTTATGGTCATGCTACTGACTGTGATTGTGATATAAAATGTTAACAATGTTATTTTTCAAAACAGAAGGACTGTTAATGCTTGCTCAGTCCTTCTGTTTTGAAGATATTTTGGTAGTTTTTATGTTACATAAAGTTAGGTCAGTTTGTGTCTAACAGTATTATTGAAATTGAATCAGAATCATGAAGGTAAGCACTCTTTTGGTTGTCATGTTCTCTAGCCGTCTGATAAGCTAACCTCTTCTGAGCTGATGACGATTGGTGACTCTGCAACAGCTGATCACGTTGATCATCAAACCTACGAAAATACAACCAACTCTTGTGAGAACACTGCGAAAATTTACACCTTGGGTAACTATTATTAATTATAAATTATAATATTCAAAGGCAATTGTGTTATTTTACATATTTCTTGAGATTAGGAACTACATCCAGAATGGCAACTACTCATCAAATTCTGACTTAGGGAGGGTGCTGCTTAAAAGCGACTGCATTAGAGTGTTGAACTGACAGTGTAGAATTATCATCATTTTTGTGAATTTTACTGTAATATTTTTCAATCAATCCTTATTCGTTTAATCAGTTGTTATTACTATTAATACGTGTACCTGTATTATCTTCTTTCTTAAACCCAAAGGATAAATTTCCAAAAGCGAGATGAAACATCATGTTTTAAGAGATTTGTTTGATCCAGAACATCAATTCTTTGCTTTCAAAATTTCACTTATTATCTTCTGTGTAACTATAACGACTTTTGTGATTGTTGATCAGGTGAGGACTACAGAAGTTGCTCTCTTGAAGACGACTATTTAAGTCCCATTTCTTCTCCAGCCTTCCAGCCTGCAATGAGCTTAAATTCCGATTCAAAGAAGAAAGAAGAAAGTGGTTTAAGACACGAACCCCTCTGAGGATCACAAGAATAAAAAATAAAAAAGTAAGTTCAGAGCTATATGTTACTAGAACATATAGCTCTGAACTTAAAAGAGAGACGAAAATCAAAGGCCTTTCTACTACTGTCTGTCTAAAGTGCCACAGAGTGTGTTGCATCAGAGTCACTGGAATAACGAAGTTCTAAGCCTAAGGCACTTGAACTGGCAACAGAAATACCTGCTTTGAGTAGGTAAATGGTCAGATTTTTTGCTTCATCTTTTACGGCTGAAGTTAACTAGTCAATAAACAATAGCGAAGAAAACTGATCATAATAGCCGTAACTGGCAAAGAGACAGTATCATGATCGACTGCAATAGGGCACTTCCGTTATAATTCTAGGTGTTGTTTGTTGTCAGAAGATTTAAGTTGTAAATACATTGGAATGAGATGAGAATTTCTAAATGTAGCTATGTGTATATATATATAGTCAATCAGTCAGTCACTCGTTTGATTTCCATAACATGTTTGTGCAGGTTTCGTGAGGAGTGTTGTAGGCAAATCCTAACCGACTGACGTAATAGACAAAAGAATCATAAGCCGAGAATTGTACTTTGTATATAATATTTAAAGATGACATCTACATGTATTTGAAAAAAGTGACTTTTTTATAATTCAATATTGCTTTTATTCGCTCTTTGTCTTGCTCTGTTGGTTTATGTGGCCATCTGTCTGTCTATCTGTCTGTCTCACCATCTGTCTGTCTGTCTGTCTGTCTCCTGAGTAGCTGTGCCCATGATGTGGTGCAACGTTGTTGTGATGTTATCATTGAGCCTTCCTACTGTATAGATCACTTGAAGCGAGCACAACTTTAAAAAAACTTAGTTTTCTGCTCTGGTGGGAAGTTGAATCCATATCTTGTGCAAGGATAGCTATTACCTTTAGCAGTCGTGGAATCTGTTTAAGCAACAAGGCCGATTAGCATCAACATCTTGTTACTGTGCTGACCTGCACCCAGCAGTAGCGGCGCCAGAATTTCAGGTGGGGGGGCTAAAACCCAATTCCTTCCCTTTCTCCCCTCCTCTCTGGCATTGGCAGTGATTTCCCACTTTTGCAGTGGGGGAATCTGAGCCGCCGATAGGGGGGATTTCAGCCCACCTTGCCCCATGCTGGCGCTGACCTGCACCCAGGTGGCTGTACCTTGTAAAGGTAAGGTAAGAAAACAGAAGTTAATTAACAGTTTATTACATTCCCCTGTCAGTCAAAGTTATCTGAGATTTTCATTCTGGTAAATATTATTTTTAAAAACAGTTTATTCTCGCAAAGTTTAACATATGATAATATCTGATTTATTTTGATCAACCCTACCAATATGCCCAAGAATATTGTTTCGTATTTTAAATATTCGACGTGCAGTAAATGAAATTAATACATCCTGATGAAACCCAAGTATTCTGAATTAAAAAATCTGCAGAGAATAGATGAAGCCTACTACAGTCTTATATGTCATATGCTTTGGGGTCAACAAGTTAACACTGCAAGAAAATAAAAGTAATCAAAAACCATACAAAACTGTTTGTGAAAAATTACAGACTGTATAGCAGCAAAAAGTGAAAAGTTTCAATTAAGTGAAACTCTGCTGAAAGAAAATTATAAACACTGCCACAAAACTTGACAAGACTCTAATAAAAAAAGTAGCACATAACCCACATAGCATAATACGGGCCATGATGTCAATCAAACCACATCTGAAATCAATTCAACCTGATTTCATGCAGGCGATGTCAATGTTCATCATATGACTGATCGATTGATTAAACAGTGTTAAATTATGACTTTATAAATCATACTGACTGGATGTGATAAATATCTCTGACTCATAAACTGACGTACCAGTTGCTGACTAAAACGGTTGATAAGTTAACATCTCAACGCTCGTAAAGTCTTTACATCCGACAGTTTAAAGTTATCACACAAGTCGTACAAGACGGTAGCAAACATAAGTTAACACACGAAATGTTTCTGTCCGTATTATAATACAAAACTGCAGATACGTGTACTCGACGCTAACTCTATCTAACGTTCTATCACACTGAACAACTGTAGGTGTTGCGTATGTGTAGCCACAAACAAATACAGATTTTGCAATGCACTTCAGAATAGCAAATAACATGTCCGCAAGAAATCAAGTCTTCAGTGCAGTAAAATCTGCTAACGACATAAACTTACTCTGTAAAACTGACAATTGACGGCTGGTTTCTGTGGCACAGATCTTGTACTCAATCCTCATGATTCATAACATTCACTGCGCACATTTTAACACATTTCAATGTGTTGCTGAAGAGGTTTACAATAAATGTTAAATAGCGCATCACTAATTGGCATAATCTATGACTGACATAATCAGACACTCAGAAATTAAGTAACATTTCAGTAAAACATGCGCGTTTCTGTTACGTAATAATTATAATAATGCACTGAAGCCTCCTGGGACTATTTATATTTACACAGTCATGGATTGCCTAAAATAACACAAATTATTTGTTTATTCTGCTGTTGCTCATTAACAGCATTTCACTTCAAAAACGTTTTTCTCAAATAGCACGTTTTTTTACTTTGCTTTCACAATACAAATACTCTGTTCCACTTTGCTCAATAGCACATTCAGTATCCACCAGTAGGCCTTTGTATGCGTGTATCAATACAGCATTTTTAACTGTCTGTCTTTCAAAAGAGGTACTAAAAAAGGCATACTTAGGTACCTGTAAAAGAACTTCTAGTATCTTCAATGCACACTAGCCATATTAATAACAATAACATTCTAAGCTAATGTGTTCTGCATTATAACGTTTCACATATTCAATAAATCATAAGAACTTCAGTCCCAAACTTAAAACGAGCATTACAGAAACTGATGTAGGACATTCCTTGAATCTCATCGTAAGTACATCTTGAGGTGGAGCATTTGCAAAATTATGAAGATCTAAAGCATAAAAAGCAAATAACATGCTACAGCCGCAAAGTCAGCTCTAAGTTCTGCTTCAAAATGGATAAAATATTCAACTACACAAAACAGAATTCTTACCCCACGATTTCTAGATACATGTACATTCAAATCAACAACTCCCATTTTGGTTCATAAAAACGAACATTGATTATGATGAACGACTTGAAAAACGAGATTCGAATCAGGCCAGTCGGTTTGGACGAAGCAGTGTACAGGAAACCAAATGACCATTGTGTAACATGAACAAAATGGCAGCCCAAAATACCTGACCGATTATTAGAATACAAAACAAACGACGATGATATATATATTCAATCAGAAATGAACCAACATTTATCTTACACTTTTTATAATTTTTATTGCATTATACTAAATTTAATTATATTGTAAATGCAAATTTACATGCCAGCATTTCAAGAGAAACTTGTCAGAGGTGCTCAACATGAGTTTTTGGTTACTTCTACTTGTTTCTGCTATTATATTCTACTTGTAATTCTTGGTATTGTGCTTCTGACATGGCAAGCCTTTGGTAAGACTGAAGGTTTACTTTTCCCTTAAAGCGGATACAGTGTGGCAAGAGGTGAGGCATTTAAGAAAAAAAGTAATTAGACAGCGCAAGGTCATCACGGTGGTTTAAGAAGTTCTACAACCTCTCGTCTTCCTGTCATCTAAGATGACCTTTAAATAAAGAAGTCGTTTTCTCAACATTCATTGAGAAAGCGTCTGTTATGCTCTTAACAAGCACATAATATTCCATTCCAGTCACTAAGCACAGAGTTTGTTCTGGGCTTAGTGACTGTTACTGTGATAGTGTTCCTATTACTGTGACAGTGTTCCAGACTGTGTTGTTTTACACTGAACACCACAACACCGCGTGCTGCATTACAGTTCCTGAAAGAAGCATCATCTTTTACACTGCTCTTAATATTGCATTCATGGTAACCAAAATGATTTTGCATCTTTTTACAAATCTCTTACAATTCTGTGCACAGACATTCTATGGGAAAATTCTCATGTAACGTATTTAATTCTGTACATGATTATATATGCATATTTACAGTTTTCTTTACACCTGTCTGTGTAACAAATGAGTAGCAGAGTAGAACCTGTTTAACAATGACGTCCATCACTGGCTTAAAGAGAACAACTGCATAGGTAACTGGCAATTCATAAACTTCATTCAAAAATTTACATTGGCCTTCACGTGTCCATGAAAAAATTAATGTATGGTGCATACTTTAATGCTTGTGACAGCGTAGGGTCTACATCCTAAAGGTTAAACCTAACCAAGAGTAGGCTCTGAAAATTGTTGTCCCATGAAACAAATCTACCATGCATTTTATACCTACCTCAGTGTTTTCAAAACTGAATCCACTAGAAACACCTTGTAGTATTTTACCTTTTGGAATCACATCAAGTACAAGGTTATAATGAAATTTTATTACAACAAAGTCACATTCTAAAGCTGTCTTAAATCCGGGATCATTATGCCAACATGATATGACATTGTAGCTACATAGCCTCAACCCTCCTCATTTTCAAGGACCTAAAAACCCAAATTTGTCATGTTAGATCCTTCACAAACGTATACCTGTTGTATAGGCATTAGACACCACATCATTCTAGTTCCTGTTTACTTGTTGTGCGAGCCTGATATAAGTCTTAAATTTGTCACAACTGGTAGGCAAACCAGGTTCCTCGCATACATAAATAATGGAGCAGGCCAGTACATGGAGACAAAATTAGTGAACAAAATAAAGCTTGGACAACAAGATAACATAGTCTTAAACAGTTGTATTATCATGTTAAAGTTCTCAATAACACATGGTTCTTATTAAGAAAACCACTGATTCAAACACAGCAAATAAGTAAATCCTCAGCAAAGCAAAATATCCTGGCCCTTTGCTGAAAGGCATTTTGATCGTCTCAAAAGGTTTGTTCCGTAATCGAGTGCCAGCAATACTCAATTGGTTACAGCGGTAAAAGATTGATAAGAATTAAGACAGTTGACTAATTTGTTGCAACTAAATTGTTAGTAAAAGTATTTCAAAACATGATTACACAAAATAATATATGTAACATGCGGTTTGGTACATTCATGTTTCCATTCTAAACTTTCCCACACAATAAGTCACTTTCTGTCTCAGACAAACAAGGCCCTGTGATTATTATGTACAAAAAAAATTAAATCCAAACTACATTCGCCTTTTACTAACAATCAACTAACATTCACTTTGAGTATTTTGATATTAGTGAAATTCGTTTCTTTCAAGTTATTTACATTCATTTATTCAAAATCAGGGAACATAAGTCATTGAGTCTGGAGGAACATACAGATTTGTATTCATTCCCACAGTCATTCAGATTATCACCCTTCAAGTTCAAGATATATCGACATTGAAGTGCGCTGAGTCCTAGGAGGAGAGTCAACGTGACAATAGCACATAATAATAATAATAATAAAAATAATAATGACGACAATTCATACAGCGCCATAACACAGTCATGTTGTACATAATCAACTGAAAAGGCACAGCTGTGCAATTTAAAAAACCGAGTGAGGATTTTTCAGATGAAGTTCAAAATTTCCTACATGAACACCATTTATACTGAAGACATTGTTACACAATCGTTTGCTTTCCAGAGCTCTGTCTATGCATTCTAAGATACTATTGCACTCAGCAAAAGTCAGTTGTCTCAACTGCTACCAAGGGGGAAAGCATCAAGGACAACTGTGGCATGTGACCACAATTGCGTAGGTGTCAGGGCCGAGACTGTGCCACGAGTGCCACACCACTCATCAAAACCAAGCATTTGAACACTAACAACGAAAATTCAAATGAAACCAAAAGTACGACATATCTACGTAGTAGCTTATGTTCTTCTATTTATGTATGCTATTGTAAGCAGCATGAATTGATGGTGCTAAGCAATGGTTCTTTAACCCTTTAATGACGAGCATGTACTAAAAGTGACTGGGAAACCAAACCAATGCAGCTCGTCGTTAAAGTGTTAAGGATTACCTCAAGGTCCCGACACAGTTAGGAAGGCTTATGCCTGCACAGATCCCACACTCGCATAACAACGTACTACCAAGAATACAGGATATTCAGAGATGCTCCTGCTATAAAGGTTTTAAAATATCTAACTGCAGTTGAGGATTTTAAGATGAGGTAGACAAGGGGTTCTAAATACAAAAGTCCTTCACCGGATACAATATCTTAAAGAGACTGACTCATGGCACATCAAAATTTTGGTAACACTGATTCAACAATAACATCAATCTTAAGTCCTAATCAGCAATAGTGAAACTCAACTATTAAAGGAGTATAACCATATGGAAAGCCCTGTCAAAGCTGTACAGCTTGCTTTAAGCTATGGACTTCACTTTGATATAGATCTGTACAGAGGTATTTTGCACTCGTCAATTTCAACTGCTTATGTCCAAAGAATGCGTCTATATAATATAGTTTTTATGTAGAAAAAAACACTAATCATACTGGTCCTGCATATTACAGTATTACAGATGCTTCTCGATTAGATTTCTCAGCATGGATATATTATCTTATGGATTTAAACCAAAGTATCTCATAATCAAATATCTTAAATATCCTGCTAAACTACCTCACAACTGCATCACAAACAGCAAGACAGTCGTCATAGATACATCCCCAGTAAGGCATATCTACAGCCAAGAACCATAATACGGAATACCAGGGAGCATGCTCAAACAATAATCTTTCTATTATTTTGCAGCCTTTGACTACATGTCATCATCCATACTTATAAATCGACAATACGCATTTGTGGCTTCACATTCATAAGAGTTATGCATTTAAGAACCGTTGCACTGGGAAATGTTCATTCTGCTAGGTTAGCTAAGTGTTGCAACTGACAGCACACTGTAAAAGTCTACTTTGTATTACCATTCAACAATATGTAAGTTACCATCTGCAATTCTGCATCTTGATTTCAACAAAGTGCTGGACACATCGATTTCACATCATTGACTATTGAGTCAAAATTGACAATGTGCAGCAACGTGTTCATTTTCTGCGGTTAGTTACATGTCAAAATCGAAAATACACTAGAATATTTTCGTTTGTGGTAAGTTACATTGCAAAATGAACAGAGCATTAGCAAGTGTCAAAATCAACATTGCACCGAAACATGTCCATGTTGCGTGGTAAGTTATGCTGAAGTAGCTTATGGTTCAGAAGAGCCCACATTTTCCTATTGTTTTCCGCAGCTTCGAGAACCTCCGATGTACCTGGAAATAGTTTTGCCACAATCCTACAAAAACCAGAAACGTTAATTTATTACGAAAGTTTTCATCAATTAAAAACTGTTCATACAAAGTGAATGTGCAATAACTCAGGGAGTTTGAAAACAATCAAAGAAACTAGAAAAATCAAATAAGAACAACAAAATTCAGAAGTTATCTAGAAATGCAACTTTCCTAAAACACTCCCGAGTATAAATAATGAAATGCACATTTAGGACTTGTACTCTGGCAGTGCCAGTCCCAAGCCTGGAAAAAGGAGGACGACGCTAATGATCTTTGTAATCAAACAGTGTCGTTAAACCGAAACTACTACGACTTGGTTCCAGTAATGGTTATTCCTCAAAATTCCAAAAAATTACTCAGAACGACAATGAAGAAAGAACACACATTTGGACTTGTAGTCTACATTTTGATCATAAAACTGGAAACAAACTAACACAGACAGGAATAAAATTATAACAAGGGTAAACGTTTCTCCACTAGCGTACCTGTAGACCGGAAGAGCAACCGAGTCGAGAAATCCAACCTGTAGGTCTGGAATAACTGCTTTGTCTCTATCCATCATCTCCAGTGGATCTCTCCCTATTCCCTTTTCCATGTCACCTTGTGAAAAGAACTCGCAATAGATGAGCTCCTAGGAGTGATAAATCAAAACAGCACAACATGAAAACATCTCAATTCATAATTTAAACATAGCTGTTATGTTTCACAGGTAAACATGAATGGATCAAATGTCTCTATACATGCATACATGCATGCATGTATGAATATGCATGTACTCATGTATATGCATGTATGTACACTTATGTATACATGTATAAGTAATTTTATGTATATATCTGGACACTTAATATAATGCTTATTTAAGTGCCTGTGCAAATCACTGTACCAAAAGATATATATTATATAATTTAAAGGCGTAAAAGACAAATAAGATCAATTGGTGATTAGACAAATCAAACGCACTGCAATGGTTTTTGAGTTGGTAAAGCTTTTCGTCTGGTCCGACAGATCACTGGCGGTCATCAGTAAGCAAAGAAGCAGCTGCTTATGCTGTCGATTGCTTGCGTCAAATCCATCTGAAATAACAAACAAGTAAACACTCAACTCAAGGCTCATTATCTACACTACTCGCTGCAAGTCCCATTGCCTAAGGATCATGATCAACTGCCTAAAGGTCAAGACCAACTGCCTCAGGATCATGATCAACTGCCTAATGATTAAGACCAACTGCCGGAAGATCAAGACCACATGCCTAACGATTACGATCACCTGGCCAGGTGATCTTAATTGTTAAAAATCTAAACCAGACAAAGAACATAAAGCAGTAATTCAATTTGCCATTCCCATTCCCCACAATAGATTGCTGTGAAGCGTACCTTCAGCGAGCCGTTCCAAGTCCTTAACTTTGCGCAGATGTTGTGCTAAGTCTGTTGCAAGTATGATGTCTCTCACGTGGTCCAATGCACGAACATAACTCTAAAAATGCAGAACGAAACAATAAAACCAATTTGCTTAATTAAAATCTATAATGATTACATAATACACATATCCTAGGCACCAGCAATGTCATTCAGAGACACAAATAAATATATAAAAATCATATTAAATTTCTTATAGTCGTTGACTCTGCAGCGATAAAAATTCTTATTAGTAAACTATTAAAATGCTATGAAATTATTAATCATACTAATAATAATTCAATATTTCCATTCTCGATGAAATATTAATCATCTGTCCAATCAATCGTCTCTATCCAGCACGGCTTTTGTAGTCAAACGACATGAATTCTCCCTGTCATTCCTGAAATCAATATTCCCATTCTACCATTCTTCCGTGTATTTCCGCGACCACTCCAACTCATTCCACCCACAATAGAACAGCTGCTCATGATGCAGCGTTTCAATCAAAACGACGTCCAATCAAGTTTTCCAAAGTATCAACAAAAGCAGAATTATAGCTTTCATCAAACGCAAAATTCTGACAATAAACCTTAGATGATGACAGCATGGCTTTCATAAAAAGCACATAAAAATACCATTTTTTGTTAATTCCAACTATCTGAAGATTTACTCTCATATAGTAATAACTGTAAAAGAAGGAAAATGACAAAATGGAAATCTCTTAAAACAAATGCTTTGAAACCAAAATATAAGCTAGAAAGCTAAAAGCACAACCTCTTTCGACAGATTCTCAAAGATGTTGCAACCCTCCGTGTTCAATATGCACATTGTTTGCGCGAAATGATGTCGCTGCAACAGAAATGGTTGCCGATGGCATAAACAGTAAACTTCCAATACCTAAATTGTAATTTGTAGTGTTGTAAACAATCGATTTTTATAGCACTGCTTCTAGAAAGTCTTATCAGAATCTTATAGAATCTCACAACACAAAACCATCATCGAATAAAATGGTTATCGGTGCTCATCAATAAGCTGGTTCCTTCCACTTGGTTTTAGAGTAGCACTTTAGAAAAATTTGAAGTTCACGATTACACTTGCACAAAAACTTGGCATCAAATGTAGCACAGTTCAAGAATTTCAGTTCCCGGAGCTGTTTACAGATAGCAATGCATCAGAAGGGTACCTTTTTAGCAACCCGTGTGGCGCTGGTATCAGTTAAATATACCGAAAGGATGGATGGTTGAGCAGGCACTAGATGGCCTGAGATTCCATGTACAGTGTTTGGATCCAGAGTTCAATGACACCTTATAGCAACAAAGACCGTTGACATCGAGAGAAATTATTTTGTATAATACAGCTAATATTCCATGGACAATCACTCATTCAAGAATTATCAAACTAGATCATTTGCAGTGCATTCTAAAAATGTTCTCAAATAATAATTCCAGAACAACAAATCTCTTGACCTAAATTTTCTTCACCTTACCCAATGGGTAATAAACCTTTAGAATGAATAGCAAGTGAAAGGCAAGAAGAACGGGTGAGAAACAGTCATAAGAACTTACTTCTAGAACTGACCCTTCAGAACTGTACAGCGCGGCCAGAACAGATCCCTGAAATAGCAGAACAACTGAACCAATAAAATTATGTAGAATTACACAAAAATTTTAACGAGTCAGAAAGATTATGGTAACTATTCTGAACAAAGCTTACAAGTATCTAACTGACCTAGATTAAAAAAATTAAAAATCATACATCAACAAATAAAAATCCTTCTGATAATCGAGACACCAGAGCGAGCCACCCAAAGGTCAAAGGTCAAAGGTTAGAGTTGATCTGAGGAACTTACAGATGCCACCTGGAAGGAGTTGGTCGTGCCGCGGTGATCGATATCGTGGCAGAGACAGGAGACAAACAGAGCAAACGCCTCAATGTCGCTACAACAGATAACAGATCACTCTATCGACCCTGTGACGTAGTATACGGGAATCTGTCATGGGGCAATGTAGCCAAGTGGACAAGTGTAACGTTGAGACGTTATGACATGCATTATATCCACCATCTGGTTCTAACATCATAAATTAAAAATATATAATTGTAAATGTTCTGTTATAAACGGTCGACTCAGCCTTTCATTCGCCAGATGGCGTTAGTAAAATGAGCAGTAGGACGTGATGGGCGCCTTGCATGGCTGCCAAACAGTTAAATTTGACTCCTGTAATACCATGTGATCATCCGTTCATACTATGAATTGTAATCATACTGCGGTGTGTCAGTTTGAAATAATAAAGGAAGATTATTATTTAATATTAATTACAATGTTAAAATAATATTCCAAGCCTCTTCAAAAACCTCACAAAACTTCATCAAGATAAGCAATCACATGAGTTTCAGGCCCATCCAATTTATAAATTTTCAACTACAATGAAACAACTTTAGTGACTTTATGCAAAGATTCAAGATTCCGAGCATTTGAAGACATTTTAAATGCACTTACTCTAAATGTTTTAGCACACTTGTATTTTTGTAGAGGAGGTAACAGAAATGAACCACGGCAAATGCATGTAACCAGTTGTGATATGGAGGATCACGATAACCCTTACGAACCATCAGCACAAACCTACGGAAACAAGTACGACATAAGTTTATCGCTAATTATAATTAGCACTAATAAGGACTACAGTCCTCAGAAGTAATGTCCCAGAATTCTGGATGCATTATTCGCCTAGACAAGCAAGCATAAGATCAGCAATGGAAAAATGAAAATGATTACTAACATCCAAATAACAGTTGCAAACAACGGCTAATAATAAACACAGAAGGCCAATTAAACAAGTTAAACAGACACTTTCTCGTACCTCTATGTATCTGTGCCAGATGTATATCCAATGCGCCCTTCAAGCCCCCCGTGACTGGCTGAAAGTGATAACTCTTCTAGTTATCTGATGAACTTCTTCGACTTAAACGTCATTTAGGCTACAGCAACTGCAGTACTTTTGTGAGGTATTTAAAAGGCACAATATTAAGAAACTGGATACACAATTACACATGCACTTCACATAGGCACCTAGCCCGGAATAAACATCAATGCATATGCCCGTCTGTATATCCAATCTGCATATCACTTTTTCTAAACTGCATCAAAACTCAATTTACTTTTGGTCACAACATCAATGCGGCATTTAAATCAGTGTCACCAAATAGAACCACTCAATATCAATAGAACCACTCAATATCAATAGGCCAACTCAAAATCAATAGAACCCCTCAATATCAATAGGCCAACTAAAAATCAATAGAACCACTCAAAATCAATAGAACCACTCAAAATCAATAGAACCACTCAACATCAATAGAACCACTCTACATCAATAGAACCACTCTACATCAATAGAACCACTCAACATCAATAGAACCACTCAACATCAATAGAACCACTCAAAATCAATAGAACCACTCAACATCAATAGGCCCACTCAACAAAAACTGACCTTGCAAGACAGTCTGGGCGTATTCTGTGTCTTGAGATGAAACCCAAGTCTTCAAACATGCTGAGAACTGCCTAAACAATACATAGAAGACAAGTGCAACAAACACATTTCGTATTCTGTTCTCTGGCCTACAGTCACATGAATGCAGTTTTGCACAGACATTAACTAGGCATTTGGGAGTTCCTAATTGCTTCAAATACCCTCCTATCCTTTATTTATGTGGTTCTGTTTATTTACTTCAAAGAATCATGGCTATATCAATAGAACCACTCACAACTAGAAACGACTCATGGAGTTGCCAACCTTTGCAGTGCTGGCCAGAGACAAGACCCCGTGTTTGCCAGATATGAATACCAGGGTCAAGCAACAAAGTGTCTGATAGAATGTGCAGATTACTTCTATTCTTATACACATTTTTTATCAGTTATTCTGCTTGGTAACACCAGGAAACGACTTGCACAGAGAGCACCCAGAAATGCTGAACAAATTTGCTATCATTATTGCCAATTATTATAATTATTATCATTATTGCTAATATTATTGGGCAGAACACTCCCGAAGATTTTAAAGAAAGTACTAAGGAACTTGCACTTCTATTTTTGACTTCCTACATTGACTCTGTTGCAACAATTTTATCTAAAAGCTGAATCTATCTCTACATAATTTGAGTGCTCAACAGAAATATTGCCTATTAAAATTTGAGCCACAGAAATATTGCATATTATTTCTAGAAATTCTTATTTTGAAGTAAACTGTTTTGAGACATAGGCAAGTCAGAAAACCAGAACAACATTGGGTGAGATGCAGCCAGAAATGTAATTGAATATATTCTTCCAGGAAAGTTGAAGAACTATATTTTTTAAATACACGTAATTAATTATTTATAGCAAATTGTATCTGTCACATGCTGCGTGCAAAGTAGCCTTTCTCTGACGCAGAAAATCGTCTATATGTGTGGAAAAAAACATAAATAATCTTGATAGGTTGCTGGTATTAATATTTTGACAGATTCATATCACAGGAAATTTGACTTCACAATATATTTAATAAAAAATCTAAACTACAGCTCTGCAGTTGAAATTACAATGTTCACTTACCATTGCACTGTTTTCATAACCAATTTCTCGTGGCTTGCAGGAGAAAAGTTGAAAATCTTTGAGAAAGAAGCTTGGCTGAGGTACATCAAGGGACATTAGAGCTTTAACCTCCTCATTGGATACCTTAAATGCAAAAAAGTAGTTATTCAATTGACTGAAAGAAACTTAACGTCATAGTGAAAGAAATAAAGATATTCTCAACCACATAGGGGACAGTCACAACAATCACTGGTTACGACTGATGATGGCAATGATAAAGTAATCCATTAAAACCAATCAATTTCAATAATATTTACAATGATAATATAGCTTTATGCATGTTTTACAATGACGAATAATTTTTTTTAATTATGGAATTACGACACTGAACTTACCTGCATGTGATAAATCATTAATTCATTTGACAATTTGCTTCGATGCTGAGTATCAATAACCTTTTTATACAGAAGACTCTGCAAACAAAGAACACAAATGAGAAAACTTACAGGTGAGAAAACATTTCAGTAACAATGCATATGTTATCTGGATATGTATACTATAGATAATGCCTCAAAGGTGCTGAAATGAAGCTATCTTAACACTATAACGACGAACTGCATTGGTTTCCCAGTCGCTTTTGGTACACTCTCGTCGTTAAAGGGTTAAAGATGTAAAACAGTGCGACTAACATAAAACGAAATTCCGGAGCTGTTCTTAGCAGAAGAGTCCATCTCCTCTGGAGAAGATTGCTTCATACGGCTGGTCCAATGCGAACAAAATCACGACGTGCACTGCACAGAGGATTGGACTAACAGCCCTTTTATGGGCTCAAAGGGACTGAAGCACCTTCATGTGCTCCGGTAGCGTGTAGATCATTCCGATCAACATGAAAGTAATTACGTCTTTCAGTGGGACCCAGTGAGCGGTCTCGTGCTCACAATCAATCACGCACTTGAGAACATCGTGACTGAGATGTGAGACAACAACACGTATTAAGCAATAGAATCATGATGATACTGTAAAGTGCTTTGATTGATAACTCTAACGGAAACAAATCTTGACTCTTAATTAGAATTAAAACACGTTCCATAGGTGTGTAAACACGCTAACGACACAGGTGTTTGTTGTCAAAGATATCTGACAACACGTTCTGTCCCTAGTACAAGCTAAGCACAGAAAGCAAAACTTGAATAATGAAAATCAGATACCAACACAACATCAGAGTTTGAGTGAAAACACACAGGTAAGTAATCAAAAGGTAGACTGTACTTACATGAACAATGCTTATGCAACAGTAGACTGAGAATGCTTGTGCGATGTGTTCGTCAAAAGCCGAAAACCTAATGCCGTTGATTTTGTTGCACAACTGCGCCACTCCGATCACTTCACCTGAAAAATTCAGCACAAAAGTAGACACACAAATTTGGCAAATTAGATACATCAGAGATTTCTATAGTGCTTTTCGAAGATACTACAGAGTTGTTCAATTACAATAGAATTATTTTAGCAGCAGATACTTTAGCATGGAAAACATTTATAATCAGGATGATTTATTGTAATAAGAATGATTCATTCACAATTTTTGAAAACTTTAATGTACACCAAAATGCGGTTAGCAGTTGGTTAAATAAAGGATATGCTTACTTACTTATATGTACATTATAAATATTTAGTAAACCATATAAATTAATTAATATATTTATAATTACAGTTAAAACATACATCTATGCATCTAGTTTACTGTATGCTAGAAAAAGACATGGATGCTCTCACCTTTTTCATCTTTAATTGGAAAACACAAGATGTTCCTGCAACCCAAGATGAAAAACTCACAAATTGCACACTTTACGTTGGCAGGAAAATTAATTGTCACAATAATTGCAAATACTCAAAAATGCATGAAGCGCCTCTGAAAAGCAAAGCACGAGCACCAGAGCTTATTCACAAGTGCCCAATCGATTTAGAGGGACAGGGCACCATATAATTAATAAGTGCTCTATCTCATTAGAGGGAGAGAGCACCAGCTTATTCACAAGGGTTCTATCCAATAAGAGGGAGAGAGAGCACCACCTTATTTACAAGTACACTATCAAATTATAGGAATTTTCACAAATACAGTATGAAGAAAAAGATGTTTGCTTGTAGACCACAGAGGGAGGAGACAGGCATGCCTAAGTCTGTTAATGCTATCACTTTACTACTGCATCATAATTACAGTAAGATAGTAGGAAAACAACGGGGGTACCAAAAAGTTATCCAACTATTCACAGACACCCACAAAAATCTAGAATGTTTCAAATCTTTTACCAAGTAGACATCTACAGATAAAAGCTACCTTGTTCTGAAGCCAGTTGCATCATCAACTCCTCGATAAAACAATGGATGAGAGTAAGTATCATCAATGTTCAGAAGTTCTCCTGCAGAGCAAGATGTAAAAATACCGTGAATCCATGATGTACAGAAGATATATTGAAGATCGAATGATGAAGTCATTGACAATACCAAGATCATGATTACTCCTGTTAAACTTGCTATCATCTGTTACTAATATCATGTAATCTTACTGCTCACTTGTCAGTTTGTATTAATAAACGAATATTATAACAATGATAAATGATGACTACTGGAACATAATGAGTTTTATAATGACTGCTGCACTATAGGTAAACTAAATATATCCATAAACATTTATTGGTAAATATTCAGAAAATGCTACAGATATCAACGTTTCAATAATTTCTCTTTACTCGCTGTTAGTTAAAATTTGCTCAGTGTCAACATATCTAACATTTTCTGACACATCAAGAGCTCATCAAAACTCAGCTAGATGTTGTCAAAATGCTAACTTGCCTGTTGTGGCGACATGTCCAGCAATACCTTGCGTTGCAGGAATTCGTACTTCACTCTGAATCTTAAATTTAAGACAACACACTTTACTATCAGTCATCCTGTTGATCATCATCGATTTATATAGCACTTGCATCATCACCACTTTCATAGGTCATCATCATTTTAGTTAACGAAAACAACACTACAATACAGCATCAGAAAACCTTGTCTCAAATGTCACACGCTCTAAAACGACAGAATGCCAATTGGTCATGGCATGTCAGTAAAGAACTCCAACTACAGCCTAAAATGCAGCAATATTAACAAATGGTCAAGACAACAAGAAATCCAACTAGTAATAAACATTCTAAGTCGACTAACCTGCTTATTATTTCGGATGTCACCATCAAAAACTTTTGCGATTAGTTCATTTGACTCTTTATCGAGAAGAAATACGGAACACCTTTGTTGCAAAGAAAGACAAAAGTGATATCTGAATTCAGCGTCTAACCTAACCTCAAGATTAAAGAACTGCCATTAAAATAAATAATGCAAAAGGTAAAACAATTAGTACGTATCTTCGAAGTGAAATGACATTCTGTGATGAAGAAGGCTAGAGAAACCAGAAGTGTGGCAAGTGCGCACAAACATGCTGGAGGATATTTGAGTTTAAAGTGCGTACTTCAAAATAAGTGTATCTAACCCGTCATCTTTGGCACACTCTTACCACTCTTGAAAAACAGCCCTAAAGACACTTAAAGGTAAAAACTTCTATAATGCAATCATAACAAATTTAATTTGGTTGCAAAGAAAGATAAAAAGTTACATCTATTCTCAATATTTCAGGACTTCTGGTAACCAAATAGGTTTAGTATTAGTATAATGATATAATCTATGGTTCAGTCATGCGGCATTCTGTCTAATCAGCAGCGCTCTTGGTCTAATGATTGAAGGTCTGAGCCTGCTCAGTACTCTATGTAATGACTCTGGACAAGTTGTTCAAGGCTCAAACCTTCACTCATTGTCAGATTCAGAGGTTTGCAATGTGTAGTCAAACACACATGCATGCCATTACATACATGCATTGCTGTAATGGCACTAAGTAACCTGTTAGATTAAGTAACGTAGATAACCCTACGAACTATTGTCACATACCTTTCAGCCTTTGTTAAGTTTCTCGCCTCCTGCATTATCTCACTCAAGAGTTTAGTCAGATCATCTACAAATTAAGATACGAAGTTTCAATTTCCCCTCGGCCGCTTTCCCTTCTTATTGCTCGCAAATAATAAATCACTTGGTGCAACATTTGGAATCCTGTACCTCCCTAGCATTTGCAACTCTTTTACTCAGACCATCTGTTGTTCCAAACTGAAAACTACACTCTTCCACTTTCTACCCAGTTCATGATATTTCCAGCTGCACGACTTTAAAGTGCACAGAATCGTGAGCTACTGTATTGGAGATATAATGAGATTTCAGTTTTATAGCAAATTGTCACGTACGAAGGTCTGACAATAGCTAATTTTCATTGAATCACTAGACTCTGAATCTACAACGTACGTGCAGGTAAAAAGATGACAGATCCAGCACCATTAATTAACTATAGGCAGGTTTGAAAGCGAACAGCACCTGCCTATACTACCTTTTCTCACAGGTGAATATGGCTCAGGTGCATGACAAAGGCAGTGTTGCCAAGGACTGAGGCTTACTGGTACAGCTTCATCGACAGATGACTAAAAGACTCGAGGAGAAAAATAGCAGCAACGAGAAAAGCCCTCAAAGAACGGATTAAATGCCACAGGAAACCTCTGCATAGAGATTAGATTTTAAGCCTACTCACCTAAATGGGTAAAGAGATTCCTGGCCACCTGAAGTAAAACCTAAAACCACATCAAACATTTCAGTAACACATTTCATCTTCACTAGCAACTGCAGTTCAATAGATTAAAATGTACTTCAGCTACAAATTGTTCTGCTCTATGGTCAGAAGCCTATACTGATGTTGCAGCTAACAGAGTGGTTGAGCAGGATGTCAGAAAGGAGGGGTGCCATGAACTGCTTCTTCAATCAATCAATCAATCAATCAATCAATCAATCAATCAATCAATCAATCAATCAATCAATCAATCAATCAATCAATCCATCAATCAATCAATCAATCAATCCAATCAATCAACCATCCAATCAATCAATCAATCAATCAATCAATCAATCAATCAATCAATCAATCAATCAATCAATCAATCAATCACTGACTTCTATCAGTGCCATTATGCCTCAATCACCAAATGAATTAAATGATGTCCCTTTGCAGTGAAACACTCGCAACACATTGGATAAGTCCACTCAAATTCAATTGGTGAGGGAAACTAGAAAGTCACATCACAATGTGTACACTCTAAATTTCTATTTAAATTTTTGATTACTACTAAATAAACGCCTCATTCCAGTGAAATAGATAATCTAAGAACTTCTAAGTGCCATTGTAGAAATGTTCCAGGCATCAGCTGTGTACTTCTGAACTTCTTTATTAAGAAGGTATTATCAAACGACAGTTGTTTTGTATTATAGTTGATGATTGCTCCAGGTGGTCAGAGGGTGGTCACTGTATTATACATACATGTGCTGCATGTTTCTAAAAGGCTCTTAAGAACCGTAAAAGAATGATCTACATGTAAGTGGATTATTCATGTAGCTGTGTACCTGGGTTTGGTTCTTGATTTTTCGTTCGTTCTGAACGGCGATTGTGCTGTGTAAGACAGGTGCAGTGTACGTGAAACAGTGGCAGACAATCTGTTCGTCGCTTTCTGTGAACCTGGACAGCCAGGCATTATAAAATAATAGCAGTCAAAAACAACACAGTATAGCAAACAGCATAACCCTTTCAGCAATGAAAACTCTCCAAGAAAACGATAAAAGTTCAGAGGACAACAATAACCTAAAGAATTACTCATAAATTTATCTGAAGATTATAAGCTTTCATAACAATATGTAAATTACTCCAGACAAAACTGATGTAAGTCCAGCTCTTGATTAGACAAACCAAAAATAATTAAACATGTCTTGATTTATTTAGTTTCCCATATTTAATTTCTCATATGTTATCACTACATAATGACAAAGATATCAACTGACGGCACTAGGTAAATCGTATTTAAGTATTTTTTAAGTATTTGTAAAGCCTCTCATAGGGTGAACCGTTCAGAAGCGCTCCCAGTGTGCTAAGCCCCGCGAAAATAAACAGATGTACTGTACTTGTATGTTACATACAGATTTCCATAATACAAAACAATACGACTGAAATAAAGGCCCACTCCCTGGCATCAGAAGTGTGTATTGAAGTTGGAAAATACCAACCAGAAACACAACGGAAGAGAAAAGTGTCTAGTTAACAGAGAAAGATAGCCTCTGTTAGAGAGTCAAAAATGCGAGGAGGTACAGTTTTTCACTGGTGGACCTGACAAAACTGAATGCATACCACAAAAGGACAAGGACATATATCAAAACAGTTTTTATAATGTACTTTCCAAAAGAGACTGACCAGAGAGGATGGTTACAGAGCTACCAGGCATACCAGGGATGATAGGCAGGATGGATGGCACACGACCTGTACGTGCCCTATGCTTGCTTAAGTCTTGAACTTGATAAAGATTTCTTTGTACTGCCATTTCAAAGAGAGATTGGGACCTGCACAGTCCAGCTGACACGCGACCACTTACCACGCGACCAATCAAGAGCCCAATCAATTAACAAGTCTGTTGACGCCTTAAAAATTAATCTCCAGTTTGCCAACCTGTCGCACGAACTTCCACGCTTGTTAATGAGGCAAGTGACAGCCATGACTTCGTTTGATATTCGACAAACAACCGGAATACAGATGGACGAAGTCACCTCGCATTCGATGTAACGCCGAAGCAGCTTCATATTTGCCTGTCAGTTAGAAACCATCACTCACTTTTAACCACCATTACACCATTCCCTTATCACTGGGATGTTTTGTATGCATTTTTATGGCAGTGTTGGTTAGACTTTGCTCATGTCTTGCATGGTGGCGAATGTGCAGCTGAAATTGATTGCACTCAAATTATGTATTTATGTGTAAGGCCATATGGAGCCTAACAAAAACCTCATGAAGGTAATAAACGTAGCTACCCAACAGATCTAAACAGATGTATTAAACTTAAGAAATTTCGAAAATGTTTCCTGAGCTGCATGCAGTGCAATGTTACGAATTGTTAATGGAAGACTGCTCCAGTAGGATGGCCCAATGCATGCATCCAATTATTGTAAAAGCCTACATAGAGGAGACAGTTTCCTGTCTCCACTAATGTAGCCACTTATTCACTCCTGTGGCAACTTATGTTTACTAAAAGTATTATATTTAATTATTTATTATAGCTCCTTTTGATTGTCATTAAAATTCATTTAGAGTGACCTCAAGTAGAAATCGTCCACCAAATATTCTCATATGAAAGAATTAAAAATTTAATGTCAAATAATGCTCTAGTACTAATCATACAGTAACCTGATCTTTACTTCACTTTACCCCATTTTAATCTTAACTATTTAGTTTAACAGATATCCAATGAAATTCAATGATAAGTAAATTCACCGTTTCAATTTCATCGAGAGAAAATGATGTCTTGTTCTCCATCATTGTTGCAAAACTGTTTTTATTGATCTACAAAAATAAGTCTTTGCAATGGATTGAGATGTTCAATTGCAAGATCAAAGTACAACATTAACCACCGATAAAAAACATTCTGTACCCTAGTTATCAACTGAGATATTATCATATCAACTGTCAGGTATAGGTGGCAAAGATAAACTTGAATAAAGCAGAAAGTGAAAAAACGAAACCTTAAAATAATTACAGATATGTAGATGAACAGACGAAGAATCAAAGAAACCAAATAGAAAATGAAATGACAGCAGAGTAGATAGGCAGACTGTCCAAAAGCTGGCTTAACAGTAAGTCCATGCCAAGTTCTGCAAAACCTTCCAATATCCAAATTAAAAAAATCTTCTCCATATGTATATAGGCATTCCTCTTTGTCTCGCTCCTGCTTTTACCATCTTCGTCAGCTTAGGGTCGTTGCTCGCTCTCTTTCAACCTCTGCTGCTTCTACTCTTATCCATGCCTTCGTCTGCTCTCGTCTAGACTATTGCTCTTCTCTTTACACTGGTCTTCCTCAAGTCCGCTTGTCCTCCCTTGAGAGGGTCTTTCTGTCTGCGGCGCGCCTTGTTGGTTGCATTCCTCGCTGTGGTAGCGTATCCTCCTACATGCATCATACTCTACACTGGCTTCCCCTCCGGCAGCGTATCCTATATCGGCTCTGCTCTCTCGCAGGCAAAGCGTCTTGGGTTCAGCTCCTCGCTACTTGTGCACCATCTTCACTCTCTCTTCTTCTCTTAAGGGTCGCTCAGCCCTCCGTTCCTCTTCTCAGGGTGACTTCTTGGTTCCACATGCCCGCACTGCTACTATGCAGCGCCGAGCATTCTCTGTTGTTGGTCCAACAGCGTGGAATGTCTTACCATCTTTCCTTCGGTTATCTCCTCGCATTCACTCGGCTTCCTTCTACGCCCAATTGAAGACTTTTCTGTATGATCAGGCCTGGCTTGGGAGCTCCTGAGTAGAGCCCTTGAAGAGGCGCTATATAAATTTTATGATTGATTGATTGATGCATGCATGTCAGTTACCAAACATTGCTCAGGCAACTAGAAGTGTTACCAGTATGTATGAAAGACATTGTAGGGCCTAAGTATTTATGTATGTAAAAATTATGAATGTGTATGGCCATTTGCATAGCGCCTTTGAAGAAGTTCACAAAGGTGCTATAAGATCCTTGTGAGGTTCTGCTAGCACTCTTCTATAATTCTGAACTCTGAATTCTGAAGTAAATTTGACTACTTCCATAAGACACAGATTCTGGACATCACACAGCGGTGTCCAGTATAAATAACAGCAGAAAAATTACTTACAGGAAACCTGATTTCCTCTTCTAGAACTTTACCGCAAACAACCTAAAAGAACAGAGACAGATATCTCACAATCAAACAGAGCTCAGGCCTCAATGAAAGCTTCATAAGAAATTTACAGAGTTTAGGGTTCAAATCCTCACCAGGACAGAAAGAAATTTAGAGGTTTCTCTTCAACCGCAGCAAATGCGACTATATACCGCATTTGCTGAGGTTGTACTGACATTGTACTAACAAAGTCAGTCAAAGGATGAGGGGAAGAAGCAGTGTTATTTCTATTAACTGTAACTGTAACTGAAATAGCAAAATAACTGAAAAATGTCTTGCAGTTAACTGTAACTGTAACTGAAACTGAAAACCATAACTGAAATAACACTGGGAAGAAGGCTAGACAAACTTCCAGGCTAGCCAAACTTCCTCATATGCTCAGGCTAGCACTTCATATCTATGCTTAGCCTGTCAGGTTTACCTTGAGAGACTTCTTACAGAGTCAGTTACGTAATACAATACAACTGTATTTGACAATGCCCTCGTTCCAAAGTTCAGAAGTGCACAAATGACCACACGACAGAACATCAACGGCAACTGTGAATTATTACATTACAGTACCTAAGATTACATTACATTACATGACAATGACATTACATTGCTAGCACCAACCACCGACTGCTGGATGTTTGGAACGAAAGAGAGTTCATCAAAGAAATGCGATGTGGTGGTGGAGCAATAGGATGATGAATATCGAGTCTTTTCTCATGACACAGGCACAGAGATGGTCGAAGTGACTGTGAGGTCACTTGGTCAGACGGATATCGGATTGAGCGATGATGGTGACCCTAGCCCCCCCCGTGATTTACATTCCTCCCCTCTCTAGATGACGTGCCATCGACTGTGGCCGAGATCGGTCAAGTCGACCGATCTAATTGTGTCGTGAACCAAAACTGAAATTGGTAACCGGGTCTTTGAGCAACGGAGGCCAGAAGCGATTTATGTCACAAAGGAAACAGATATTTGCATCGTGCTTTGGTATTTATCATTGGGCACGGAACCATTCAATTTAAAACCATGGCATTTTCATCCACATTTTCATCATCCTATATTCTCCAAATTTCAACCTCAAAGCTCAAATCATCCAATTTTCTCCAATTTTCAACCTCAAAGATTAAATCACCCAATATTCTCCAAATTTCAACCTCAAAGCTCAAATCATCCAATTTTCTCCAATTTTCAACCTCAAAGATTAAATCACCCAATATTCTCCAAATTTCAACCTCAAAGCTCAAATCATCCAATTTTCTCCAATTTTCAACCTCAAAGATTAAATCACCCAATATTCTCCAAATTTCAACCTCAAAGCTCAAATCATCCAATTTTCTCCAATTTTCAACCTCAAAGATTAAATCACCCAATATTCTCCAAATTTCAACCTCAAAGCTCAAATCATCCAATTTTCTCCAATTTTCAACCTCAAAGATTAAATCACCCAATATTCTCCAAATTTCAACCTCAAAGCTCAAATCACCCAATATTCTCCAATTTTAAATCTCAAAGCTCAAATCACCCAATATTCTCCAATTTTAAACCTCAAAGCTTAAATCACCCAATATTCTCCAATTTTAAACCTCAAAGCTTACATTACCCAATATTCTCCAAATTTCAACCTCAAAGATTAAATCATACAATTTTCAATCTCAAAGCATTTAATCTGTAGATAGAAAAAGAGCAGTCCCTTAAACTAGTCCTGAGACAACCATGAGTATGAAGGAGAGTGGTCAGTCCACTGCTTCACCGTCTCATCTTCCCACCGACAGTGTAGGCCTACAGTCATTATAGCTGAGCTGGCTATAGGGGCACAGGTGGAGCAGAAACCTCAAACCAAATTTCTGCCCTTGTGGGCATTTCAACCCCCAAATCTCTGTTGCCAGTCCAGCATGCTACCACTACACCATCGAGCACCCCAATCTATAGAATAACTGAAGATGAAAAGAGCTTACCTGACAGAACATTTCTTGTCTCTCAGTATCCACAAGCAAAAGAAAACCCGACTCAGAATGTGTCTGCTCAATCAGCTGAAACAACCAGACATTCTGTAATGCATTATAATAGACATTTATACAGCAGCAAATAAGTAAACACCGGCCATCCTTCAAACACTTTTTCATTTAGAACTTCCACCATACATACTGTAGGCTGCTCTGGCCATCTTATATCTGAGCATTTTGAATTCACCGTAGGTCATTCATAAAACAGGCCTTCCATCCATTTATTTTTATAAATGACCTACGGTGAATTTTTCATCCATTCATTTATTCATCCATTCATTTATTCATCCATTCATTTATTCATCCATTCATATATTCATCCATTCATATATTCATCCATTCATTTCAAATATTTATATAGCACCCTTCACAATATTAGCCAAACAGATATTAGCCCTTCAGTGAGGTTTCCCACCTGTATATACACGAAGGCTGCTTCTGTCCCAGCTCAGGCTTAAAAACACTGAAATCCAATCTAATCATTATAACAATTCAATTCAATTCAATTCATAAGCTTAATTTAATTGATCACCAAAACTAGTTCATGTACATTTGTTGCAGTCGTTCATGGGTGTCAATGGGTAAACCAAAAAGAACAATACTGTTCTGTTGGCAGGGTCGCCCTTTTCTCATTACTATTTCCATATACAGTAACACTAGGGCTGCCAAACTGTGCCAACCATCCCAAATTCGCCTGGACAGTCCCGGAATCGACCTTGTGCGTCCCATGTCCCGGATTGATCCCAAATTGTCTCAGAACTTGGTGTAAATATCCACTTCACCAAATGTTGTTCTTGTTTTGGCACACTAAACTCGAACAGCTAGCCGTAAATAAGTTTACAGAGTGGCACCTAAATCTATCCCCTATTAACGACTATTTTCAGTAGACTGTAGACTGTAGATCCTAATTAGGCTGACACAACATTCGTCACATACAGGGAAGTGGACAGAGTAAATTGGTAATGGCATATCAAGTGACTATGCGGGCATCCCGGATGGTCGAAATCAACATTTGGTAGCTCTAAGTAACAGACCATCAAAGCATGATTTGAAACCAGTAAAGAAATGGGCCACTGTCCAGAAATGTACAAGGTGCTGCTTGTGCAGTAGTGCATGATAGTACAGACCTATAAATTATACACAAGTCAACCATTCATCGCATGTTACACACAGTATTATTCCATCACTGCGCCATGCAACAACACAAGAATCAGCCAAAAAAACATCTCACAACCCCATCAAATTCATTCATGTACAAGGGCTGTTCAGGCAGTATCTACAAAATCAGAGTTAATCAGAAGCATGTGGGGAGTCCTTGGGGCAGAAGTTTTCTCCTCTGTAATTCAATACGGCATAACCGGACATTTATATAGCGCCTTTCAAGTGCCTGCCCATTCAGGCGACTTGCTACATCAAAGCGGCGACGGCGTCTCCGGACTCGCAATCGATATTGCTCAGCCTCAGACAACAAAGCCAGAGATAACGCGGATGACGGTGATCCGAGGGACTGTGCTACGACTTCCGCAGAAAAGCATATTTACAGACTGTCATATTTCATCGACAAGAGAAAGCAACGGCTTTTGTACGGTCAGCCTTTCTAGGACGCAACGTCTGCAGCCGGTGAACAACAACTGCAAAACATCATATAATCTGCACATCTTTTTTTGTCTCTTAAATGGGTGCTATATAAATCCTCTAATACGTTACGTTTATACAGTCAGCGAAACTCATGGAGAATTTAATTTAGATGAAGAAGAGCAGTCCCTTAAGCTAACCCTGAGGCAGCCATGGGTATGAAGTGTTAGCGACAGCTTCATTTTCTTAGCCTCGGCATATGAGGGTGGGTGGGCCAGTAAAAGCAGTCCCTTAAGGAAATCATCGACTTGGTTTTTTAGCCTCGGCATATGACGGTGGTGCCCAATCCCCTCTCTCACCACCTCATCTTCCCACCGACAGTTTACGGTCAGTGTACTCATTATAGCTGAGTTGGCTATAGAGGGTGCAGGTGAAGCAGAAATCTTGAACCAAATTTCTGCTCTGGCGGGGATTTTAACCCAGGACCTCCCGATTGACAGTTCAGCATGCTAAACACTACACTACACAGCACTCCTAATTTATCCACAGTGACTTCCTCTTTGACAGTACACCTACTACCAAAACTGAATGGAAGTATAATTCGAAGCAAAGCACCAACCATGGTGGTAACTGAGGAGCTTGTTTTATCAACATCGTCGTAAGGCTTCGTGAAATAACATTACACAAGCGAATCCAATCTCATCTATTCTCATCTGACATCATGAACACAAACCAAGAACAAACACTAAGACATAGGTAGTTTTTTGCCCTAATACACACAATAAGAGATAAAGAAAATGGATTGGATACGCGCGGAGAGGAGACTCAATAACACAATACTAAGAGCGGTCATCGAAGGAAAAATGGAGGGGCAGAGTACAAGAGGAAGATCAAGACAGATGATGTTGGATTGGATGATGGATATGGAAAGCTCAAAGAAGGGGCTTAACAGCGAAAGGAGTGGCGACGTCGGACATTTGAACCTGCCTGAAGAGGCAGAGAACCAGAAGAAGAAGAAGAAGACTGTAACAATGGCCAATTGTCTGCTATTTACTCAGATCTATCACTTACGTATTGTAGAACTTTCAGCTGCAATGACTCAGCTTCTGTATCGTAAAGATCGGCTGCAAAATTCAATCCAACTTTACAGAATTTTCTTAAATACCTGTTTTTCATTTTGACATTAGTCACATCAGATTTATAGAAGTCACTACTTGATAATAATACTAACTATTGAGACTATTGACAGAATTATAAAAATCACTTAATGACTACTTAACTAACTCATAATGGTTACAAGTCTTCCATCTTCCCTGAAATTTGTTTGGCACCGCTTCAAGATAAAACTAATCAGGGGCACTCTCTGAGCTAGCCTATACGATGTCACCGATAGGGTTATCACTGTTAATGTTATCACTGTCAAATGTCATCAAGAACAGAACTTTCATGAGTAAGCAAAACATCGCACATAGAACTAGAAGAGTCAGACCCACAATCAAAATATCTAATCCAACCTAACAAGATTTAATCTCAGCACAGCAATCCAAGTAACACCCAAGAATTCTTCTGTGTAACACAATCTAATATAAATATTTAATCTATCCCAGCAAATTTACGCAATCTAATTCAACGAAATCAACCGAAACTACATAATCCTACATAAATAAATTCATTTTTATTATAATCCATTTAATAAAATTAAACATAAAACAATCCAGTCCAAATCCAATCTTATCTCACCTCATCCAATCAAAGCTAATCTCATTTCATTAACCCAGTCAGTGTAATCAGTGCAACCTAACCACACCTCAGCCAAATCCAATCCAATCTAATCTAATCTGCATAATGTAAAGCTCCAGCTGAAGCTGTGTAAAATGTTTGATCCACTAATATTCCGAAGGTCACCCGCTAACTAAGTGAAATCTGACTCCCTGGTGAATCGATTTTCAGACTCTCTTTCTGCCAACGGAAGCAAATGAAAACCGAAAAAGAACAATTAAGCTGTTCACTGAGGATCAAAGGAAGCCGCTTATTAGCCGTTAATGATCGAAAAGCCCTCTAGTGATTGGCTCCAAAACCATCCTCAGTTGGTGTCCGTTAATAAGGCCAGCACTGGATGCAGATGGCTTCCACAGGTCTTGGACAAGATCACTGATAATTAGATAATTAATTAGGATCAATGATAATTAGACAATTAATTAGCTTATACTGATCAAAGCACAATCAAATGTACATCTGCACGCAGTGGTGTCCTTATCTGCACATACATACACATGTGCGTACATACATACGTAAGTATGTATGTACGTACATATGTATTTTCGTAGGTAGGTATGTACATATGTATGTATGTATGTAAGTATGTATGTATGTATGTATGTATCTAAGTACATACACATGTATGTACACATGTATGTACATACGTATTAATGTTGACACTTAATAAAGTGCATACATTACATGCAGAATACTCTGCAAATTTCACTTTCCCTCAAATGTTTTGTCTATTGAGTGGTACCATATTCACCCACATTCACCCATAAACTAGTTTTTTGCCATGTACACCTACAGCGTTATGTCTGTTGTTAACACAATAAACGAATATATGATGATTAGCAGGTCCTATCACCACTAATAATGAGGCGTAAGACTTACCACATAATTTCAGTATGGCAGCATCCTGTTGGGTCATTTTATTCTGGGGCATGTCATCAGACCAATGGGGCGCTGAACTGCTTATTCCAAATCTCAAACGTCGATAACACACCAGGAACTAAACAATAATGATACAAGAACAATCATATTAACAAAACCATCATCAGCCACATCATCATCACCATCAAACCATCATCAGCAATATCATCATCATCATCATCATCATCACTATCATCAGCACCATCATCATCATCATCATCATCATGATGGTCATCATCATAATCATCATGTGCTCATCATAACATCACTGCATCAGTCATCATGTTCATCAGCATCATCATCAGCATCACCATCACCATCACCATCACCATCACCAGTGGCCAGTGGGTTGGTGCCTGCCATCACGCCGGCACCATCATCATCGGTCGGTTTATCACCATCATCATAATCCCTATCAGTGTCATTTTAGCCATTCATCAATTAAAATGAATGTACAAACACACAACCTGGGAGCGCCTCTGGGCTAGAAATCTACATGAATGGGCGCCTATAACAACTGGTTGAGCTCATACATACATACTATCACAACGCTACATACATACATAAATACAAATACATATTCATACATACATGAAAATTCAATATCTGGCTATTGCTACAACTGACATGAGTGTAGTGGCTGATATTGCATCAGCACCCTGCCTCTCATTGGCATCCTATATATGTTTCAGCCTTATCCTCATTGTTATCATTAACAATGCCATCATAATGTCACAAGTCACATAATAATTTAATCGAATGTTATAATGCAAACGCACAATTGATTGTTGCTTCAAGCAAAACTGTAGTAAAAAATCACAATCTTTTGGAGAATCCAGGTCAAAATAAAAACCACAACTCAGACTACGTTACTTAAGCAATATGAATTAACTATGAAAAATAATAATAATAATAATAAAAATAATCTTTTCTTCTATTAAGACAGACAAACGAGCGCTGTACATTTACATGTTATGCAATTGGAAAGGCAATCTTAACTACTAACGATTGATGCCTCAGCTAGATACGCTTGCCTTTATAAGTATCTCAAATCACAGTTTTTTAGCTGTGGCTGGGCTGGGACTCGAACTCTGAGTAGGTCTCGCTAAAGAGGCCTATATAAATTCTCGGAATGCGCTATCGCACATCATCTGATCTGACAAGAGGCGATTAACCAGCTCCACACAAATCAGTAATCTATGACTGAATGTAACAAGCTGGGTTCTTGTCAGCTCGATCAAGTGAATAAACGTGTCTAGTAAGGTGGAGTTTCCGATGTTATATTAAAAGAAAATTGATTGATTGAAACAGAGAAGTTTTAGACATAAACCTGAATGACACCAAAGAACTAACAGAACAGTGCAGAGAAGTCCAAGGCTTTGTAGTATAGCCACAGAGAATGCCCCACAGCTAAAAGCAGTACTTGCATGAGGCCCAACAATCACTAATGCTGCTTTCACTCAGCGCATCAGCAGTAAGTGAGCCATCAGCTGTGATTGATCGGGAGAATGCAAGGTAAAGGTGAACACACTGAACAGCCTTAGAAGCCACGCGATGTCATTAAACACTGGGAAGCTACTGTGATTGATCGAAGAAAGTGCCAGGCATGCACAACCTGATTGATGCAAGTGCCAAGCGTGCCTGACCTGATCGATGTAAGTGCCAAGCGTGCCTGACCTGATCGATGCAAGTGCCAGGCATGCACGATCTCCCACAGGAATGAAATGTCGTGCTGCCGCTCATAACCTTCGAATGTCACGCACAGCAATAATGAACGAATGCACGGCACGGATTCAAAGGGCTTTGAGATGATCGGATATGATGCGAATACAATGAAAAATCTCGACAAAAGAACCTTCACTCAAGGTTCTAATGTGTCTTCTTGCATAGAAAACAGTCTAATGGGATTTTCCTATCACGGCAGAATGGGCGTGGCTGTCCATCATCTGAAGATTTCATGACATAGACACCGTATATATCTCTTACGGTAGAATAGGGATGGGGATAGGGATGGTTTGGCCATGACATTATCCTAAGATTTCATGTCACAGACTCCCGTTTATCTTTTACGGTAGAATAGTGTTAGATGTGGCCATGACATCATCTCAAGATTTCATGACATAGACTCCGGTATATCTTTTAAGGTATAATAGGGCTGGGCGTGGCTGTAACATCGTCTTAAGACTGCATTGCATTCTGTAGATATTTTATGGTAGAGTACGGTTGGATGTGACTGTCAGCCATTTCTAGACTTCCTGGAATTCAGTTCAGCAGATTATAAGGGATGTTCTACGGTATTTTAAGACAAGTTTTCACATAGTTACTTTGAGCCTCACACATAAATCTGACCCACCATCTGATTTTCTAGTACCTACAGTTTTCTTCTACATCACGTTAACAGATACTAATACGATGTAGGAGAGGAGAATGGAGAGCAGAATGATCTGTGTATGCATGCATGCATATATGTATGTATTGTATACAAATAAGTAAGTATGTATGTATGTCTGGACATAGGCATAGGGGAAATATCAGTGGTGGGTGGGGGCAAGGAGCCGCAAGCCCTTACTTCTGCATGAAACAAAAATAAATCGAGAATAATTGGCATCATTTCTCCCGAAAAACACGAACGCCAGAATGTTGTGAGGGCAAATGCCCCTCTACCCTCCTGTGCCTACGTGTCTGTATGTATATATGCATGCATGCATGCAAGCTTGCATAAATGTATCTAGACACTTTATATAGCACCTTTAAAGTATCTCACATAAGAACTGCCTCTTCTTGAGGCCTAAAAGGATTTTGAAATGTCCAAAGTCCACCATTCCATCTGTAACTGTGAGACAGTAAACACTACTTCAACACAGGCTTCACCATTTAAGATCACCAAAATTGCATATGCAGACTCAGAATAGAACGAGCTCTCGTGACTTGAGGGTTTAATATTCGTAAATATTAGGGCATTTTTAATATTCGTAAATATTCTTAAGTATTCGTTGATGACGTCACCTTTTCCGTTTTGAGGTCAAAGATTAACTATTTTACTCTCGAATGTGAATCCGCATGATCGGCATGCATCGCCTATTTAGACTTTTAAACAATGTACTAAGTGAAGTTACTGATAAAATATGAGTAACTGTAGCTTGTAACTGTTCTTGTTCTAATGTCTGGTTTTTGGCACTGAATTTTGTACAATTATTCTCGAAGTTTCAAGAATTAAGAATAAAAAGAAATTTAAAAAATTTAATATTCGTTGGCCAGTTTAAATATTCATCAATATTCGTAAATTTCTACAAATCTTAATATTCGTAATATTCGCATACTCGCTGAATGGAGACAACAGAAACAGCTTAAAAGAAACAAACGATAAACACTAGTAACAGGTGAACATCAATGGTGAGACAGAAATGAAGAGACGCAGGCAGAAATACACAGAGTCACCTGCAGCTAAGTCATGACCACCACCTTCTCCTCCTCCTCCTCCTCCTACGGAGTCTATTGCGTTTTCATTAACGGACCAAAGCCATATCCCAGATGAAAAACAAACACCAGGCTCAAGCGCGGCACACCAACGGAAAAGCCAATACCACAGGACGCTTAACGCTTATTAAGCCCAAACATACTAAAACTACAAGGTCACTCCAGAATATATATATACACAAACATATATATATATATATATATATATATATATATATATATATATATATATATAATGCACTATATAAAACAAATACAACACACACACACACACACACACACACACATATTAATATATATACAGATTAGAGGTCTGCGGGTAGAGCCCTTTTTTTTAAGAGTTTACTCAGTAACATTCTGAACCAAGTGTACCCGTTGGACAGTAAAGAATTATTACAGGATACCGTAGCTCAAAATTACCTTGAAAGTGACCCGACCAGTACCTCATAAATGGATACCCGTACCCGTAAAGAACCCGTCACGTCATTAGCACGCCTTCTCATAGTCCCTGACCCTACCAGGCCTATAGGCTTACAACTCTGCATGTAGTAATAATACTAAATAGGCTGATGCTGCTGCCTCTGGTGATGATGCTGATAGTAGTAGTAGTAGTAGCAGCAGCAGCAGCAGCAACAACAACAACAACAACAACAACAACAACAGAAGCAGCAGTAGTAGCAGTAGCAGTGGTAGTAGCAACAATAGCAACAGCAGTTGTAATAGTAGTAATAATAATAGGCAGTCAACTTATGGAACCTGTACCATCAACTGTCTCAGTTGCATTGTACATTTTATCTCCGAGGTCCATATACTGTCACATAGAACACTAAGTAACTGTTAATAGCACGTTGCAGACCCGGTCAGGCCCATTATGCGATTACAATCTCTATTACATGTAACGGTAACATTGTAACCCCAAAACTTCACGTCGGTACGGGTAAAACCGGGTATACCCATACCCGTGATGACCCTACCCGTACCTCGACCCGACCCGTGAAAGCGTACCCGACCCGTACCGCACCCGCGCAGTGCGGGTGCAGTCTGGCTTCAACCCGCGGGTACGGGTATACCCGCTGAACCCCTAATACAGATACACATATATACAGTTATATATATATATACACACACACACACACACACACACATACACACACATATATATATATATATATTATGCATGGCTCTACGCATTAGGTAGTATCCCTATCTGATTTTTCAGAGTTTACTCAGTACAATTCTGGAACTCGATTGTTTTGTTGGAGAGTAAAGAATTATTACAGGAGACCTTAACTTAAGATGACCTTGAAAGTGAAGGTTGTGCAGTTGACCTCATAAATGGACATCAAATGTATTAATGAGAACACGGCTAATGGTAGGGCATTAAAGAAGTTTCCTGTTTGCTTTGAACCTTATTTCCATCTGGAAACGTTTGCATAATATATTGAGCACTGAAATCAAAGGCTGGTCTATCTGTGAAGTCTGAATAAGGTTTAGCCGAAATGGAAATTACCTGCTTTTCAAGAAAAGACAAATGCTGGTAATCTTCCTGAAGCAAATTATCACAAACAACCTGCAGGACAACAAGAGCAACACCAAAGTCACAAGATGGCAACACATGGAAATAATGCAACAACAGTCTGAGAAATTTATTGGAAATTACCATAAACTTAACTAACAATATTTAACAAACCATACTCAACCAATCATACTAAACAACCATCATCACCTTCATCATCATCAGTTCCTGAACCCAGAAATCAGATATGGATACTGCTTAATGAGTAAGGCCATTGGTGACAATGGGTGCAAATAGTGGCTCTATATTTTGTGGTCATTTTTCAACTCCAATGCTTTTCTCATTTTCAGTCCAAGTCTTGCTATGCCTGTTTTTATGCTGTCTATCTAGTAAACTCGTGATCTCCCTTGTTCTTCTTCTTTTAAATCCTGTAGGTAGCACATTGTGTAGGATTTGGTCAACTGGTATTCCACACGACCAAACCGGCTGAGTCTTTGCTGAGTACCGGTAACTTCATTCATCAGCACTGTCAGGATATATCCAAGGAATGCTGTTTTGTCAATTCTAACTAAACCACAGTCTTGAGATTCGTGCAATTTTCAGCATGTAAATCATATCTGTTGTGAGGATTCTTTTTCATCTTGATATCTTACTGTAACCATGCTCAATTAACCACAGTTGGAAACGTTTGCATAATATACCGTTGACCAAAGTAACCAAAGTAACTACTTACAAAAGCCAATATACAAGAACAAAGGGACTTTATTCTGTAAGTGCATACAGCATTGAGAGGTCAGTTGGTACATGTTTTATGGTGTTTAGTCTTTCAGATCAATAATGACGATCTCAGGAAAAAACACGAACAATTCTTTCTTGTCCTGGGGATGGACTTTGCTTCTGCCTTGTTCATTCTTCCATGCAATGATCCTTAAATCCTTAGACAATGACTCCATTGAATAAGTCTTCAAATAAGGGCAAGTAACTAATGGAACAATTATCATATAAAAGTCTGATAAGATTACACAATGACTTCTTTGTCTGTGACTTCTGCAAATCTCCCAAGGCTCATAAACATTTATCAAAAGAATGTGGCCAAAAAATATTCATATATATCTATTGTTTTTTGTAACTGAGCAGAATCACTATGGCCAGGAAATGTTTTTATACAGCAACCATATGGCCTTGACCCTCCATAATTATAAGGCTCAAGGATTAACTGTCGGCTGTCGTAGTTCACATGAAGGGGTCTTATTAACTGATAATTGTCTCACGTGAACACCCTGACCATCTGTTGAACAATTAATTACCGGCAATCCCGACAGTCAAGAAAGAACATACTAAGAAAAACCTCTAACAATAACCAAGCAAACATGACTCGGACTACATTACCTCAGGATAAGAGCGATGTCATAGTTTTGGTTCTGATAAACAGATCGTTCTTATTCTAATCCTTGACTAACGAATTTCAATAATTGCAAATTTTCTAATAATCCATTCAAAGTTTCAGCGAAAGAGAACTTTGTCGTTAGTTATCGTAAAACATAAAACTGAACCTTGGTAACACAACATTGCACAGTAAGCATTCTGACGTGGCACTCGGAGTGAGAAGCCCCAGCGAACACTTACAGCATAGACGGCCACAACTTTATTCGTCTGGTTGTCGATGACCGGCGAACAAACGACTAAAGGAAACCACACAAGACAAAAAAATATTTCTTAGGCACAGGCAAACACACGAAAATTTACACAGCCAGCTTAATGTACAAATATTCTCTGATTGTTTGCTGAAGTGCCGGTTTGTGTTTGCGGTACATGCAGCAATGTATTGTAAGTCGTCTTGCGCTGACGAAACAATGGGGCGCACTGTGCAAAGCAGAACTTCCATCAGCGTCGCAAACCTCAATCGCGTAACGTGTTTGCATTTTGTGTGGTGTAGTTGTGACGCCTATCTGTGTCAAGGAAAACCGTCTTTGAGGGCTGCCCGTCCGAATCAGTCTTTTGGGGGGTTGCCTAGCCGTCTGCGTCAGACGTCTCTGTCACCTCAAGAACTCAATAGCCAGCTCCGCGTCATACGATGACCCTGACCAACAGCTCTGTCAAGGCAATCTGGAAGGGCTCGCCTGTTAGCTGCACACAATGGACCGTCCAACCATGCAATGCCAAGGTCATGCTGTGTGTTGCATGTCCACTGCTTGTAGTTGGTTTTCAACTGGTTCAACTGACTGGCCGCAGTTACATAACGACTCTATCATATACGTTTGTTGTTAACATAACTATGTTCTTTCTAGATCTGATTCACTCGCCAGGCGCGGTTTCCTGGCTAGGTTGTTGTACAGCTAGCCAGTGTTTTTAGTTTATTATTTACTAACTTTTCTGCTACTATTTGATAACTTTGTATAACTTTGTATGTACAGCGCCGTGCGTTTGCCAGCGTTTAATAAAGAACACAATTACTTACTTTTTAGAATTGTGATCTCTCGTCTCGCTCTCACCCCACCTCTGTATACTAATGGGCGGCTTGCTTTTGGATTGCAAGCAGGGTCTTTAAATGGCAGTTGGCTGCATGGTTCATTGGTTATTCAGTCATTCTGGAACCTTTATATGACGCCACTCAGAGATATTCATTTTCATATGCACTCGATGGTCCACTCCTGCAGTGGTTACAACGACCTATCCTATAAACTAGATGAAGCATCCTTTGTCCAGCTGATTAGAGGCGTTAAAGCAATCGGAAGCCGCTGAATACAAGGCACCATCCAATAAAGGGCAATAGGCAATGCACTTCTCTCTCCCACAAAGACGACCGCCAACATGTTCACTGAAATGACCGTGCTGCCTCCAAAAAACCCAAGTATTTGCAATATCTGCGGGTCACGTGAGATGGCAGTAGCTCAGCGGAAGAAAGTCCATGTTGCGTTATGTAATAGTATTAAAGAATTTCCCTTTGAAATTTAGTTGCCCACCAAATTAGACATACATTTCAAATCTAATAACTTCTATTACAGCGTCATCGTAATGCACAAGGTAACAAGAATATCATCTGCTAGGCAAAATTCCCTTTGTACCATGTATACCTAAGTCAGCTGGTGAAGAGATAAAGACACAAACCTTCAAAGAAGCAACTAACAAAAAACGTCAGTCTTGATAAGCATTCCTTATCCCTCTAGTCCATCAGTAAAAAGTAGGGCCAGTCAAAGAAGCCAGTCAAAGGAGCCAGTCAAAGAAGCCAGTCAAAGGAGCCAGTCAAAGAAGCCAGTCAAAGGAGCCAGTCAAAGAAGCCAGTCAAAGAGGCCAGTCAAAGGAGCCAGTCAAAAAAGCCAGGTTTTAGGCAGAAATTGTATGGCACCACCGTGTATGCGGGAAATAAATGGCCAGAGATATTGAGCCCGTAAATAAAGATTATCTAGCTCTACATAATGGCAAAGAATCTGTCCAATTCTCAGTGATCTGTGACAAGCACCACACAAAGGGCAGTCTCCGTGAACCATCTTTAATCCTGTCAGAGCTGACGGCTTCTACGTCCTGGACATGGTAAATCCTGCATATTATCTTCAAGCGATTTCCCCAGATTCCAGTAACGTATCCCGGATGACTGAGTAATGTCTATAATCGCCCGGTGCCAGTCGGCATAATACTCCGACAAACTTCTGCTGAATGCTCGATCCCTGACGCTAGAGTGATAAAGTAATTGTGGCCGCTTTATCCGGGAACGCTGCATGGGTACGAATGACAATTACACGCTAGTATGGCAGTTAAAGAATGATGTATAGCCAATCATTAATAACTACTTCAGATCATACACATCTGCTAAATGTTGCAAGATAACTGCGAACAAGCGAAGACAAGAAGATGATAGAGTATAGACGACGTGACATTAAGCGCTGGATTGTGATAAAGAATGAGGGCACTGAACGGTGGACATGGTACGTATCACAAGATCAAAGTACAGTTCATTCTTCTGCTTAACAAATGACCAGATACCGAAAACTAAGCCATTGCTTAGTTATAAGCAATTGCTTAGTTTCTACACTAAGCAAATTTCCTGAAGTTAATCTTTTACTTATTGTTCTACTGTGTGCAGATCGCTCCCAGCCAGTTACAAGCGTTATCATCAGCGAGATAAAGAGCCAACAATCTAGAACCAGCAGTCCAGAGTGAGCAGTCCACAGCCAGACGTCGACAATGTGCGTCATAGTCTGCACAGCACAACAGCTGCATAAAGCTTGGATCAGTTGCTTGTCACCTTTTAGCAACAACAGGGTAATACTCACAACCACCACCCTGGCCCATTTAAACTCGGTTTAGTGAAGACCAAAGTCGTCAAGGCAAGTTCAAGCCAGGAGTAGAGACAGAGGAAATGGTTCGTCAGTCACTACTACCCACTCATCCCTCTCTGCCGAAATAGTTGTCGTTTACCCAACCAACTTGGGTGTCTCGAGAGGAGGTTTGCGGTCGAGTGCAAAGCGAAAACAACGTCACGGAGTGGTAAATGTCTGATTGCATAGGCCTAGATCTTTTTCAGTAGCCTTGCAGTACCTTTGCAGTTTTCGTTGCAGGGCATTATAAAAAAATCTTTAAAAATTTACACTGACAGAAAATCTCTGCATGAGGTCTTAGGCTTACAGTATGATAGCTGGCACAACAAGGAATATAAATGCACAAAGAATTCATTGTCATAATTTCATTTCCGCTTGTCAACTGAATAAATAAACTCTGCTAACTTCGTGACTGTATTTAGCCATGGTCACAAATGACACCGTTGAGTTGTTGTCTAAATTTAGATTTCATTCAGCTAGCTCATTACAATGCAGCACTTGACATAGCTAGAGCTACAAATTATTACTCTTAAGTCTGAGTTAATTTTAAAGCCCTGCCTCTCTGCCTGTAACGTCTGGTTTAATTTCACGTCTGAACTATTTGCATTTTTATCTTTAAAAAACCCTTCAAAATAATGGACCAGTCATTACTCAGTCACTACTCAAGGTACAAAGATGTGTGCACTATTTCTTGGCCATGTACTGGTTTCGTAAAGGGACAAATTGGAGTCCTGCTGTCACCAAGGAGCCAAAAAAGCATTCAAGGTTTTTCATTTCAATAAGGACTACTACTGTTTGCAAGAATTAGGTCCCTACTAAGACTGCAGAAAACCAAAACCATAACATTAGTCCACACATCACTAAATCAGTACGCCTCTGAGCGTCTTTTGTAAACGTCTTACATAAACTTTTGATGATTAACGTCTTTTTGTGCTGCACCAGTTTGTTAAAATAATAAGAAAATAATGCACCAGATATCAAACTTGAATCAGAAAACGATTATAATAAATGAATAATTTTGCTAAGGGGTTTCTCAATGAAGGATAATGGCTTAGTTTCAGGGTGAACCCAATTACCTTTTCAACGATGCCCTCTTTGATCCCATTATTTAATGCATTTGTATATATGCATATGTATAAGTATAAATATATATATATAAATTTGTTTGTATTAGTTGTTAAAGGATGCTGTTGTAGTATAGGGGATCAATTATTAGATTAATTAATTAATTGATTTCACTGAATATATTTACATATTTATATCTTAAAGAACTGTGTTCATTGATCTATGATTAATAACTAAGGGCCTATGTTCTTTGCTAGCCTTGGGGGTAGGTGATTAACCAAAGTAGCGTGAGTAAGATCAAACTCCAAGGATCCTAGAAGTAAGGACCCGTTACAGGAAGCACCCGACAAAGACTGCCACCAATAAACTGGAAAGCGTGCTGCTTCAACTGCAATTCAGAATGCAACACAGCTGGATGCCATAAACGCAGTCACAAGGAGGAAGCAATCTGCAAACAGCACAACACACGAACAATCAAACCGAACTCATCTTGTTCACTGCACGACACCAGAGCAGAGCAGAGAATGATTAAACATCTGAATGTTATATTGGCAACTTATTGCCAGCACTTAAAAGGACAATATACACTCTACCCTGCCTCAAGGCACTTAAAAGAACAATGCACTCAATAGCATATCTCAAGGTAAGGACAATGCACTCAATAGCATATCTCAAGGTAAGGACAATGCACTCAATAGCATATCTCAAGGTAAGGACAATGCACTCAATAGCATATCTCAAGGTAAGGACAATGCACTCAATAGCATATCTCAAGGTATGGACAATGCACTCAATAGCACTCAATATGGACAATGCACTCAATAGCATATCTCAAGGTATGGACAATGCACTCAATAGCATATCTCAAGGTATGGACAATGCACTCAATAGCATATCTCAAGGTAAGGACAATGCACTCAATAGCATATCTCAAGGTAAGGACAATGCACTCAATAGCATATCTCAAGGTATGGACAATGCACTCAATAGCATATCTCAAGGTATGGACAATGCACTCAATAGCATATCTCAAGGTATGGACAATGCACTCAATAGCATATCTCAAGGTAAGGACAATGCACTCAATATCATATCTCAAGGTATGGACAATGCACTCAATAGCATATCTCAAGGTATGGACAATGCACTCAATAGCATATCTCAAGGTAAGGACAATGCACTCTACCCTATCTCAAGACACCCATCTGCTCAGTCTGCCTCTCTTCCTGGATGCTCAGACCAATCAAAAGCGAGGAGCATGCAGGGTATTCAGCTTCCCCACCCCTCACGTTTAGCTCCCTATCTCAAATATCCCAGATTGTCTTTTGATGAACTATTAGCAAGTTGCACAACAAGTTTTAGAAACTTTTCAGACTGGAAAGCACATTGTCACATGGTAGCAAATGGCCTGTAACATGGAGGGTATGGATTTGTGCCTCCACTGACCTGGTCACTGAGTGAAGGACGGCAGTCCTTCACGCCACAATTGCTCATGAGCAATTGATGTTCTGTGTGGTCAATGGTCATGTGTGCAATTCTGAACTCTGGAATGAAGGCAATATCAAATACAGTTGTAACGTATTGTATGTTAAATCACCATTTTAATCCATACCCATGGCAGAAGGAACATGCAACAGTCCTAACTCCTGAACTAGTCATGCAGAAACGCAGGCCAAAAACTAAAACCATCAAGGCAGGTAGAGCAGCACCATTGTCTATTTGTTTCAAAATCAACTGCACCTATCTTGACCATTATATCTGGTAAGTTTCATATGTACCCGTATATATATACCCCTATACTAAGTTGTTTCTGGTGCATTATATATAAGCTATATAGTATATAGCATAAATATATAATAAAATAATATTAATATATAATAAACACCATTGTAATCCACACTCTTGGCACGAGGAACACCAGCAGTCCTAATTGTCGAACTAGACATGCATAACGCCAGGTCCACAACTATCATTATATATATTATATCTATATTATATAGTGTATAGCATAAATATACATCAGAAACAATACTTTTTATTGCTTTTTTTGGGAACCATATAAAAAACTATCTATTAATAATTAAGTAAGACCTGTTATCAAGGGGTAATTTTCTAAAGTTGAACTGACCTTGGGATACATGCCCCCCATGCACATTGCCAGAATTTGTGTTATACTGAAGCAAGTCTGTATAACATAACACATGCACGTAAAAAGAAAATCTAAATTTCTTACATAAAAAAGACTTCCAATAAAATTAGTTATAATAATAATTTAATCAAATTCAAATGATGCAAGCAGAGAACATTGCTTCCCTAACACCAAACACAACAGATTAACACACCAATTAGAAGTTAAATACTTAACAACAATTCAGGCAGCTTATAATAGGCAGTGGCTGGTAAATTGTGGTAATAAAATTTGAAAAATTTCTGTAATTAGATGCAGTAGATTTATATAAAGAGAGAGAGCAAAATGAATTAGTACCGGGGTAAGAGAGTACTTTGAAATAAAATTCCAATCAAGTTGTGGCCTGGGCTATAGGACATAAAAGCCTTTTAGCAAAAGGTATGCATTAACCTTCTGTAGCTGCATTAATTTTTAAGTTTTTATCAAACCTGTGTAATGCACTACAGCTGCGAGCATTAATGACTGCATTATTTTTACACTCCTCTACACAATCTGCAGAAGACAGCTCCTTCATAGTACTTCCCGAGGTCACAGGATCTTTGCATTGCCGCATAAAACAATGACGACGAGACAATCCAATCATAATACCTTCCTTAGAAGTAACATGGCTGCCAGGACAATAATATATACACTAAGACAGTGCTTCCCAACCTCGTTGTCATTTAAAACTTCTGATTTCCGACTTTCGGCCATGGCACACTTCTATCATGCTCGTGGCACACAAGTATGTATGTATGTATGAGCACTTGTTATAGCGCCCCTTCAAGATTTCTACTGAGGTGCTCCCGACTACAGCACAGACAATCGAAGAAGTGCATTAGCAATTGCGAGTGAAGGACTTGCCCAGGGTCCCTACGCGGTGGCTTGAGGTGGATTCGAACCCGCAACCCTCCGGCTGCAAGGCACCGAACATACCCTACACCACCTCGCCCCAAGTATGCTGCGACAAACAGGTTGGGAAGCACTGCGTGACTAAGACTTCAACCTAAAGCAATAACCAAGGGCTGCAGTTCATTTCAGATACAACCAGTTGATTAGTATGTCAAACGGTGTTCACAATGAATGCTTTAAAACCAGCCAATGAGTCGTCGGCCGAGAATCAGGTTGTTCTAACTCCACTTTTTATGTTTTGGGACAACGTTGAATTTGGCGCAGCTTGCTCTATCCCCACATGAAGTTAGAACATTCAGCAATTTCGGAAGTACCAAAAACACCCAGAATTATAGTGTTCTATTTCCATTTTGACAGTATGTTTACGGACTAGCTTGTTCTATGTCCACGTTGAAACGCAACCGACCCTATTTTTAGCCAGGCATTGAGCGCTATGTTGTTCTATCTCAAACTATAACTCCAAAGTTGGAAAAAATTTAAACCCGCAACAAAAATCATAGGCAACATTGTGGCGAAAATGCTGATTCTCCAGAGCTATTTATTGATAGCGCCACTCGCTACTTGAATGTATATGTCAAAGATACTGTTTTCTCGAAAACAACATTCTTTCAGTTAGAACAACCTGATTCTCGGCCGACGGAGTGTTGGATCAATTTACCGATGATTGGCAGCAGCAGACACTGTTGAATTACTTACAGAACTTCCACTCAAAGCTTCCTCTTAAAAGCTATGAGCCTGTCTGGACCTGGAAATTATGAATCTGACAAGGCAAGGATAAGCCAGGGTCGTAAGAGCGGCATTAACAACATGGAAGGCTTCATCATTCTCCTCCACTGGACCTGTAATGGAAATGTCTGTCATTTCACAAGAGTCGTGTTGAGCCCGTCTACTGGGACACATCTCAACCCCGGACATTAAGTCCCACCACACCCGGCTACTGACCCAACGCCCACCCTGGACGGACGCAGCGGGGAGTGTCAGTCATCAGCAGCCTGACCCTGCCTTGTGAGCACATCTGCGGACACTCCTCATCCTCAATACTGCACGGACCAGAAACTTGAAATACATATCCGTCCGTCCGTCCCTCCAGCCAGGACGACACTTCACTGATCTGATTGTAGACTGTGTTCAAGGACCTCCTGCCAGCTGAAGGTTTTCACAGCTGCTTGAACATAATTGCCTGGCCTGAACTTTGTCACTTCATTATCTAGACAGCTCAGCAATTGCCTTCTAGCCTTTCTATTATAGAAGGAGCTATATAAATGTCTAGTTACATACACACGTACATACATGCATACACACATACATACATAGATGCATACATATATACAAATATACATACACACATACATATTTACATACAATGGCTGCAAAGCACAACCACTGTGATCCACCGTTTTACATTTCTCTGTGCCTATCACAGAAAGGCAGCAGTTGTGTGCAACGTTCCCTCTAAAAAATTGTCCCGTGTGCACGGAGCTGGCGGTTGTTTTCCGCGTGAGCAATAAAACTGAGCAACCCATTTTCAGAAACATTTGACCCTTCTCCAGTCCTTATTCTTCTTCCTTAGAGATTCCTCAATGCATTTACAATTGTCTCTAACTCAATAATCTTCGGTTGACGTTCAGAATACTTGTATTTTCATATCATCTGTAATTGCTTCTGGACATGATGGTTCAATAAAAAAATGATTTGATTTGATTGATTTGATTTGTGATTCTAAATTGTAACAACAGACGACAGTACTCACTAAATACACGTTTTAATAATGTCCTTTTTATTAAAGAAGATGTACGGCATAAGTAGGTTAATAATTCAAAGGCCAGTTAAACAAAACTTTAGCTCATTATATGTATTTCCTACCTAAAACGAGAAATTTTGAAACTGCTGTGCTGCATTTTTTAATGAGCTGCGTGACCGCGCAGCTGCGCACCTTAGAGGGAACATCGTTTGTGTATTATATGTAAAATGTACACATTTTTCTATAGTGACAGTATGACCTTGACCCTTCTCATTTTCTAATGAATTTTCTGGGTGAGATCCTTCACAACCCCCGCCCGTTTAAAATGAATGCCAAGCCAGTTAATGTTCCCGTGCATGGACCGTACTAGCCCGAGATTCAAGCTCGATAGTTTACCCACATGAAGATGTCAATGGTCAATGTAGCCTAAACACACATGCTCCTATAGGAAGAACGCTTCAGAAGAGTGATGATCTCTAGGTCAAAGGACTTTTGGCCAATCCACAAACACTACCAATGACCATAGAAATCCAACTACAAGACCTTTCCTCAGCCTCCCAACTTGTTTTGGTACTCAGTTACAAACACCAATAGGATGGCCTAGTATTGTGCAACCGGTCAATCATCCAAGAAGCTTAACTACGGTTCTGACAAAGATTCTTGTCACATTGACAGACATTACTTTGTGAAATGATTAAAGTAAATAAATAGCTGTAAAGGACTCTATAGAAGTACTCTTGCACAATGCCCAGGTTTCATCAGCCTCTGCCATGCGATGCTGCTATATAAATCATCGTATTATTATTATCATTATTATCATTATTATCATTATTATCATTATTATCATTATTATTATTATTATTTTTTATTTATTTTTTGCTGCCCGAGGTAGTAATAATCCCTCAGGCTTCCAGAAACAATTCCGAAGAATAATCACCGCCTAGTATGGCTCGTGGTCCTCGTCCCCGGTGTTGTGCATGAAAGTCTCTCTGAATGCTATGGCATTATTATTATATTATTAAATGCAAAACTGAATAAAAAAAGGATATCCATGTTTGAAAATGAAATAAAAGCCATGCCAATTTTCACAAACTCAAACTGCACACAAGAAAAACGAGAAATGAGCGAAACTATAAAAAACGAGTAAATGAAAGAGCAGGCAATTGAGGAGTGACTGGTGAAAGCAGACAAAACGAAAGATGACAATCTCTCATGCAACAACCAGACACTGTTGTTCAGCCAAACCAAAACAAAGAGAACAAAGGGATTCTATTGGATCAATCTTTCACAACAACCAGTTTACCGTATGGTTTATGCGAGCGCCCACAGCAAAATGGCCCTGAAAGAGTAGACAATGGGAATTTCAGTTTCCGTATGCGAAGATGTGTGTGTTTGTCTGTGTGTGTGTGTTTGTATATATAAGTGTCTCTGTGAGTGAAGGTGTGTTTGTGTGTGTGTACGTGTGTGTACCTCTGTGCGTATGTGTATCTGTGTGTGTGTGTGTGTGTGCGTGCATGTGTGTAAGCAACGTAACAATGCAATGTAATTAAATATAATTACGTATGTCAAGCTGTGATATGAAGTGCTCGACCTTTCTTTTATATCTCATTTCCATACAAGCTCTTGAAAAGCATTCAATCTTGGTTTTGCATTGTCAGGTCGGAAGCACGTATAGTCGTATACTTCCTGAATTCCGTAGTACAATTGCAGTTACGTACAACAACCACAGATACCATGACTAAATTGGAAGGGAATAAGTAATTAGGTAATTAAGGTCTTTATTTGTATCTTTCTTACATATACGCATTAATAGCTGTCTCTGTTGTTGACCCTGTTGCTGACCCTGCAGTCTGGAATGGGTTCCCTCCATACCTGTCCCTGCCACCCAGGGTCCCTCCAATGTCCAATACCTTCCTTTGTACATAATCTTAAAACTGGCTTCTTTAGCCGAGGCTGGGTCAGGAGCGCTCCTCAGTAGTAACCTTGAAGGGGTGCTATATAAATCCTCGTAATGAATGAATGAATTAACAGCTACAAAGCAATTAACTGCTACACAGCACAGTGCTACAAAGCAGCACAAACTCTAGGCACTAAACTGCTCTGCTTCCAAATAATTTGAGAGAGCACAGGTGAGCGAATTTTGTGCAATCGCTTGAGCAAATGAATGAGCCAGTATTCCTTATTTAGTAAATGGCCAACAAATCTCAGACAGAGCATCAAAGGCAAAACAGGCAAAAGTTTCCACCAGATCATTAAGTCAACCAAGATTTTGTAGGTAAACTCCTTAGCTACAAAAAGCACCACGACCCTGATTGACTAAGCATGCATTCATCCAGCAGCAGTAATACATAATTACTGTCTCCAATACATTACACTAATACATTACTGCGGTACGTTACCAGGCAGACGTGGCTAAACACCCGAAAACAGTCATGCATACTAATATCCTGCAACGTCGCTTCCATCTTAGACATCAACGGCCATTTATTGTGTTAAAAAAATTCTCCGCAGACGTATTATGTTGCCTCCGATGGAAGAAAATGAAGGTTTACGTGACAAAACTATTCTATATTCACAGCCAATATATGTGTCCAATTTCCAGTTCTCTTTCTCAGCGTTTCACCGACGTCGACGTACCTTATAGTCAGCTCTTGAGTTCATCATTATTGCACCACTGTTCGCCACAACACGTTTCGTTGCATAATGTACATTTAGGGCGACATTACCATAACCCATTAACTATGCTGTGTATATCTCAAGAAAAGACGATTAGACAAATTGTCAGGGACTGTTCCCGCAGTCTACTGCACGAGTGTGTTTGTTTTAACAGGGTTTTTCATTACACGTTATTCCGAGTGTTTACCGCCAATTTAGAAACAAGACAAGATTCTACCGCCGTTTGAAGTGTGGCTCATTAACTGCTAATACATGGAATAAAGAAGTACAGAAAATACTCACAGAATACAAATCAGTTGTTTGTCTGCTAGTCTGTGGATAGTCAGATAGACCGAACGTTTGTCAGTCTGTCTGTCTGTCTATCTGTCTGTCTGTGTGTCTTTCTGACTGTCTGTGTTTCTGTCTGTGTCTGACTGTCTGTCTGTGTGTCTATCTGACTGTCTGTCTGTCTGTCTATCTGACTGTCTGTCTGTCAGTCTGTCTGTCTGACTGTATGTCTGTGTGTGGGTGTGTGTCTGTCTGTCTCTGTCTGTCTATGTCTGTGTGCCTGTCTGTCTCTATCTGTCTGTCTGTCTGTCTCTGTCTGTTTGTCTGTCTCTGTCTGTCTGCCTCTGTCTGTCTGTCTTTCCGTCCATCTGTCCGTCTGTGTCTGTAACTCTGTTTGTTTCCATAAGCTAATGCTGGAGAGAAGCTCTTGTAACAATGAAGGTCATACTTACTGTCCTACTTGAAGCTTTCCTCCATGCTGTGCTTTGGACAAGTATTTGGACATTTTGGTCAAGTTAGGTCTACTACTATTTAAAGAGTTACATAGGACTAAATGCCAATCTTTAGTCATAGCTTAAGGCACTAATAACAAAACAGCTGCAATTATAAGACATATCTAAGTAATATACACAAGAAACTGTTCAGCTGAAATTCAACTTCATCTAATTGGGTCTAACAGTTCTAAAGATATTAAATGTAATTATTGAAAACTGGGATTCCTCAAAGTCATGTGAATCGCCTTCTGCATGCGTGGTCACGGAAACAGCAGTAACTCAGAAAGTATTTCAAACATTGCAGAAAAATGTTGAGCTTTATCATAGAATACATCTTGGAACATGCAGTTAACATTTTAGCCAAACCTAAGTTGGCTGAGTGGATGGTATTGGTTGAGTTGAGCTGTTGTTTATTACCCGACACTTTTTTGATAAGAAGTCTATCAGAAATGCATAAAGTCAGAACTCCCTATGCCCCATATTTGTGGAGCACTGTTTGTGCCCAGCAGCGCCCTGGCCAGTGGAATCTGCACAATTAAAAATATTCCTATGATGTACGTTCATTAATAACAGGCCCCAGCTAGAACTGTGGCTGTAGGCATTAGGGACTTGAGTCTGAACTGAGTTGGGTAAAATGCTGAGCAAATAAGTGACATTTAAAATGGATATATAATAAACTACGGCAAAGGTATTCTGAAAAATCACCCCAGAAAGTCCTAGAATCAAGGTGCGCGTACCATTTATCAGAGAACTTCATGACGCTAGCAACTACGAAATGCTGCACTGATATTACAAAGCATTTAATGCACCGAATGTCTTCTTCCCCATAACGTGACTGCCAACAACATACTAAAATTGCCTTTCAAAGAATTAAGCTCCATACGGCGGCCTGCGGGAAAGCTCTTGTCTAAAGAAAACCGTTGTGGACGTGAAATGATGATCACGCTCAAATAATAAGGATGGCATCTTTCCTGCAGCAAACATCGGATAAAGGAGAGCAAATGCTTTGGCTGGAACTTACCCAGTTTATTGATTTTATTTTTTTATGTTTGAACAGCGCCTCCTCTGCTGTCCCATGACAAGACATCAATCGATGCAGCTAGGCAGTAGTAGGCTACGACTGCTCAAGACTATAAGACCGGACCTATACGGTGACTGCTCTGCTTAAGGGATATAGACACAACGCTCTGCGGCTCAACCAATCAAATAACGCCACCAAACTACATGATATGATAATTATAGTTTTATTTCTAATATCCCTAAAATGCTTGAACGCCTGTTTCTAGTATGTCTTCTAGGGTACGTACATGGGGTATTTAGGGTGGTTTTACAGGTTCAAACCCTCTGAGATAAGTTTCAGAAAAAAATTGAATATGCTTTTACATGCGAAATACCAAAAAAACTTAATTTTTGCAACGATCTTCAATGGAAACCCCAAAATCTTAAAACCCCCTCCAAAATTTTTCCTGGCTATGCCCCTGGGTACGTAACATCATCCCCGAATGTTAGTTCTTTTTTAGTCTTATCGTCTTATCGTAAACATCATTCAACTGAAACTACTCTCACTGGCACACTTCAACAACATATTGATTTCAATCAATGGAACTGATTGAAATTCTAGCAAATTCCAGCAAAGAAACTTTTCATGTGTCTCTAAAGTTGAGTGCTGCTACATCCTGGTATTCAGTAGTCTGGCGCTATACACCATTCCTCTTGCCTGCCGTTCAGATGTGTCTCAGGGTTCAGTTCTCCTCCTTCTCGGGCCTCTCCTTGTTTTTCAGACTCTATTCTGCTAACTCTTGAAATCATCATAATCACGCATAATTAGCTGTTATGTAAGGTAACCTTGTAACGGCATGGCCGTGTTACGGCGCCATATAAATTGTCGTAATTATTATTATTATGATTAACACAATGGCCCAGCAATATTCTGATGATACTCAACTCTACAGCACTGTCTCTGCAGCCTCAGATCCTCATCCCTCAGCTAAAACTGAACTGGAAGTCCGCTTTTCTCCTCTCTTCTCCGCTGGTTCTGCTTTTCAGACCGAACAATCAACTCCAATAAGTCACAGACAATTCATTTCCCAGTCCACCAGCACAATGCAGTCTTTCTCTTCACATTCATCTGTTGCCCTTCCAGGAACTAAAATCCCTACAGCCAACAAAATAAAAACTCTTGGAGCACCAATGATAGCTCACTCACTGTGAATTCACAGCTATCTTGTATTTGCAAGTCTCACTTTTACCACAACTGGGCAGGTCATCACATCAGTCACGTTCTCTGGCATGACATCAGTCATGACATGGCTAGCACAATTGCTGGTGTACTTGTTGGTTCTTGATTACAAAACAGTATGAATGCGGTGTTATATGGTATATCGTCTTTAATCTAACTGAACTCCAAGTGGTTCAAACCACTCTCTCTAGGGTTGTCACAGTGTCTCCTTTTTCATCTAGCAATGGATCACCTTCATGAAGTTCGCTGGCTTCCTGTTGAGTCGCATATTAGGTTTAACATAGCATGTTTGACCTTTAAGCCCAGAATATCACCAGATTTGAATACATTGCTAACTCCATATCGCTCTCCCAGACTGTTACCACTTCCGAGACTGGCTTCTTTTTAGAGCCAAGGCACAGCATTATTGTTGGACCACATGATTACAGCTACCAGAGTGAGCATTTTAGAGTATCTATCATTTTAGAGTATCTATCATTTTAGAGTATCTATCATTTTAGAGTATCCGTCATTTTAGAGTATCCGTCATTTTAGAGTATCCGTCATTTTAGAGTATCCGTCATTTTAGAGTATCCATCATTTTAGAGTATCTATCATTTTAGAGTATCCATCATTTTAGAGTATCTATCATTTTAGAGTATCTATCATTTTAGAGTATCCGTCATTTTAGAGTATCCGTCATTTTAGAGTATCCGTCATTTTAGAGTATCCGTCATTTTAGAGTATCCATCATTTTAGAGTATCTATCATTTTAGAGTATCCATCATTTTAGAGTATCTATCATTTTAGAGTATCTATCATTTTAGAGTATCTATCATTTTAGAGTATCTATCATTTTAGAGTATCCGTCATTTTAGAGTATCCGTCATTTTAGAGTATCCGTCATTTTAGAGTATCCGTCATTTTAGAGTATCCATCATTTTAGAGTATCCATCATTTTAGAGTATCTATCATTTTAGAGTATCTATCATTTTAGAGTATCTATCATTTTAGAGTATCTATCATTTTAGAGTATCCATCAGCTCTCAAGTTTCCATCGGCTATCATATGCAAAATTGAGAAAAGTACATATTTCTAGACCTTTGCGTGCATGATAGTCCGGTGGTATAGCATGCTAGACCATTAACCTAGAGGTCAAGGGTTCCAATCCCTTACTTGGCAGGAAGATGCTTCAGGATTTCCGCTCCATTTGCATCTCCTAGCAAACTCAGCTACATCATTGGTGGGTAGATCAGACAGCATGAGATAGGGCTGGTCACTCAAGGTTGAGAAAAAATTATATTGATCATTAACACCCATGGTTGCCTCTTGGGTTGCCTCCTGGGTTACCTCATGGGCTGCCTCTTGGGTTGCCTCTTGGGTTACCTCTTGGTTTACCTCCTGGGTTGCCTATTGGGTTACCTATTGGGTTACCTCTTGGGTTACCTCTTGGATTACCTCTTGGTTTACCGCCTGGGTTGCCTCTTGGGCTACCTCTTAGATTGCCTCTTAGATTGCCTCTTGGGTTACCTCTTGGTTTACCTCTTGGTTTACCTCCTGGGTTGCCTCTTGGGTTACCTTGATGACTGCTCTTCATCTTCTTAGTTTGCAGGTCTTGTTACAACGTTGACCTTGGGGCAGCTCATCGGTCATCACTTGCATACGATGAACACAAATGAAACAACATACATGTTAAATCAGGCAAACTAAATTAAACAAATTTTGCACGGAAAGGATATGCACATCAAACTAAACATGTACACGAAATCCTCACAACCAGTGTTTCCGTTAGAGTTCAAAAAGAGGACGTATTTATGCCCGAACCTAGAAGTTTTTGGACGTAGCTAATTTCTTTCCGCTATCACACCGAAAATTTGGATGATTTGGACGTTTTTTACGGACGTAAAAACGCCCATTTGGGTGTTACCGGAAACACTGCTCACAACTGGACTTTACTCAGGATATATAGACAGAGGCAACAGAAGATACTATCCATCATATCAGCCACAAAATGCTAAGTCAATTATAATGCAGGCCATCCACAATTCTAAAGGACAACAACGCTTCATACATGCATATGAACAAAGATGACAAATCAGAGGTACAACAAATGATGACTGATAATATGGTATGCACAACATTTCAGCACACAACTCTGGCAAAGAAAATCACTGAGCAAAATAAATGAAATCAGTAAAATGGGTGTGAAACCAGTTTTCAGCTCAATTAATATTGGATAAAAATCCAACCTACAGCCAGACAGCCTATGTCTTATGAAAAATGCTCTTGGGCATTATTTAACAACACAGTCAACAGAAGAATTATTATTATTATTATTATATTCGTTTATTGGCACACAAAAAGCAGCTGACACACTGCAACTGATTACAGCTAATTCAAAAGAATAATAAAGATAGAATCAAAATATAAAACTAATGTTAACAGGAAGGTTCAAAAGATGTAATTAGCAATTACAATGTAATTAGCAATTACAATGTAATTACAATTACAATGTAAGTTCCACTGTTTCAGATTCACTATACAAATGTCATTGCTTTTTAGAGGTTCTATAAAAGCCATTGCACATGCATACATACATACTTACATAGCCATAACTATACAAACACAAGCAATGTCATGCATACGACAACTATGCTAAGCGTTCGTAAAAAACAATCATTGCGACACGCAGCATTCTGCCGCGACCTCTAGGCAAGACGTGTCCCACCAGAATCCACCAATTCGTTTGTGGAAGCCTTTGATCCAGAGTCATCGTAAAGAATTCTTTCCAGGCGGAGTGGCTTAGAAATTCCACCTGGTCCTGTCTGCCAGAAAATCCCACCAGATTTCCAACCAGAAAAATCAGAAATCGATCATTTGCATCGATCACCATAAGGGAACGTTACAGTCACTTAAAGAAACTGGTTGTAATGCTCTTCGACACAAACTGTCTAGCAACTGAGAAATCTGTGGTCTACAGTAAGATATTTCTCTCTGATTACTGCAGATGGCCACAGAAATTGGTTGTAATGTAATGTAACGGTCACACAGGTGGACAGCATTGGTGGATGGTGTTTGGAATTGGATACATGCTATACGCAACTCCCCTGACGGTACGGTACGGTATTTTAAGGCATGGTATGGTATGGTATGGAATAATGGAAGGGTAAGGTAGGATAGAGTAGCACAACACCTGCAGGAGTGGGCCAAAAGCAAAAACCTGCACATTAACAAATCGAAGACACGAGAGATGGCAGTGGTGGGGCGATTACGACCATCCCTGGCCCTGCGGCCATCTGTAACAGGAGCAGCTCGCTCCACATCCATCAAAATGCTGGGTGTCACCATCGGGGAACGCCTCACGGTCTCGGAGCATGTTGACCTGACCGTCAGATCATGTGCATCATCTCTTTATGCTCTTCGAGTGCTGCGCGAGCACGGACTACAAGGTCCGGCCTTGCATCTAACTACTCGTGCCACAACTCTGGCGCGTTTACTGTATGCGTCCCCGGCCTGGTGGGGCCTGATGAGCTCGAGTGAAGTTGATCGCGTCGAGGGGCTCATGAGACGGGTCAAGAGGGCTGGCTTTCTACCTCAGGATGCCCCGACCGCGACCCAAATGGCTGAAGCCGCTGACGCAGCCCTCTTCTCTGCTATCATCCAAGATAACAACCATGTCCTCCGCAGGCTCTTTCCAACTCGGTCTGTTAGCAACTATAACCTACACCCTAGGCCCCACCCCTTCGAACTTACAACAAAGAACAATAAGATCTTCGTTCCACGCATGCTTTTCAAAAACGTCTATTAGATGAAAAACTGCCACTCTCAATAACTCATGTATTCTGTTGCGTTTTGTCGACAGTTTTGTGTTAAATAAACGAATATGATGAGTGTGTAGGCTATACAGCAGAGTTAGGTAAGATCATGTAATCTCAAATAAAGTCTGGTAATGACACATTTTAATTGAATGAACAAGACCAGTTATTTTGTCCTTCACACTCCGTATTATGTCAGGCAATGTAACCATCCCTGATCCGCAGTAATGGTTACATTACGCAGCTGCATTTTTTACAGTACGTATGGTACCTTTAGACTCGAAGCAATGAGTGGTCTGCATAAGGCAGTAATTCCAGCAGAGGTGATCTCCAGTTCCTTCCTAATCCGCAGATGCTGCAAAAGACCGGAAAAAGTAACCGAAGAAGACTTACAAAGCATTGGAGAAAGACAAAAGACAGTTCCTATAAGATTCGGATGAAATGGAAGGAGATGCGCCGCAGAACTAACGACTATTGACGAGCAGGGACAAAGCCAGAGACGTTGTTTATCACAACACGGCGGCACTGATGCAGAGAATCAGAGGCAAAGTAATCCAGGGAGACAGAGACAAAGACAGATGGCAGAGGGTCATTGAGAAGAGAGACAGAGACAGACAGAGACAGAGACAGACAGAGAGGCAGACAGAGAGAGAGAGAGAGACAGAGAGAGACAGAGAGAGACAGAGACAGATGGTCTTTAGATAGAACAGAACAGAACAGCTAAAGAGACTGTCTTCATCTAGAGAGCTGGCATGAAGCATCATCAGTGGAAGGATAGGAATTTATGAGCAACGCAGGTCAGACAGGCAGAAAGCAAGACGAAGGAGTAGGACTCTAAGATCTCTCTGCTTCACTGCCATCTCCAGGGAAAGTCAACCTCTGTGGCCAGAATTTATATGTTCAGCGGCCCCTGATATTCATCCGTCTCAGATACAAAACTACTGCTCTTGAAAAATACACAACAAGTTCCATACCAACACAGATAATGCTTACTAAGTTAGCATAAAATAACGTTGGCAGAATCCTAGGTGGAAAATGCACATTTATAGAATGAAGCAAGTTTTGCAAAACCTCAGTTACATAGCAAGCTGTAAAAATAATAAGTTAACAAAAATTAAGTCCGAATAATTACAGTTATCAATTCAATTCAATTCAATTTGTTTATTGGTCCCAATAACAAAAAGCAAAACAAGTAATATTTAACAGTAGTTACACACAAAGCATAATCATTTGATATACACTTATCACAGCATAAACAACGGAGCAATAGGCTCACCCGAAGGGAATAATCCCGCTGAATGGGGGCCTAATTGCAAAATAATATCAACAAATCTTAGTAGTGACAAGTACTTAACACAGTGGCAGTAGCTTGGGAGCCCAGAAATAATTGCGTTGAGGTAGCTTCCCTCCGCCTTAAGGTAAAACAAAAGACAATAAAACCAAAAAAAACTGAATAATTGCAATGTTATTTAAAAATTTTTATTTAACATTTTTTATTGTGTGTGCACGGATTTGAATTTTAAATGAGGCTAAACTCATGGCTGCGCGAACACATTCTGGTATGCTATTCCATATGAGGGGACCCTGGTATTTGATAGAAAACTTTCGGGTATTTGTTCTGGCAAATATGCTTATGTAGACTCTATTATTTCTAATGGCCTTGTCGAGTAAGTTTGGTTTGAAAAATAAAATAAGAAGACTTGAACAATCTGGCCTTTCTAAGTCCCAGCAGAGACTTAACAACTTTTTTTGACCTCAGTTGAAACAGCAAATCAAAGAACCTTTAATCACATTCTTGCACTCCCTGTCACAAAACTGAAAGTTCAACAATAAGACTACACAACTATACGATAGTGGCCTAAAACCACTTGCCAAGTTTGAACAATCTTTTGGCTGATAGCCTTAGATAGCCTTAGTTTGAAACCATGCCATGGCTGCATGCACTTACAATTGAAGTACATGGTAAACCACAATATAATAACATCCAGCATTGCTAGGAAGCGGGAAGTTCATTTTGTATAGACCAGCATGGATTAACAGACTCGGTTTGTCTATAACTAAAGCCTAACTGTACATTCAGCTTTATACGTAAAGCAATGACATAAAGCAATGCTCATGGTTGGATGAGAACCTTCCATTCACAATGGAAAACTGTAAATCAGGTCGGCACATTGGTTAGGGCAGAGTACATACACTGAAAAGTTCCTGCATCAAAACTCACAGTGATAAGTTTAAGAAAAATCTTCTATTCTACTGGCTGTAGTTCCTGTGCAGCAGCTGAGTACCATAGTTCCCTTACAATTCAGCAGTTTTTTTTATTATTATTAATATTATTATTATTAAATAAATTTGTAACGCACGCAAGGTCACACCAAAATGTGAATCTGAGGCGCGGATTGTCAACCGCCAGGTGAAGATGCACTTAGATTTCCAAATCCTTGAAAGCCAAGGAGAAATAGTGAGTTTTGAGTCACAATTGAGATACAATTCAACAATTATCTAAAAATCATTTAAGTAAATTTCCTCATGCAAGTCAGAAACCACTCTTTAGCAGTTCAGTAGGTACCCTGTAACACTTAGACATATGGAATGGCTCCGATCCCAATAAAACCTCACCCAATTTAACCTATTGTAATCAATGCCAACAACTGATAAATCCCCAGCATATTATAAATTATATAGAACCTTGTACAGTAATCCGCTAGGTGGCCACTGTGTGAAACGGGCACTGATACTGTAATTTCTGGTCTGGGGTGTGGCAACTACTGTATTTTTAGGTCCATGATTATTGGTAAACAAACTGCCTGAAGTAGAATGGTGTCTCCATCACCAAACCATTTAGGGCGACATTTCCCATTTGCCAAGGTTACTTTAGGAAAACTATTTTCATTGCTCAGTCTGTTACAACAGACACTATGCTTATCCTGCTGACCAAATAAATGCTGACATTCTTCTAATTCAATTCAAGTTATTGTCCAAAGCAAAGCACTCTAAATGTATAAAAAGTCTTGCTTGTAAGGATCATTTTGCATGTTTGTAATTGTAATTGTAATTGAACATTTGTATAGCGCCACTCAAAGATTCAGAGGCGCTACCGACCCAGGCTCTAACAAATAACACCTGTTTGGGGACAACCTAAAAATTAAGAAGAGACAAGCACAGATGGTATTATTACTATATAGTTCCTTCAAATTACTGGTTGGTTCAGAAATGTCAACAGCATCTGAGTGCTTGTAATTTGGTCACTTCTAGGCACAAACCACACTGATAAATTCATTCTATGCCCCTATTAAAGTGTTTCTTAACAGTCGCCATATAAATGTTCCAATACAGCACAGAACTAAGAATATAGTCAAAGATAATTAACTACTCTTCCTGTCTGTCTGTCTCTGTCTCTCTGTATGTCTCTATGTCTCTCTCTCTCACCTCCCTCCTTCCATCTCTCTCTCTCTCTCTCTCTCTCTCTCTCTCTCTCCTCTCTCTCTCTCTCTCTCTCTCTCTCTCTCTCTCTTACTCTCTCTCTCTCTCTCTCTCTCTCTCTCTCTCTCTCTCTCTCTCTCTCTCTCTCTCCGTCTCTCTCTCTCTCTCTCTCTCTCTCTCTCTCTCTCTGTCTGTCTCTCTCTCTCTCTCTCTCTCTCTCTCTCTCTCTCTCTCTCTCTCTCTCTGGCTCTCTCTGACCTCCCTCTATATCTCTCTCTATCTATCTAAATAAATAAATTATTACTGATGACAAATTTTTCAGGTGGCCCAAGAGACTTCCTCAAAGTGGTTTGCCCCAGATTCAGTGAAAGCATTTCAATTATATAACTCCGTGATGATGGATGGCACAGTCATTTCCCACTAATCC
>JACEVL010000544.1:987500-1025000 GCA_020284085.1 Aporrectodea caliginosa | reverse complement strand
CACATACAGACACTGACATGCAGACACTCACAGACACACACAGAGACACACATACATACACACAGACACACACAAACACAGGCACAAGCACACAGACACCCACACAGACCCAAGCACACACAAAGACATACACACAAACAGACAAACACACACAGAGACACATACATACACACAAACATGCACAGACACAGACACACGCAGACACATATGCAGAGACACACACACAGAGAGACATACATACACAGTTACACACACACACACACACACACACACACATACACATGATGTGTGTAACAGAATTGTGGCCACCAAATGTCTGCTGTTTCCTGACATCACTCTGAAATCTGGACATAACTGTGACAGGCAATCTAGCTCTGGCGCCAGTTAAACCTGTGCACTCGCTGCACCTCTGATGCCGTTCAACGTCAGTTGAAGTGCTATTATACGACATCTGCAAGCAGCAGCGTTCTAAATGCTTTTATCTAGAACTCCATTAATCAGTCCTACTTGTGCCTGCCTGCACCATACTGACTCATATTTTGCCCACATGCTATTATCTAGAAATCCAAGGAACACTATCTACAAACCCCCCACCCTCCTCTGAGAACACCGTTGTCTTGTCCACTTGAGGCTGACCAACACCACTGGCCCAGTTTGCCTCATTGGTTAGAGCTTAGGCTGGGTCTCATACTTCTCTGTGTAAGAGAGCGTGGGGATAGCAGTTCGCTTCCCGATGCCGGTGTCACTAAATAGAGTATCCCCCATACATGAGTATCCCCCTTAGCGAAATGGAGTATTCGGTTTAGTTTGCATTTTTGGCGGTTTCTAAGTGTATTCAGTCGTACTGTTTGGATTTATTGTACACATAACATTTTTAAATTGCGTATAGATCTTTAGTTTGTAAGTCGACCGGAAATCAATTTACTTCGTTTTTGGTGATTTTGACTGGATTTTCGTCGAGGCTATCGTCACGCGTAAGACGATGGGGTATAGAATGGTTTATCCCCCGGATACTCTAAACCGGTTTATTCCATCCGGGGGCATAAATTCATACATCCCCCCGGATAGTCTAAGGACGGATACTCTATTTCATGATACCGGCTTTCATAGATTTAAATCTCCGGCTAGCACGGTCCGTGCACGGGGACCTTAATAGCATGGCGCTCATTCACACGGGCAGCAGTGGTGAAGGATCTCACCCGATCAATTCACTGAAAAATTAGGCCATATACGGTCGCTATAGAAAAACGCGAACATTTACGGCATTCTTATAGCATATTCTTATACTATAAGAATGCCAACATTTACATGTAAGTTGTAACACACGGTTTTCCTCCAAACTCCTTCATACTTTGCTCCAGCCAGTCGACACCAAATTCGTTCTGAACTTGGACTGATTTTAGCCATGCGTAGTTCATTGCATTATGCCTTCTTGTTTTCACATGGACAGCCAACACAGCAATTATTACGGTGCTTTGCATCGAAGTGGCAGAGCGTAGAGCGCAACTGCAATGCCTTGTTGTTGATAGCAAGTACAGCTGTACTGGAGGAAATTGATCGGCTATCATGGTTGCGCCGGTAACTGACAACGTTACTCCGCCACTGCACGTCCGTGCCCTAGTGCCAGTCCCAAGCCTGGATGAAGAAGGAGGGCGACACCAATGATCTTTGTCATCAAACAGTGTGGTTAAACTGAAACTGCTGCTGCTGCTGCTACTGCTACTGCTACTACTAACAACGTGTTGGTGCCTCTAAACCTGTGCCCACCAGTTCTGGTCTTTTCCGTTAATCTTCTGTCTTGTCTTCCTATCATCCTATACCTTCCATACCAAGCCCACGGGAATTCTCTTCAATCCTATACGTCCAGACGGTTCCCATCTATCCTACTCCATAATACCGAGTCCTGTCCTCTCCTACCCTGTTTTTCTCTTACGTCTGCTCTGTAGCGATGTGGAATGCATGTCCTTCCCTGTTCCACGCTATCATGTCTTGCCCTACTATTTATTCTTCTGCCTTGCTACGTCTCATCCTACCCTGTCCTCCCGGCTCATGCCCTGTCCTGTCCTTTATTCTCCTTCACTGTCCTGTGTTGTCCTTCTCCTACCATGTCCAGACCTGTCCTCTATTTCCTCCTATGTCCTACTCTGTCCTCCCTGCTCATGTCCTGTTCTGCCCTTTATTCTTCTGTCCTACCCTCAGCTTTAATTCTATGCCCAGTCCTGTCCTTTATTCTCCTACCCTGTCCTGACCTGTCCTTTATTCTCCTCCTATGTCCTGACATGTCCTCTCTTTTCCTGCTCTGTCCTTTACTCTCCTACCCTGTCCTGCGCTGTCCTTTATTCTCCTACCATGTCCTGACCTGTCCTTTATTCTCCTCCTATGGACCATGTCCTTTTTTCCTGCCCTGGCCCCGTCCCTTCCTGCCTGGCCCCGTCCCTTCCTGCCCTCCTCAGCTAATATAGCTTTGTCACCAGTGACGATAACACAACACTTCCAAATAATTATCTTATTTTGTGACAAAACAATACCAGTTGTAACACCAGCATTAATTAATCACGAGTAACTGATTGTCCAGCTGTTGCACCAATGTTTAGGGTCTGCACTTCAGCCAAGATATCCACAACAACAACACGACCATTCAGCCTCTAAGAGTCTAAGGAACACCATTGTTTTCATTGGCCATCTAATGAACACCAATAGTAATCATAAACTACAGATTTATATAGCGCCTCTCCAAAGCTATATGTAAGTGCACAGCGCTAGCCTATTCATTGTATTGTATTGTATCTGGGCATTTATACAATATACAATGTATCACGAGCACTGCGTTGTCCACCAAATTGCATAAACATATATTGGTGCAATGGAGCCATACATGCTCACTGCCCAGTTCACAGAGATAGGCCTACTACCGGTAAGTCACTCATTACCTTACATCCTGTATATTTATATACTAAACTTTATAGAATTAAAACTTATGCAAAAGAGAGTATGGTCTTGTACCCTATCAAAGTTAACACTAGACAAATTTATTGCTATTTCTGTTTTTATTAAGCCCAGCTATCTAATGACAAGATGTAGTCAGTGGTGTTGAGCAATTGTGTATGAAACAATTGCTCAACATTCCTTAAATCAGCAATCATCTCATACGAGGCTTGAACCGGCACACTTCGCACTGCAGAATGAACACCCAAACTAATCAGCCACAATGTCACATAATAAGCAATACTTGCAGTACTAATATCCCGACTGTTGTTAGTTGTCTTGTAAGGCGCCCTTGTAACGGCATGGTCCGTGTGTACGGCGCCTCTGAGTAGAAATTGTCGTAATTATTATTATTAATACATAAGTACATCATAATCATCATAATAAGTCATCATCATCGTCATCAGTTACTGATGCCAGCCATATGGCGCCGATGGGTACGAATAAGTTACAATGTCTCGGTCATTTGTCAAGTCCGGTGCTTCTTTCAAAGTCAGTCCAAGTCTTATGTCCTCATTTATATTGTCTATCCAGCATAGTTTTGGTCTGCCTTTGTTTCTCTTTCCTTCGAATCTTCCATGTAATGCATTGTGTGGAATTCGGTGAGCTGGCAGTCTCTCTACATGTCCAAACCACCGGAGTCTTCTCTGAAAGTTGGCTAAACGTGACAACCTAACCAAACAATGCCATCGTGAGCTAGTTTATGTTGAAGAAGAGCAGGAAACAGAAGAATTGCTTACAACGTTGGACAGCGTGAGACAAAGACTGTTTCGGAAGCCTTCCTCGAGACAGCTCACAGACGACACTTCAGACAGACACAAAATGGCCTCCTGTAAACATGAAAACAACATCAACTGTAACTAAGCATCAAAATCTCAACAAATTCCTCTTTAGAAGAATAATAGAATAAGAGCAGTCCCATAATAATAATAATAATCTTTTCTTTATTGAAGCGCCTGACAAATGCACTGACCAGCTGTACATTGCCTCTGATATTCCTACTTAAATGTATAACTACTACGCCAGCGCTTGTGAATAAGCTGGTGCTTTGCACTTAGCTTTAGAGTAGCACTTTAGAAATTTGTAGTGTACGATTACCATAGCTGAGTCCGCCCATGAGGGAAAGTCGAAAACTCGGTTACCTCTCTGCTCCTCCATGCTAGAACGTGTCACCTTTTAATGCACTATAGTGCACCCAACTACACAATGCCTGCATATGTGTATAAGTATTGCGTATGTATATTCAGTTAATGTAGCACATTTTATGTACCTCACAATAGTGCTGTGTGCATGTATAGGTGTACAATTCACTTGGATCTTTTGACTGCAGTATGTAATTAAAGTGACATGAAATGTACTCAGCATTAAATGTCTGATGAAATATACTCTGTGTATATTAAATTGTGCAGTGAAATGTACAAAGTGCACTGCCATATGTAGCAAATGAAATGTACAGTGAAATGTATAGGGAAACTACAGGAAAGCCCAAAAGAACACAACAGAGCACAACACAACAGGCAAACCATCACTAAGGATATGCATAAGCATTAGTTTGGAATGCTCTCTAGCATCTGCATATTTGTATGTATGTACCTGGACCTCTTTATAAGTGCATCTTATGCATGGGCGTATTTAGGGGTTGTTTTACGGGTTCCAAACCCTGAAATAAGTGCATTACTGTTACTAAACACTAAAAATGTAGAAAAATACGATGGAACTCCCAACAAAACTTAAAACCCCTCCGAAATTTTCCTGGCTACACCTCTCATCTTAGGAACCCCTCAAAGCACTGTGAGCATGGCTGTCTATAGGGGATCTGAACATGTGCACCTTTACATGAGCTAGAAAAAGTAACCTCAGCAGAGTTCAAAGGATGTCTGTCCACACTAGTGCTAAACTATCTGTAGACTGTATCCTGACTTTAGGTCACTCCTTACATCAGGGTCTCTCCCATTCAGTAAATGTAAATGTATTCGATTTTCTATAGCCACCGTAAGACCTCGTCCCTGCTCATTTTCCCAATGAACTGATGACAGGTGAGATCTTTCACCACTGATGCCCATTTGAAAAGGCACCACACCATTTAAGGTCCCCGTGTACGGACCGCGCTAGCCCGAGATTTAAATCGCTAGAAATACGTCACCTTCGGGAAGCAAACCGTAATCCGCACGCTTCTCAGTACACAGAGAAGTATGGGATTAACTGGCTACACTCTAACCAATTTCGCACTGCAGCTAACTGGGCCAGTATATTATGTACGGCCAAATGGCTTTCAGCGGATAAATGCCTTAATTAAAGTGTCACACTTCAATGTCTTTGGCAACAATCAACAGATCTAGAATGCCTCAGGAATGATGGATGACTTAACTGGAGCTAAGGTGTGGATGGGTAAAAGGCAGGCAAAAACAACCAACTCCTTCCAATGCTGTAGTCTAAACCATGAATGGCTATACATTTATATTGTCAGACCTGCTGACACTGCACACCTAACAAGTGGTTTAAACAAATATTTGTGACCTGTAAGTGCCTACTTATACGGCGCCTCTTCAAGAGCACTCCTCTTCAGAGGTCCTCCCAACCTGACAAGAATAGACCGTGATCAGATAGAACGGTCTTCAACCGCTTGCAATTTAATAGACTAGTTGCCTGCTGCATGGAAGCCAGCACCTGAACCAAGAGCCGAGCCAAAATGTGTTGCATTGTGGCAGAATGGACTTGGGGTACAACCAGATCACGGTGTTTATGGGATTATCGGGAACAACCAGATCACGGTGTTGTATGGGATTAGGGAACAACCAGATCCTAACTGTTTATGGGATTGGGGAACAACCAGATAACGGTGTTGTATGGGATTGGGGAACAACCAGATCACGGTGTTTATGGGATTGGGGACCAACCAGATCACGGTGTTTATGGGATTGGGGAACAACCAGATCACTGGTGTTTATGGGATTGGGGAACAACCAGATCACGGTGTTTATGGGATTGGGGAACAACCAGATCACGGTGTTTATGGGATTGGGGAACAACCAGATCACGGTGTTTATGGGATTGGGGAACAACCAGATCACGGTGTTTATGGGATTAGGGAACAACCAGATCACAGTGTTTATGGGATTGGGGAACAACCAGATCACGGTGTTTATGGGATTGGGGAACAACCAGATCACGGTGTTTATGGGATTTGGGAACAACCAGATCACGGTGTGTATGGGATTGGGGAACAACCAGATCATGGTGTTTATGGGATTGGGGAACAACCAGATCACAGTGTGTATGAGATTGGGGAACAACCAGATCATGGTGTGCATGGGATTGGGGAACAACCAGATCACACTGTGTATGGGATTGGGGAACAACCAGATCACGGTGTGATGGGATTGGGGAACAACCAGATCACGGTGTGCATGGGATTGGGGAACAACCAGATCACGGTGTGTATGGGATTGGGGAACAACCAGATCACGGTGTGATGGGATTGGGGAACAACCAGATCACAATGTGTATGGGATTGGGGAACAACCATGATCACGGTGTGTATGGGATTGGGGAACAACCAGATCACGGTGTGTATGGGATTGGGGAACAACCAGATCACGGTGTGTATGGGATTGGGGAACAACCAGATCACAGTGTGTGTTGCAGAGCAAAAGATCTGTGACCAGGTAAGGCTGAAACTGAAATACACGCTCTCCAAGGTAGGCTGGAGCACAACTCGCAGTCGTCAGACATTGACCAAATGATTAGGGCCCTACTGGAATGAGCAACTTTGTGGGTGACCACTGCACCGCCACCACAAAAGCAGGTGGAGAGAGGTCACCACTGAAAAGTGAAAACTTACCCCTTTCAAATTGCTTATCCACCGTAGTCTGTCTCTCTGTCTCTTACGGACTGATCCTTTGGATGTTGACCTGATTATGGCTTGGTTTTGGTGTGCCATCGGTTGATGCCTTGTGCATTTGACACCGGCGCAATAGAAGTTGCTAATTATAATTACAATTACAGCTATACTGTCCCTCATTAAGAACTGCCTCCCTCGTATGGTCACCCTCAGACTTGATAAGACGCCCATACTCTGAACCTCAATTGACCTCCAATCCACTTCGGCCCAATAGTCCGAGGAATAATTCCGATACACCCTGACTCTCTCAACTAAACTCAACTATCAACCACAACTGAACTGTCCCAATGAAACCTTCAAAACCAAACTCCTTCTTGGCTTATATGGGCCTCCTCATATATTTATTATATATATAATATATAAATATATATCTTATATAAATATATATATATATATATATATATGTACAAATGTACACTTTTACACATCAATATAAATACATGTATATTAGGGTGGCCCTTAGCATACAGCCAAAAAATGAAAATCATAAAATTTCGTCTGGCATACGTTCAATCCATGCCAATTATAGAAATAAAATTCTGTGACAAAAAACTTTGGAATTGTATAACATTTAGGGGTGGCCCTCGAGCTCTGAAATTTGTTATGTAATACGATTTTGCGATTTGAATCACAAAATTTAAAAAATGTTATTCAGAACATTCACTATCACTCAGTCTTTTACTAAGTTGGCTAAAAATATACTAGTTCATTCATTCATTCATAAATTCATTCATTCATAAATTTACATCGCGCTCCTTTAAGAGGACTACACAGAGGCGCTCCCGACTCCAGCACGGCCAAAAAGAACAGTTTTGAGTTTAGTAAAGAAAGCTTCAGTAAGAGTCCCAGGGAGCAGGCGTATCTCCTGGAGGAGCCCGTTCCAGACCACTGGGCCTACCACGGGAAAAGCTCGATTCTTGCATACCAAGCACCTGAGACAGTTTCTTGGAGTTAGTTGTGCAGAACTTTTCGAGACCTCTGGTGCCAAAAACTGCATCTCACTTCACACTGGGTCTTATAGGCGAACGATCTGGAGCTACTTCTTCCATTGCAGCAATCATCAGTTTCTTAGAGTCATTGGGTCGAAAAGGGCAAGCCTAATAGACTTTTCAGACAGATACCATAGATGAAGTCCTAGCTTCTTGCTTGTAGCAGCAGAAATTGTTGTATGTGCACGGGTATATTAGAAGTTCTCCCATGAGAGTCAAGTTGGCGAAGTTATCCAGGCTCTCAAGTAGACAACAGCCGAAAAGATGGCAATATCAGGAATGCTGCGTTCTTCTGCAGCAGTCTTCTTGAAAAGACCACATCTTTATCGTGTTGATAACTTATGCCATCCATCGTGCCCGATGCATAGCGCCAAGCATTCGAAACCGAATTCCACGAGCTGGAACATCTCCAAGAAAGAAAACTGAGAGCTCGAGAAATTCTCTGTAATTGTCTCGTGGCTGTTCAGTTGCCTGATGTTCATGAGCAAATTCCAGGACGTCAGAACGGTTTATGGCCACCAAAGATTCGACCTGATGAGGTCTGATGAGGTTGTCTGAAAGTTGTCGCTTTCAATGAATTGCCAGTATAGTCTTGAAACCTCTTGAAAAGAAGATTATCGGGTCCAGTAGAAGTTCCAATGGAAGTATTATTTGGAATGCAGCTCCAACATTTAGTTCAATAACATGGTGGCGACATGCCAGAAAAAGGAGATCTTTATTCAGTTCCTGCTTGGCCATGGCTAAAACGCTAGCCTTTGCCTTCATTGGCTCTGCACTGCGGAACCAGCTTCCTCCTTTGACACGTTCCTGTTTATTAACTGATGGGCCAAGTGCCCCTTTTCGTTGTATCAAGACCTCTTTCTATTCTCTGGGTCTCTCGCACTGGGAGCGCCTCTGATTGGTGTGCACTGCGAGAGGCGCTATATAAATTGATAGGTACAATACAAAGCGAAAACCTGATACTGATTATTCCACTCTCTCAAACACTGGATGACTTCTAGGGCTGAGCCTGTTCCTGAGGATAGTTTTGGAATGCCCAGTAACTGTTCAACTCCTACACCTGAGGTAAGAACTGGTAAACGATCAACATGTCTCACGTGATGTCAAACCTTCCAGTAACTTCCCATCCAAATGAACTGTTAAGGAACTATTATGGCTGTTCGACTTGGTGGTTCTGTTGCTTGCCCTGGCTCGTTGATTGGGATTTCGCTTGCTGTTCAAACTGCTAACATCATGACCAAGGCTGGAAGCCACTTCGCTAAGAACGAATGTAGCATTCCTTGACGAAATCTTGGTTCTGTCCAAAGCCGATGTCAGACCAGGAGACAGAATGTTGGATGTGGCTCGTTTAGGTGCAGATGCTTCATTGTCACAACTGTTAGTATCACCGGTTTTTTCCTTTACATTCAGCATCAATTCCATCACTTCATCACTTAATTCTGCATCTCTTGATGAGGAATCAGTATCCTGAACTACCTGCCTGGCTTGTACAGCCTGTGAGCTCCTTCTGTGATCGTTTCTTGCGCTTCTGGAAGTTTATTCCCGTATTATTAAAACTTGAGAGCTCCAGGGCCACCCCTAAATATTGACCAATTGCAAATATGTTTTGCACATAGTGTTTTCTTCATAATTGGAATAGATTGGAAGGCTGCCACATGATTATTTTGCACTTTCATTTCTAAGGGCCACCCTAATGTATATGTACCACTATAATAAACTTCTACACCTCATGAACAAATTACATGCAAACTAAACTAGGCCAAATCTAACTAACTACTCCAGTATCATTTACAGGCAATTCAACATGTCCAACATACATTTATAGAACATCAAGCCTATTAGACACTTATACATAATTTACACTCAGTGTAAACAATAAACAGGTCGAGAGTGCTAGGCACTAGGCAGATCTGGGGATGGAGGCCAAGAACAGCGGGTGTCTTAAGAGGGCACTGCCACACCCCTCTCAACAGCTGAAGATGGAGCGACAAAGGCAGCAGACGATAGTGTTTGCACAACAACAGCAGACAAAAGGCTCTGCCTCTGCAATTCGTTTTCAAGATGAAGACCCCATTGCAGTCCATGCGCCGACGATGACAACGACAATGACGTGTGCCAATCATAAAACGGTGGACATAAAACTGGAGATGTTGTTATGATGCAAACGGGCCGCAATATTATAAACACCGGCTGGAAATATTATAAACAATGCAAACGCAGAAATATTATGAATGCATGCAATATGAACATAGTAAATATTGCACATACTATAATTTTTTGTGTGGGCGTGTGTGTGTGTGTGTGTGTGTGTCTCTCTCTCTCTCTCTCTCTCTCTCTCTCTCTCTCTCTCTCTCTCTCTCTCTCTCTCTCTCTCTCTCTCTCTCTCTCTCTCTCTCTCTCTCTCTCTCTCTCTCTCCAGAAATATTATGAATGTGCATGCAACATGAACATAGTAAATATTGCACATGCTATAATTTTGTGTGTGTGTGTCTCTCTCTCTCTCTCTCTCTCTCTCTCTCTCTCTCTCTCTCTCTCTCTCTCTCTCTCTCTCTCTCTCTCTCTCTCTCTCTCCAGAAATATTATGAATGTGCATGCAACATGAACATAGTAAATATTGCACATAATAAGTTTACATGTCTGTCTGTCTGTCTGTCTGTCTGTCTGTCTGTCTGTAATATTAAAAAAATGCAAACACAGAAATATTATGAATGTGTGACATTGTGTGTGTACTATGAACATAGCAAATATTGCCCATACTATAATTTGATCTGTCTGTCTGTCTGTGTGTGTCGTGTCTCTGTCTGTCTGTGTTGTGTCTCTGTCTGTCTGTCTGTCAGTCTGACTGTCTGTTTGTCCTCACAAATACTTTTGCTCAGCTGAGTGTATTATCTAATAATGATGAAACAAAGACCACAGCACGATTTCAGACCCATGTGGCCAAACTCTTGAGGCTGTTGAGTGCTCTTGAAGCCGCTTGTAATAACAATTACCAGACTTCAAAATAGGCATTTAACAATGCAGCACGTGATTCAGGTCAATCAGAACACAGAGTCACATGGACTGCAATGGGGTCTGTTCCATGTTACTGGAAGCTTTTGGACACAACCAGTAGAGCTGTACCGATATCGCTTTTTGCCGATTATGCCGATACCGCGTATAGCCGATTATTAAATTGCCGATACCGATACCGCGTATAGCCGATTATTAACCTGCCAGTACCCATTATGAGACCGAATTTTTCATTATTTGTTTAGTCAAAATGTTCGGTTCCGAAACATAAACCAGTAATCTATCGTCACAACAATAAGGGTGGACGTTTAAATTAAGTTGAGAAGTTGTTAACGATAGGCCGATAGCCTATGTTTATGCCACGGTCACATCGCGAATCTTATATATGCCGCCCCGCCTGTGGGGCCTCGCATCTGCTGAGACCGTGGCAAGTTAGAGCGCTTCCTCGCAAAACTGCAGCGGCTGAAGTCTTTCTACCGTCTGATGCTGAGCGGTTGGAGTCAATGATTCAGGGGGTCGAGGCACGATTGCTAAAAGAAGTCATAGACAATGACTTGCACGTCCTACGGAGTTTGTTCCCACCTATTGTTCAGCGCTGTTATGACCTGCGCCCTAGACCACACCAATTCACACTCCCTGAAAAGATGACACTAACTTTATACATAGGGTACAGTAACTGTTTAGATGGTAACTCAACTTTATGTTAATTTCTCGACACTATAATTACCTCAATTGTGACTGAATGCGGTTTGTCACTCAGATTTCAATAAATGAATATAATATAATGCATAATAGGCTAATGGACGTAAAACGATAGATGAAAATCGATAAAAAAACCTTGAATATACACAAATTCAAGTAAAATTATTAAATTATAACTCAATTTTGACATTGGCACCGATTAACCGATTATTTCTGCCGATACCCGATTATGCCGATTGTTCTAATAATCGGCCCGATTCACGCGTATGGCCGTTTAATCGGTACAGCTCTAACAACCAGTACACGACCCTTTTTAGTAATTAGTTGTGCTTTGTACAAATGTACAGTACATTCGGTGAGGCAGTGCAATCCTGGATTTGTTTGATGGCTGGCCACTCCAACAGACTTGCATTTGCGGCAGACCTGTGTAGCCTGTTCGAGTGATTTTACAGCGTAATACAATAAACGTAGGCTCTGGAGATCTCATATAATCGACATCAACCAAAATGAGGTCGGGATACATTTTTAGTGTCATATTTACCGGGTATGAGATATAATGGATACCTGAATATTCATGTAAAAACAAGATAATAACAATATTATCATTTCTGCATTTATTATGCATCATTATATCTAATGAATAAGCATCAATCGATGCTGATGAGCAACTGTGAGCGAAGAACTTACTCAATGTCGCTACATAGTAACTGTCTCAGAGCAGGTCCGAGCCCACATTACAGGTCAAGCATTCTAACCAGAGCTCGAGGGTACGCGTACCCTAAAATAGAATACGTTAAAATACGTACTTACCTTTCAAAAATAGAATACGCGTATGGTACGTATCATACACGAAAATTTTATTTATGGTTTACTCGGCGACCCATAGCCTACGTATAATCTGACGTCAATAGTATGTGTCATTGAAACAGCTACTTCCGGTAGCGTAGCAGTAAATGTAATTCGATAAATTCTTCGATTATAAAAACTTATAATTAATTTAATGCAAATTGTACTTTCATTCTGAGGAGAGCTGAGTACACGTCGATGGTTTGCAAATTTCTGTAAGTCGAAAGTTCTAGTATATCTTTATACGCATCAGTCAGCTATTCAGCGATGACCAGAGAACGTGGGAAGGAATTGACGCACGTGAAAGTGTTGAAAAATGCGAAAAACAATTATTTGATTGAATGCAATTTTTGCTACAAACAGTTCTGGAATGACGTGGTTAAAGTATTTTTGTATTGTTTACGTACCCTATGAATAGGGTACTAGGGTGTCTCTTAGCATATAGTAAAACAAAAGTTTTTCTATTTCTCTCGCTCTCACCCCTCCAAGTTGTTAGGTTCATAGAAATACAATTTTATAAAAAATCTCGTTAAAATCTGATAATATTTAAAGGTGGCCCTCGAGTTGTGAAGTTTAGAAAATAAATGATACTTGGTACAATTGGAAGTATATAATGCTACATGATATTTAATCGCCAGTTGTAGTAGGCCTACTAATCATTTGTATTGCTTATCTAGAAAATTCTCTACTATGTACCTGTATATATAGGGTATATATATATATATATGTGTATATATATATATATATATATATATATATATATCCTATATAATTACGTGTGTTAAAATTAATGACTAATTTCCCGGAATATGTTGCCATAAAAGTCTTTTCGCTGCAGTCCAGAAATTTACGTCGATGGTCGGAGACAACTTGAAGGAGGAATTCTAGTTGCTCCTCCCTGGCAGTCAACTTCTTAATGAGGGCCACGCCTCGCTTAGCCCTGTCATTGACGACTGCCAACCCGCTGATGATGCGCAATTCCCCCAGAATGTTTCCTCTTCATCGCATTCAGACGAATCCATGGCAAGGAAAGTCTGAGGAAGGCCAACTATAGAAGAGTGTTTATCGCGCAGAACTACTCCAGGCCCCGGTGCCCATAATGCAGCAGATTTAACTTTTGGTCGCTTTGGTGGATGTCACTAGATGATCCGGGGCTGGGTCGTCCATGGTGGCTAACATCAGTCTCTTCATCTCCACAGACACTAATGGAACCAAAAAGAACCAGTTCGACCAGCTCCTCAGAAAAGTACCATAGATGAAGTCCAAGCTTTTTGCTTGTTTTTGCTGAAAATGGCTTCAAGTGGGTATTTTAGGAGTTCAATCATGAGTCGGAAGTCGTTCAGAGGTGCTTCAACTCCGATTGGGGCAGTAATCCAGGTCTTGAGGTGGATGATAACTGCAAAAGTTGCCCGATCACGAATGCGTCTCTTCTCTGAAGCAGTCATTTGGAACTGATCACGAGAGAGCCAGATTTTAATCGCCTCTATAACCTTGGTCATCCATCTGGCACAATGCATGGTGCCTGGCACCTGCAAATGAACACGTCATGCCTCCAACATCGCTTATATAGAAGAACTTCAGGGCTAGTAGATGCACCACTTGTCCCTTCGAATGTCGCCCAAACCACTGGCTCTGCCATATGATGGTGACATGCCAAGAAGAGCAAATCTCTTCCAAGCCTCTGCTCTATAATCGTCCAAGCACCAGAAATGCCACCATCATTGTCAGCCTTTGGCAGGACAGTATTTGTGTCAAAGCACAACCCCGCAACACGATCCATAATGCCCCATTCCTCTAAAGACATGATGACGTCAGTGGCTTGGACCTCGGTAGATCCGGATGGAAGTCTCGGAACACCGAGTAGCCGCTTCACTCCAACACCTGATATAAGAATTGGAAGACAATCGACATGCTCTGCGGAAGTTAGATCTTCCATTAGCTTCCCATCCCAATATGTTGTCAACTGTCAAATGCACAGTTACAGTGAACTCTGATTTTAGCTTGTTCGACTTGGTGGAATGAAGTTTGGTCATGGAGCAATGAATTGTACTCCTGCTAATATTTAAATCAGTAACGTTCTGCCAAAGGCTAGATGCAACTTCACTGACAATGAAGGTGGCACTTCTGGATGAGACGCTGGTTCGGTCGAGTGCTAGACATTATGTTTAACCGTTCTCTCTTTGGGGATTGGCCATCGCCGGAAGCATGCACAAGAAGGATGACAATCTTCCTTCACTTCTGCAGTACTATATAGATGATGATGATGATGATGATGATGAAGTAGTAGTAGCCTGCTTCACTCCTTCTTTAGATTGAAATTGGCAAATTAACAGGACAATCTGTACCTCTCTTAATGATTCGAAATATATGTAGCATAGTAATAAACAATAGCCTACATTGCTAAAACTTTGGCATCAAAGGGCCACCCCTAAATGTTAGCCTATCTGATTTCCACCAAATTTTTTCTAAAATTGTTTTTCCATGAACCTAACAACTTGAAAGGGTGAGAGATTAAAAATTTAAACTTTCATTTTTAAGAGACACCCTAGTACGTACCCTCGAGCTTTGATTCTAACCAATGATGAAATGTGACTTACTAAAATACATAATAAATATACAGTTACTTATATATAATTATATATATATATATATATACTTATTTATCCATAGATCATATATACACAGCTGGATGCGCATATATAAATAGCTGGACATGTCCATTGCACCTTGAAAATCCTTTAAAATGCATCACTTAAAATTGTGCTAAATGATTAAAGTGAGTGTCCAGTAAGAAGGCCAGTCTCATCAGCAGTGAAGGGAAGCTTCACCGGAACTGTCCAGATGGACCAAAGCACACAAGCACCCCCTCACCCCGTCCAGGGTTTGTATATTTGTAGAACGCCATTAAACTTATCCTCAAGGCATCCGTTGGTCGTTGGTCGGTTGAGCTCTCATTAAGCAGAACGTGGTAAATAAAATGCAATCTTTTAATGATCTTGCAAAAGTTAGATTTTCACATGGGTGATTTCTTGCAACTCATGGACCTGAACCATTCCTGTAACAAGGCACATCTTCTTGATGATGATGATGATGATGATGATGATGATGATGATGATGATGATGATGATGATGATGACAATGATGACAACGACGATGATGATGATTATGATAATGATGAATACGACGATTTCTACAGCGCCGTAACACAGCACAAGCCGTTACCAGGGCGCGTAACAAACTCAACGACTTCAACCAAGACATCAGTCATAATGCCTTCACTTTATGCCACCGATACAATTACTTCCTTAAACTCCCGACCAACATGAACCCACTTTTCAACACGTTGCAGGCGAAAACATGATATGACAAGCGCAAAATTAATTATCGGATGCGTTGGACTGCAGTTCTGATGCTAAAATATTGTATTGTATTTGGATATTTGTAAGGCACCTCTTACAGTATAAACTATTCAGAGGCGCTCTCACCGTGGGAGCCCCAGGGAAATAAAAACGTCTTCAGACATGGCAGAGACCCCTGCCAGAATCTTAGAAGAGATCGAGAAGGGGAGGTCATTCCAAAAGGAAGGGTCCACAATTGCAACAGCACGATGTTGTGCCATAGCAGTCCTTGCCCAAGGGACAAAGAGATCATGTCGATTGGCAGATCGGAGGGCAAGAAGTGAGAAACTAGAATCTAGAATCATAGAATAGAAACTACATGTAGAATCATAGCGACTCGATTTCAAACAGTCTGTTAAAACTGAAAATTGCAGACACAATGAACAGGCATTGTCTGTTTATAAAATTACCAAATTATTCATTACTCATTCAGTGTTTAAAACATCTATATACATTCTCTATCCAGGAGCACTCCCAGACAGATCTACATACCTAACTTATTCTGATGGTAATTCTCTTAGCAATCCGTGCTATATATCTTAAGTTAAGTAAACCACACTCGATTCAACGCTCATCTTGTACTTGGAAAATTAACCGCAAAGCCTAACGATTAACGGAATTTAACGAACATAATTTTCTTTAAACAGCGTAGGCATGGCGGTACTTTGCAGGTGCACATGTTTGTAGGCTGGCAAATTACTGTGTCATAATTATACCGACATGCATACAAATGTGTGCATAATGCATACACATAACACTTCAGGAAAGTTGTTCAAGTGCTACTCAGATAACCTTATCACACCACAATATTAACAGCTGAACAATGATGGAAGTCCCTGAGTTGTCAACAGCTAACCAAGATATCTTTCAGCAAAAGTAGGCTATACAAAAAAAGATAAACACTGCATGGATTCTATCCGGATCCAATATTTTTTGTCAGCATCATCCCCTTGAAAAACCAATAAACGGCTCTCAGCAAATGCGCTCTTACTGGCACCATTCATTCAGCCTGCATAAATAGAGACCTCTGCCTTCTTCCGGAGAGCTGTAATTCCACCCAGCCCGGAATGTCGATATGGAGAAACTATTCCTGGCTGAAGGTGCTAATGGCACTGCCAACCGCTAAGCCAGACACATGCGGAGGCATCAATTTCCTGTACACTCTGGGTCCTGAAAAGCAGTGACAGTCTAAGCAAACATGATTGGTGAATGAATGAATGAATGAATGAATGAGTGAGTGAGTGAGTGAGTGAATGAATGAATGAATGAATGAATGAATGAATGAATGAATGGCTCTCTGAGATATTTTACACACAAAAACCAACCAGGTCTCTTCCATATCATTTGATGCTAGTCAGAATAATGGCACAGATATTGGGCTATACAATACAAAAGCAGAATAATACAACACCACTTAGAGCCACAGCGATCAACAGCTCACTTACACAGTCAGTGGGTAAGTAAATCGGAACAATTACGACTTTTGCACTCCTTTAAACGCAGTTGTTTCCTGCAGGATATGGATAGGAGGAAATTAAACGCAATTTAATGTAACATTTGCAGTTATAATTAGACAATACTTCAACTAAAGTAAATAGGGCAGCATGGTAGTCACGGAATTACTTCCAGGCTATTCAGCTGATTCCAGGTGCCCTGCTATCATGCAATCATTTTCCAGTTCTATTTCAGCCACTCTTCTTTGAAACAGAGAACGAAAGCAAATTTGTTATCAATATTATATCCGTTCATGCCAGTAATTTTGGCTGGCTCTGGCGATAAATGGAGTTGGCATCCAGCTGAAAGGTCACACAGCATGCAAGACAGTTGTAAGTCGTATAATGCTTCATGACCACTACGATCAGTTTTAACCACCTAACAGAAAGAAGTCTGCTTCCTGCTGCAAGACTCATCGTAATGAAGACTGCTTGAAATAAATGTCTATTATTCCAAGTGCAAATTCTCTGAGGCAACAGCAGAAGTGGCATGGAAGGGTAACTCTTACACCGACTCAACTGATCATCTACCTTCAAACTCTCGACCTAAACGACACCCACCTTAGCAGCTACTCTGACCCCTCTGATCCTCTGGAAACCGGACTCGGCCCTCCTCTGACTACTCTTTTGGACAACCCTTCTGACTAGACGCAGCGCTCGTGAATAAGCTGGTGCCCTGCGCTTGGCTTTCGAGTGGCGCTTTAGAAATTTGGAGATTACGATTACGATGGTATAGTGCATCCAATCAATTACACTGATCATTACTGTGTGGAGCATTTACAGGGTTTAGGTCTTTGGGTCAACTACAAATTACACTTCTAGGTGGAAAGCCTCTACGGGCAAAAGGGACAAGTAAGAGTTCAGGTGAGTGAGGAGATCAAGAGCCACTGGCACTAAGGACAAGAACTCTGCAGCATGCCCTGCCTCCTCTCTCAATAACCAAAATGTTTGGCTGTGTTAGTAAACCCATGGAGGATAATCTACAGTGCACTGTTATATTGGACAACCCACTGAGGATTTTCTTTAAATTAGCTCTCTAAAGACATCACAGTGCAACAGTTTACAAAGAGTCAACTTAAGCCTAACAGCATCTGATGATGATATTCGTATAAATTGACTCACCAGATGACAAACCGCATTGTAGCTTGCAGTTAGACATGAAAAATATAATAAAAGAGATTTAACTAAAGTGTTTAGAATGTTTAGTTTTATATTTGTTGTCTAACACCAACAAGCAATGTAGACTGTAAACACACACTCTGCTACCACATAAAAGCTGCTGGGTCCTTTAAATAGCAATCCCACAATTCTAATTGTGGGGTGCGATGGTGTAGGGGTATGTTCGGTGCCTTGCAGCCGGAGGGTTGCGGGTTCGAATCCACCTCAAGCCACCGCATAGGGACCCTGGGCAAGTTCTTCACTCGCAATTGCTCATGCGCTTCGGCGTGAAACTCCGATTCAGTGTCCGCGCTGTAGTCGGGAGCGCCTCTGAGTAGAAATCTTGAAGGTGCGCTATAACAAGTGCTCATACATATATACACGCTCTGCTAACACATAAAAGCTGTTGGGTCCTTTAAATAGCAATCTCGCAATTGCAACAAACCAAGTCACCAAGAGATGCTGTTCAAAGGAATGTATTGTATATCCAACGTACAGTCCGTTTCTGATGGGTACAAAGATGAAGAAACACGAATGCACCGTGGGTTCATTTCCTCTTTCTGTTCGGACGACATCATCCGCATCGATTCGCGAGAGAGAAAGAGAGATCCCGTGTCCTACACGAACGTAGCTTCGAGGAATCTCTCCGTCCAGAAATCAGATTATGACCGATGACGATTTCGCCAAGGAGTGCATGTACTTCCGTTATGCGATCAATACAGAACCTATAAGCTCATCCTCTGCTGCCAATGATACTGCTGCCATTGCCAATGCTGTGGCAGCGGGTTGTTGTTAACGTGAAGGATGCAACGCAAAGGAACGAAACAACAAGAAGAGCACGAGTTGGCAGTATGATCCAGTCATATTTTATAGGTTCCACCAAACACTTCTTTTCTTTTGCAGCATTGTCTTATTACAGTAGCAACATGGCCTCCTATTTCTTTTTGGGGAAACATCTTCATTCTCACTTGAACCCATCTTTTTTAATTAGCAACCAGTGCTAGAGATAACTAAGCCCCTGAGAAAAGTCCTTAAATTTGTGTTGGAGATTTGTGATGGATGCACTCACTGGCGGTGGATGCAATAACACTTCTGGCATCTATAGGCTTTGAGTAACAGCCGTACAATACCAGTAACAACAGCCTCAACAGTCCCAGAATAATTGTTTATGACATCGTCCTCAAATCCCTCAATAACATTTCTAACAGACAGAACAGTGACATCTTTGACAGTGTGAAGTGCTCAGCTTAATAGAACATAAAGTGATGCAACCAAACATTTTACAGCACCCTCGGAACAGTTTCCGACAGTGTCAACTGCTAGCCTCGGTGATGCTAAGTGATGCTGAAGTGATGATAAAGTTCCATAAGACAATAGAGCTCAAACAACTGGAAGAGTCACCACTGATGACTGATATGCATCAAACTACCACTGCCTCATGCTAAAGTCCAAAGCAAACTTAAGCAATAACTCCAGAACACAGACTCCATCAAGGTAGACATCTGAAAGCAAGATATAATTATTCCATCCTGACTGCATCAACACTGAACAATCCATTAAGATGCCAACAATGTGATATTCTTACTAATGGCATAAATGGCACCTTCACTATACCAGCAATGATGCCCTGAATGGTGAAAACAATAACATTTCTAGCAGTGACATGAATAATATCCTTAACAACGGCAGCAATAACATCCTTAATAGTATCAGTTACAACATCCTGACAGAGACAGCAGTAACATACTCCACAGCAATAAACATCCTGAATGGAACACCTATTACTGTACTACAAATCCTTGACAGTGGCAGCAATAACAGTTTTAACAATGGCAGCAGTAATATTCCTGAAAGTAATAATAATAATAATAACAATAATAATAATAATATTCGTTTATCAATTCAAACTTGTACACAATAAGATTACATTATATACAGTAGTAACAGATGATAACAAGTTTAGTTAGTTTACAGGTAGAATTTAACTGTATGGCAGCTTGCAAGATGCCCATCTGTCCTACTGCTCATTTTACAGTCACTCCCTAAGGAGTGGAAGGCTGAGTCAACCTTACGAGGTTAGCGAGTATCGAACATGCATGCTTCTGATCTTCGTGCCAGCGTGTTACCATTCAACCATCTCCCCACCCCAATGGCAACAGTACCGCAGCAAAAGGGCGTCCAAGACTGGTTTTCTCCCCAGCTCCCCAGCTGTCCCAGTCGAGAGGCAGTTTGCGCCTGATGGCATGAAATAAACACAGTCTTATCGAACGCTCATGAATTAAATATGCGGCCTCTCTCCGTGCGACGTGTTCGCCAAAGCCTAAACGGATGAAATGAATCTCCATCCTTGCAGTGGATGGCAGTCATTTAGAACGTCCCCAACCGGTTCTAATAAGAACTGGCCAGCATCGGAAAAGCATTGCCTCAGACCCAAAGAACAGGATTTAAGAAAACTCGTAGGAAACAGAAAATAAAATGACCTGGAAAGGCATCATGGACTCTGCCTCAAGACATCAACGGCTTATGCGGAATCGTAACACTACGCCACATAAAAACGTGGCAATACCTCTGCAAATTTAAATCTAAGAAGACATTAGTTAGTTCCACTTCACAATCAGAAATCCCCAAAATCACATAGGATATATTGGTTTTTCCTCTTTTGTCTCTCATTCTTTAAAGACGTTTCTTTTCCTCTGGAGTTTTCGTGCTGAGAGCGCCTCTGAATAGTTATTCTGAGAGAGGTGCTATATAAATATATATAGATACGATGCATGTATGTGTGCATGTATGTACATACATATGCATGCCAGTGATTATGAACGAGTATTCATACTGTACATATATGTACGTACACAAGTACGCATATATGTATGTTCATTTCACAGATGTAATGTTTGCATGTACAATTGTACATACCCGTATACATGTATGCATAAAAGTATGTACGTAAGCACCTATATATGTGATGTATGATTTCTGTTCATAAAGTTTTTTTATATACAGCAACATTATAAAACAAACTAAATGCTCTAAGCATTCTGAATGTTTTGAGCCCAGCGCTGTATTTCTGACTGTTTAAAATAGTTGCCCATAGCACTTGAAAAGTCATCAGAATTGTCCAAATCAAATAATGTACGTAACAATGGTCCTGAGAAAGCTGCATGTACTGTACAAACTAAAAACTTTACTAGATAACTTGGATGTTAAACTACATAAATGTCTGTGAAATAAGCTGGTTCCCACAACTCAGCTTTTTGGATGCTGTAGAAACCTTGAGATTGCGGTCAGATACATAGTCAGTATTAGATGCGCTAATATCACAATAAAGTAGAAAACATCTACCAAAAGGCACTTAGAAAGTAATTGGCCAATATGGTCCAGCGGCCATGAGTCACGAAATCAGACATTAATGCGAGTAATACATGTAGGTTCCAGACCAGACAAGAGCATCTGCTTTTCTTTTGCTCTCAGAACCTAAGTGCTGCTGCCACCGTGCAGAAGATAAAATTGCTCTTAGTACCAGCACCTGCAGCACAACGACCTCACCTGGCGCTGCTCGTAAATGAGTAAGTACAGGTGAGTGTGTAGGCTTTTTTTATCTTATGCGCATGCACAAGTTGGTATGGATTTGTGGGCAATGGATGCACCTGATGGGAAGCAGGGATGATTGCGCATGTTTTAGCTAATATTTCCCCGACTATTGCCCACCAGTTCTGAATACCAAATGACAAAAAGTGCATTGTTACTCTAACTGCCACTTAGCAGATACACCCACTTAGCAGATACACCCACTTAGACCATACACCCACAAACAATAGGTCCTAAGTGATGGGCGCAGTAGAACTGATTTCCAACAGTCTTTCTAAGCCTAGCGGACGAACATATTTCACCTTTAATCTATTTCAAACAGTCTGGAATACAGTGTTAGCCTCAAATTCAGCCACTGTGTCAAAATAAGTTTATAAACAGGAGGAGAAAACATGCTAATGAAGCTTGTTACGTCACCTCAAAATCTCTCAGACCAGCAACTATAATCAAAGAACAAAGGTGTTCCTTCAGTTGGCATACGAAAGGAGAAAAATCTAACAGGTTTCAAGTGGGTCAGTGCTACCAGTATTTAATCTGAAATCTCTCCTGTGTTGACGTAATCACAGGAAGGGCAAGTGCACTTAGCGTTCAGCACTAACAGCTCCACTGTGAAGAATTGCCTCTTTTGATGGGCTTATCCAACACTTCACGAATCCCTCCCTATACGTCCCTCCCTATACGTCCCTCCCTATACGTCAGCCGACTGACATTCCACAAATTTGCCAAATTTTCAATATGGTTCCTATCATGACTTACATATGCAATAGCCACTAGCATCATAGAAGCTATTATTATTGATGGCAAATGCATTAGCACAATAGCTATTGTTGTTATTAAAGTTAGTATAATATTCAGTAGACTATAGTTTTGCTTAATATTATTAAAACAATTACTAATACAGTTGCCCTTGCTGCTGCTGCTAACGCTTGTCAGATAAATGAGCAATGAGCACAAGTCACATCAGTTGCATCATGAATCAGCAGCACCATAGTCATTTGATTTAATAATTACACTTTGAACAAACAATGGCATGATTTGGCATTGAAGTAGCGTACTTGTAAACAGTGGGTCACTGTTTAAACAAGGCATCACTAAAAGAAGCCAGCCCATAAAAAGTGGAAACTACTAAATTAGACTGAGAGAGGTTTGCAGGATATGCAAGAAGTGCTCCGTTGGTAGATTTTCACTTCTCCTACCATGTTTTGAATCCCAGTGGAAAGGGTGGTAATGTGGAATCATCTAACCAAATGATAGATTTTTTGTTTCTGGACTGCTTAGGCGATGTCAACAATGCCACATCTCCCTGCATGTGTATGTGTGGGTCTGTCTGTCTGATTGCATACTACTGTATGCACTATTGTGCAATCTTACATATATGTTTGCGTGCCTAAGTTTACTTCATCATTAATCATCCTGGATAAATTTGAAACCAATAACATCTTGCTTATGTATGCCCTCTCTGGTCACAGTTACTGCATTCGAGGCCATATTCCAAAGATTTATAGGATGACATAAAGGTATGGCAAGCCAAGCTGCAATGGGCCATTTGTCAATACAATACCCACTGTATATATTATACAGATGGAAGGGCCTGCATCTCTCCAGATGACCATTCAGGACAGTGGCTTGCAATGACACCTGATCAATGTGCTCGATCTTTCCGATTCCCAAAATGGACCAACTATTTGTTAGGTATAAACATTGAATGAGGTCAGAAATGATAACTCAAGAGGTGGAAAAACATTACTAGTGGAAAGTGGGATAAAGAGAGAGTGGAAATGTGGAAAAAGTGGGGGTGACAAACAACAAGAAATGGACTGGAAGAAAATGATACCATAAAATCTACAGATGCAGAAGATGGAGAGGAGACTACCTTATCAACCAGATGATGGTGCAGAGAACCAGATGAAGGATACATGGTAGAACCCAGATGGAGAAAATCAAAGTGGAATCCAGTACAAGATCAAGTAGGTGTGCAGATCATACAAACACAGAAAGCACATAAAGATACAAACAAGCAGATGCCTGTGTATGTTCATCTTCTTCGATACCACATAGGCCGGGAACTACGAAGATGGTGCCTACTAACAGCTCTGGATAGAAATCCATTGGTTGGCTCTGTTGGGCTTGCCTGCAATGACTCTTCCAGTTATCGGAGCACTGTTCACTTATAGATAAAAGTATGTTCTTCATGACTTTAAAATCATTTAGGCTGGCTCAGGTAGCACTTTGTGAGGCACTTGAAAGGCACTAGAGTGTCTAGACACATACAAACACACACATACATGCAAACTTACATACATGCACACATACATGTATGTAGAGGTAGACATGGCCAGGAAACACAGGAAACATAAATGGAGATTCAGGATGACTGATTTTACAGCCAGGACAAAGAGTAGTGCGTTGTAGACGGATGCGGCCTAAATCACTGAGAAGCGCCTGGCTCAGCGATTCAAGACAACACAATGTCACATATCTACCAATGTTACAACTCCCAGAAATCACAGGTACATGAATTCTCCAGACACACGTATAGAACCGAATACTAGTCCACCAAGCATCGCATTATGAAGTATTCACTACGCACTGTCAGGAAGTAATAATGTACAGCCTATGACATCACGACAAAAGTCAAAGTCATGACCAATGAATCCCTTCTGTATTGACATCCATCTGCATCCATGCTCAAAATGAATCTCTTCTGCACTGTCTTCTGTAAGCCTAGTCATCTGCCTGTCTTTGCATCTACCTTTGTCTTACCTACACTACAGACATGCTGCTTCTAGACCAGTGCTTCCCAAACATTTCAGTGTCACGGACCGGCAAAATTAACTTTTCATTGTCACGGACCGGCACGAATTTTTCTACTGCAGGAGGACCGGTGCTCACTTTATTAACTTTTTCTGTTTTTCTATCACCTAAAATATGTATTAAAATTGATCAAAATGCATGTTTAGCCAATTCTATTATTCTATTACCCTATAACTGCTAGCCTAATAAGTGTTTTTTGTTCTGGTTTTAAAAAATATAATGGTCATTTCTTGATTCCGAGACAATATGACCAGTTTCTTGACTCAGTCTGCGGACCGGCAACTGAAGACTCGTGGACCGGCACCGGTCCACGGACCACCACTTTGGGAAGCACTGTTCTAGACTTTCCGAGACCAGTGAAAAGCAATCTCAAGAGGTACCTGAGGACGTGCCTGCTGCTGCTGCTGCTGATGATGATGATGATGATGCTGCTGCTGCTGCTGATGATGATGCTGCTGCTGCTGCTGCTGATGATGATGATACTGCTGCTGCTGCTGCTGATGATGATGATGATGATGATGATGCTGCTGCTGCTGATGATGATGATGATGCCGCCGCTGCTGATGATGATGATGCTGCTGCTGCTGCTGCTGCTGCTGATGATGATGATGCTGCTGCTGCTGCTGCTGCTGATGATGATGCTGCTGCTGATAATGCCGATGATGATGATGATGATGATGATGATGATGATGATGATGATGATGATGATGATGATGATGATGATGATGATGATGATGATGATGATGATGATGATGATGATGCTGCTGCTGATACTGATGATGATGATGATGATGCTGCTGCTGCTGATGCTGCTGATGCTGAAGCTGCTGCTGCTGCTGCTGCTGATGATGATGATGCTGATGATGATGCTGCTGCTGATGCTGATGATGGTGATGATTTTTGCTGCTGACGATGATGATGATGATGATGATGATGATGACGATGATGCTGATGCTGATTATGATAGTGATGCATGCACTTTTCTTTATTTAGTGTAACTGATGATTTAAGTGTGAGCACTATGTTTATTTCTATGAAAGCAAAATATTAATCTTGGTTTTTCTGTCATTTTTAAACAGCCTGGAATAAATATGTGACAGCACATCAAGGAGAAGGCAGATGATCTGGAAAAGAAGGGATTACGGATGCAACCCCAGTGGTTGCACTCGTCCAGGACTCAAACAATCTCGACAAGGGGTCCTGTTTTTATGCAGTGATTTCCAGGGATATTTATTTTGCAGTGTCCACTGCGATGATTGCAGTGGACATCTGCATGAAGACATTCTTTGTATTCGACGTGAAATTTCCAGACTCTGCAAGGTCAACTTGGTTGTTCCTGCAGAGGGCGGTATATGGAATAGCCACCCACCAAGACAACACCGGAACAAAAGTGCTGCAGTTGTTGTCTGATTTGCATTGTGCATTTTAACTGAAACATTTCTGAGGAAGAACAGTGCCGTAGCAATGGGTGTTCCATCGGTGTCATACAACAGGGCGCAACTCAGAGTCGGGTGCAAATTTTTAGATGAATTTAATTATTAAACTGTACTTTATCTTGAAATATGATCATATTAAATATCCATCATTAATGAAATAAATGTAATAGATAAAAGTGTAGGCCTATTTGTATAGGCCTAATATTCATAGATAGATAAATGTATAGGCTTAATTAAAATTATCTTTGACTCATCGAACATGTTAGTAAATCGCCGGTCAGAACTGTTAGTTTACATTGCAATGTTTCGTGTGTGTACATATATATATATAATTATATATATATATATATATATATATATAATAAATTAGAAATATATGTATATTATATATATTAATTTGTTTTGTAACATCTTCAAATGCCTACAACACGCAAACAAAGTTGCTTAAGTGACATCATTCTTCAGTGACGTAGCAAGCTATAGTTTCGCCCTGTACTAAGCATCAATCTAGCGCCTATCATCTATACTCTCATAATACGTTGCATAATTTACTTCCTTATTTGTTAAGTTAATCTTGGGGTGCTAGACTTGCGCTTGGTACAGGACACAATTGAAGGTATAACTATATAATCCAAGGTACCAACAACGAATCTGATATATATATATATATATATACAAATATATAATACAAAAGGGTAAGGGCATATATATAAATATATATATTTATATATATGCCCTTACCCTTTTGTATTCGTCTATTACCTGTTCTGCATATCTTTAAGAATAAACTATGCCTTTATCTGATTCAACAAATTACTTGAATGCTTTTTTCATTGGGTGTGTTAGTTAAGTTATGTTAGTAATCTTCTATTAATTAAGCCATTTTCTGATTTTCAAAGTATTCCTATAACAGTGTTTCTTAACCAGTGCTCGACCGAACCCCTGGGGTTCGGTGAGCCAGTGCCAGGGGTTCGGCAGAGGTCCTCTGAAATATATAGGTCTTATAGGACATAGTCAGGGTCAGTGAGTGTGAGTGAAAATCATTTGCTATTTTATTTTTATTTTTTCGACTTTTATTTAATGAAATAGTTAACTGTTAGTAGTTCATGTATTAATATTGTATCACATTTTGGTACAATTTTTTATTTCCTTTTGTTCCCATTAGTTAAAAAATTATTGTTCAAACTTGAGGGGTTCGGTGAGTGGTCATGGATTTCTCTTGGGGTTCGGCTCCCTTGAAAAGGTTAAGAACCACTGTCCTATAACTATATGAACAGGCTGTCATGCGTTATTGTGACTTCTATTACACACAATTACTGCATGGCCCTATTAGCGGGAATCTTCATCAATTCTGGGTCCTCCTTGGAAACCACTATTAACGTTAATTACTACGTCTACTGCGATAGTTGTACTACGTTGGTTCAGGAAATAAACTGAATTGAATTATATTGAATTGAATATATATATATAATTATATATATCTATATATTATATATATATATATATATATATATATATATATTAGCTACAATGATTGGCAGCTCTGGCTGAATTTGTTTTTGACCTATAAGTTCAACTTATAAGTTTAATTCAACTATGTGATGCGCCTCTCCAACAAAGCTGCCCCTTCTGAAACTATGGCCGTCTAACAATAGGCGGGCTATAATACTATGAATTAGTTAATCCAGCAACGCAGGCATAGCTGGATACCCAAATACGCAGCATAGCTGACCAAACAACGCAGCATGGCTAACTAAGCAACGCAGCATAGCTGACAAAACAACGTAGCATCGCTGACCCAACAACGGAGCATAGCCGACCCAACAACGGAGCATAGCCGACCAAACAACGGAGCATAGCCGACCAAACAACGGAGCATAGCTGACCAAACAACGAAGCATAGCCGACCAAACAACGGAGCATAGCTGACCAAACAACGAAGCATAGCTAACCAAACAACGGAGCATAGCCGACCAAACAACGGAGCATAGCTGACCAAACAACGAAGCATAGCTGACCAAACAACGGAGCATAGCTGACCAAACAACGAAGCATAGCTGACCAAACAACGGAGCATAGCTGACCAAACAACGAAGCATAGCTGACCAAACAACGGAGCATAGCTGACCAAACAACGAAGCATAGCTGACCAAGCAACGCAGCATAGCTGACCAAACAACGGAGCATAGCTAACCAAACAACGGAGCATAGCTGACCAAACAACGGAGCATAGCTGACCAAACAACGGAGCATAGCTGACCAAACAACGGAGCATAGCTGACCAAACAACGAAGCATAGCTGACCAAACAACGGAGCATAGGAGATCCAACTATTCGCTTACTCAAGTCACCAACGTAATCAAAGAAGAATCAGCTTGGTATTTAAGTCAAATTAGGTACATTCCGACAACTATGTAGAACTACTTGGATCAGCTCAAGGCTTAGTAAGCTAATTTTTAGCTATGAATTTTAGCTGTTTTGACCGCGGATTAGACGTCTTCCGTATAGAGCGCAGCTGGAATTCAATTGCGTAAGACTGTTTTGCCTATGGCGAACACACAGCCGATAAATTTCAATTACATTATAAGCCTCCTAAAGCTATTCGTTTACGCCTTAGCTGTCACTCCTCGTACAGAAGTGGACGCGTGTGTCCTTCGTAAGTCCATCGAAAATATGATTTTAATCAGGTACCATTGCTCTGAGAACTAGTGTGTCGTGTGTATGAATGGTTAGCGGGCTTAGGCCCTTTTAGGACTCTCCCTTTGATTCCAATAACCTCGTTGTAACATATTGCATCTGTCAAAACCGTTTTTGTTTGATTGGTCAATTATAAAAGTGTGGTCATGGTTATGGTTAATGGTATGCCCATGCTTGACTATTGGCTCGTATGTTTCACTAGTGTGGCTCATATGTTTCACTAGTGTGTCATGTGTTTCACTAGTGTGTCATGTGTTTCACTAGTGTGTCATGTGTTTCACTAGTGTGTCATGTGTTTCACTTGTGTGTCATGTGTTTCACTAGTGTGTCATGTGTTCCACTAGTGTGTCGCATGTTTGACAGTGACTTACTGGCCGACTGATTAACCATCACAGAGCATGCCGTTCTATGAGAAGAAACATAGTGGAACTAGGAGCATGTTTTGAAAGTTCTCATTCTGCTTAATGACACTGTGTCATATCAAAAATGATTGGCGTCGCCCTCTTCCTTTATTCTAGACTTGAGACTGGCACCTCAAGCAAACGGCTCTGGTGGAGTTACCGTTAATCTAGCCAAAGTGTCATTTTGTTAGCCTTTATTACCATATATGGCTCTTTAATGGTCTTCTTATGGTCTACTTATGGCCAGACGATGCAAATATTGCTTATGAATATTCATGTTGACTGTGAGATGTGAATCTATATGGAAAAAACTTATTTAAGCCTGAATGTCGGTGGGTACATCATCAAATATTGAAAACCTTCAGTGATTTATTAGACATAATAATGCATGCAATAAAAGCATATATAAAGATTGCTAATTAATGAATTGTTATTAAGACGTATGTACACCAACAATCTGTAGCACGTGCACCGACAGTTGCTCGTTTGCTCAATGCTGGCCCGGCATGGTGGGGTTTGCGGGACAACAGGATAGGAGCCGTCTCCAGTCAGTAATAAGCAAGCTAATCGGCCTTCCTGACGACTACCCAACATTTGAGCGACTTTATCTTGAACCCCCGACCCCCGTCTTTTCTCTGCGATCCTGATGAACCCCGGCCACGTTCTGCAATCTGCATAGGTTACTTACTTCCACCAAAAAGCCCCAGCTATATACCCTGAGACCGCGATCGCACGACCGTTGCCTACCTCGGAAAGATAGACAGAGACAAACAGAGACAGAGGCAGGCCGAGACAGACAGAGAGAAAGAGACAGAAAGAACATCTGCATGTGGGATGGTCACTTATGCTCTCATAAAATGAGAACGAACGTCTATCATCATTTTGTTTGTCAGACAACAAGCAACAAGCCTCTACATTGTGGCATTTGCAGTTATCGTGTAATTGTCGCATTCTCGCATTTCTCAGAATTATGACAAGGAGTGTTATGACTAATGGCGGCTTGAGCCAAAGCATTTCCCATGCATAAAAACCTTTTGATCTGAGAAATAACTATCATGCGAAGTCGTTAAGTCACATCATAATAGCCTGCTACAATGTGCCACATAATGCCACCGACCTGGACCTTGTAGAGATAAGAGGCGTTGTAGATCGGCAGCCTACCCTTGGTCGGATCAGGGGGTTCATACATAAATACTCAGGATATGAACAATAGATGAGACAGCTAAAAGCATAGACTGCACAGACGAACCATATAATGTGGATGTCATTCATTGTTTTTGACATTGCGTTATTTTTTTTCTCAGTAGACTTCACGTCTCTGGTTTGTGCCAATGGCCTTACTTTACTTGTTTGCTCCAATAAGCTGACGTCACTGTTTTGTGCTAATGGGCTTACATCAATTGTTTGTTCCATTTAACTGACGTCCATGGTCTGCGCGAATAGGCTTACGTCACTTGTTTGCTCCCATTTAGCTGACGTCACTTGTATGTGCGAAAAGGCTTACGTCCCTTGTTTGTTCCAGTTAGCTGTGACGTCACTGGCATGTGCAAATAGGCTTGCGTCATTTGTTCCAGTAAACTGACGTCACTTGTTTGTACAATAAACTGACGACGTCACAGGTATTTGCGAGTAGGCTTACGTCATTTGCTTGTTTCAAAATGCTGACAGACTTGTTTTGTGCTAATGGGTTACGTCACTTGTTTGTTCCAATAAACTAGTTTACGTAAATGAACTGATGTCACTGTTTTGCGCTAATGAGCTAACGTCACTGGTTTATGCCAATAAACTGATGTAGCTGGTTTATGTCAATAAACTCAATAAACTGATGTAGCTAGTTTAAGTCAATAAACTGATGTAGCTGGTTTATGTCAATAAACTGATGTAGCTAGTTTAAGTCAATAAACCTATGTAGCTGGTTTATGTCAATAAACTGATGTAGCTGGTTTATGTCAATAAACTGATATAGCTAGTTTAAGTCAATAAACTGATGGAGCTGGTTTATGTCAATAAACTGATGTAGCTGGGTTATTGTCAATAAACTGATTTAGCTGGCTTATGTCGATAAACTGATGTAGCTGGTTTATGTCAATAAACTGATTTAGCTGGCTTATGTCGATAAACTGACGTCAGTGGTTGGTACTCTCAGCCAGCGTCATTGGTTTTTGCCAAACGTTTTATCTCTGTCCGGTTCGAGAAACCACTCGCGGCGCAATACTGGCCATGAATAGATAATTCGGACTGACCTCTCTAAACCTATTTCGGGCGGACCTGGGTTAATGTTAACGTTGTCAATCGTGCAGCTGTGGCACTGTGCGGACTTCGACAAACATTGTCAATTTGACAATCATTGTCAATTTGACAATTTCTGTCAGCACACATATTCAGTTGCGGACAATTATTGGCACTGCGTCGTCTCGCTAGTGATTGCTCTTTAAATTGGCTGGATACATCCACCTACTAGGCTACTCCTAAAGTGCGAGCTCACAGTTTACCGACTATGATTGGCTTTAATGTAAACATGTTAAGAGTTCCTTAAAACGAAGAAAACTCAAAAGCCTGGATACTGATAAGCATTGTTAGCAGTCAACATATACATCAATTACTACAGAAGCTAAAACCAGACCGATAAAAAAATAGTCAAATAGCTCCTATTTACAGCAATATTAAAAATTCCTATAAAAATGAGCTAATTGCCTACTTCTGTGCCTGTGCGTGCATATCCTTCCACGTGTCTCTGTAAATATCTGTAAATGTCTGTGTGTTTGTACACTCACTTGAAAGCTGGCCAATCTTGCCTTAATGGATCTGTCTTCACGTGGTCCCTGAAAAAGCCGGATCTTTTGGCTTTGAGGCGATCAGAATTTATGACCAGGGTTTTCTATAAACGACGGAAAGCCGAACTAGGCCAAAAAAGCGCCTGATCACCTAAGAGGGACGGAAGCGGAGGATTTCCATCTCAGACGGACTTAGTTCCAACGGAAGGAAACTGCCATTATAGGAACAACAGACACTCGGATGCACATATTAAGACTAATAAATCTAGCTTGCGTTTTTTCCTCTAAGTTTTTTTTATAATGTTATACCTGGGAAAACCTAACGATAGTTAGGTCTATGTACACAGCTTGACATTGGCATATATGTATATATATAATATTCTGTTGGATTCCATTATGGTTAAATATACAGTTTTACATTGGCGTGTATATATATATATATGTATGTATGTATGTACATGTATATATATATATATATATATATATATATATATATAGGCCATTGGTTATATTCCCTCTGGATATATTCTATTCGATTGTGTCTCTTCCGCTATATTCTATTCTACAACACCCTATTGTATAATTGTATCTATAGATTTATAAAGGAATGGAATATGCCTACGCAGAGCACCATTATTCATTCAACCATCCATCCACTCATCTATTCATACATACATGCATACATGTACAATTGTACATACATACATACATACATACATACATGCATCATACATACATACATACATACATACATACATATATATATACATACATACATAAGCTCACATAAATACACATACACACATAAACCCGCATATGCATGCGTTCATTCATTCATCAATCGGGTGGCTGCATGGCTCAATGAATGAACAGAAAGAATGAGCGGACGTAAATGCATCCGTCTATCCATTAGTACATGTATAATTAATGTAACAATGTACATGTACCTGCTGACCCACGGACAGGGGTGGACTGGGCCGCCGGGACACCGGGAAGATTCCCGGTGGGCCGCCAGGACCGGTGATATAATAATTTAATCAATTTAGTACAGATGATACAGGTTTTTTTACAAAAAATTGCGGCATCGGTTAACCGGTTTTTAGTTTCGGTTAACCGGTTTGTAAATTAACTGAAAAAGAGCAATGCATACTTACTTACCTACAGTGCTCCGTACAGCCAGCGGCCGCCATGTTAGATAAGAATTTACATCTTCCATTCTACTTCCGGCGTCTTCCACTGAGTTTGTTTTGATAAAATTTCTTTTAAATTTGTTAGTTAGTAATAAGTAATATTAATTAAATAAGATATGTTACGGTTATGAGTGATATAAATCCGAAACGTAAATGTAAAGGTGGTGCGGAGAAAGTAAGAGATAAGAAACTAAAGATTCTTGGTAAAGATGGAGCTAAATGCCGAAATCTAGTCGATTTATTTAAAGCCACTCCAATTCAAACTGAAGACACCAGCTCTCAACAAACACCTTCTGCAAGTAAACAACCCGACAAATTTTGCAAAAAATGTCCTGTTTGCTGCTTTTCTGTACTACATAAATACAGTTTCTATGGGCAAGCATACAAGCATCTCTTTAGTGCATATAAACTTTTATTGACTCTGTCGTCTACCCAAGTAGCTTGTGAGAGATCTTTCTCTAAATTGAAATACATTAAGAATCGCTTGCGAAGCTCATTGTCATCTACACACCTTGAAGCTTTTATGCTTATGTCAACAGAAACCGATGTTTTAAGTGAACTGAATAATGACACAATTATAGATCATGTAGCCGAAATGGCACCCGGCTTAAAGAAGTTGCTAATACTATAAACAGCAATAATACCATCACAGTGAGTCCGAATAAATTGATTTATAACTTGAGTTGACGCATTCTTAATATTTTATATATAATTATAAATTATATATGCGATTTATCGTTTTTTGTTATTGCATAATGTAATTTGTAAAGTGACCCATGACTTTGGAGGTCACTGGCCCTCGGGTATGCATGAAAAAATGCACAAAGAAAATAAAAGTCATGAAGTTAGGGCCGCTTTTTGTTTTTTTCCCGGGCCGCTTGAACTCCCCAGTCCACCCCTGCCCACGGATCTTGTGATTCTGAGATAGTACATTGAATATCTTGAAGACAGGGTGCGTTTTTGTGATTGGCAGCATTGAATGAGGGAGAAACGTATGAACAGAATGCAGTAGAATGAAGAAAGTGTATCTTCGATGCAAGGTCCTTCACATTTGCATATTCGTTGCAAAACGAAACTCTGTCATATAATAATAGGGTATTTGAAGTACCAGTGGCTTGTGTCCGTCAACGTTTTCAAAGCAAATGTATAATAATGCGCAACAAGAGATAAAATAATAAGGCTCTTATACAGTAACAGTATATTCGAATATATTTGTGTATGATGTTATGTTATTTCAGATAACTATGCACGGTTGTACTAATATAATATGAATTTCATATAGATTGTGCACCAACAGCTGGCTAATTGCGCTCATGTTTGGTTTAAGGTCGCGAAAAATGAAAGTGTTATATCAGCTTTGAAGTCATAGATGTTGCCTGGTTGTTGCCTTTTGATTTTTTAATAAGGTTCCGAGTCCAAAGAGTTCTTAGAAAGGCGCTATATAAATGCTCAGTGCCTGGTTATCGTGCGTTCAATGGAGCTGTATAGGGTCGGCGTGGCATAAGGCGGTGTTTTTTGTGAAGAAAATGTCCGTGATAGCACAAGATCAATCGTTTGTTGGACTATTATAGGGAAAGAGATACATCTCGTGTCGTATTATATATCGTATGTCGAAAGAAGAAACTGTTGGATAAGAAGGAAAGTGGGAGCGACATCCGTGTCTAGGTTCCATTAGCTCCGAATGCAACAACAGAGGGCAACCGTTCCAACGGATCCCAGGCTGAAGGTGGTGCTGCTCTGGTCATGGAAAGCCTGGAATATAAGACGACGTCTTAATTCGTTTGCATCGGGTCCACACGTCATCGCGTTTAAGCGATGCAACTTATATAGCGCTATCTGTGTCCACTGCCGTAGGCATTCGGAGTGGGAGATCGCCGAGTAGCACTTAAGAAGAGCACCCACGACAGTCGAGCGTCCTTTACTATAAAGCGATCTATCGGTCTTAAATTTATTGCCCAGTCCTAATCATCCTCATTGTCTAACTTCTCTTCAGACTCTTCCTAATTATATATTTTTTTCGTTTATTGCAAAAAACATGTTGACATACCGCAACAAGTTACAGGTTACAAAGAAGATAGTACTGTGATTGAATGAAAAAGGAAGAGTTAAAAAGTGAAACTTAGGATCATTAAAACGTTGGTAAAGCTGCCGAAAACACGAGTGGGTGTTAAGGATAACCGTTCGTGGAGTGTGCGTGGGATAAAAATCTGATCGTCTATAGGGCCTAGATGGAAAATCGTTGTTCTGCTGTTTCGTTGCTGCTGAGTTCAGTGGAACGCTTGTAAAGTCTGTCTTGTCGCTCAACCCCATATTATAAGAGCTAAAGAGCTTTAGTGCAATTTTGTACATAATTAGACAGTAGCGAGTCCTACGGGCCAATCGGTTCATTACTCCATTTAATATTGAGGACGGAAAATTGCTCTCGTTAAATGGTTTGAGCTTGATGTGTATGCAAAAACTTGCAAGTTTCAAAGTTCATGATGACAGTGGGAAAGCAATTCAACTGGTCACAAAGTAATAACAACAACAAAGTAATAATAACGATAATGATAATTAATAGGGGTCTAATAATAATAAGTGTTGACCTTGAAAGCTTCATTTGTTAATTTTCAACAAAGTCTCCTCACTGTTTGTTGCATTTCAGACGAAATCTTCTTCGAGTATAGTCAACAGTAATCGGATGTGACGCATCTTGAGCAGCGGAAATTACGTCATACGAAAATGGCGTATCCAAGTGACTTCGGACACTGGACCAACTCATCGCTGGGCAACGCCAGCGTTTGGTCTGGTAACGCATCCGTTCACAGCCACCTGAATGAAAACTTTCGCCAGTTGACCGTTAAGTACACGACGACCGTCTTCTTTCTCGTGACCTTTCTCTTCGGCATCGTCGGCAACACGCTGACGATTTACGTGATCATCAGAAACGCTGCCATCCGCAACAAATCCGTCAGCAACTACTATATCCTGAACCTGGCGGCCGCCGACGAACTGTACGTTGCGACGCTGCCCTTCTTCTGCTACACGACCTTCACGAACGACTGGATCTTCGGCGAGATCGCCTGCAAGCTGGCCTACGTCTTCCGAGAGAGCAACAAGTGGGCGAGCGTCCTGACCCTGATGGCTCTGAGCATCGACCGCTTTCTCGCCACCTACCACAACTCGACCCGGTTCCGCCAGATCAACGTCGGGATGGCCCTCTGCGCCGTCATCTGGATCGTCAGCCTGGCCGTCAGCTCTCCCTACCTGATCTACAGCCACTCCGTGCCCGGTTCTGACGGACGCCACAGCTGCCGGACCCTCAGCATGAAGCAGCTGCCCACCCGCGCCATTCGGGGCCTCTGGGTCTACGGACAGCTGACCTTCGGGATGATCATCCCGTTCGCGGTCATCGGTACCTTCAACGTCCTGCTGCTGAGGCGGCTGAGACGTCTCGCCCGATCGGCAGGCGACCGTAACGGTCACACTCGATCGCGTATGAATAGCAGCATGTTCCGTCTAGTACTCGCCATCGTCATCATCTTCATGGCCTGCCAGCTTCCGTATCACATCATCGAAATACTTTCTCTGCACTTCTACGAGATGCACACGCATAAGAACGTCGTGCCGAGCGCAGCGGTCGCCAACAACTTCATCTATTTCAACGCCACCGCTCAGATCCTCGTATTCATCTCCAGCTGCTGCAACCCTATCGTTTACGGCATCTTCAATAAGAACTACCGTAAGTATCATCCATCATCAATCACCGTAGCCTTTATCTGTGTGAATGGGAAGGACAGCAGAAGTAGATTTGATTGATCTACTAGCTACTGCCTGCAGAAAGGGTATTTGCCATCAGATCGATCAAAGCTGATGACAAGATATGGCAGACATGAAGCGTGTGAATATCAAAGAAGAAGCTTATGGTCACTTTTTCGCATTAACGCCTTCTTCTTCTCTTTGATGAACTGTTTAGAAGAGCTATAAATTGATAGACTGCTGTAAAGGAGTATGTTAACTCCACCCAGGGATGGGCAGTAATAATATAATTAAATTACTTGAAATTTCGCAATTTGTCATACGTAATTGAAATTACTTGAAATTTGCGCAATTTGTAATTTGTTAATTTGTAATTCAATT